>LNAC01000032.1:7544538-7702596 GCA_002007465.1 Ailurus styani | reverse complement strand
CAGTCTTCCCCTTAGAAATAAGTGTTGTTAATATTTATCTTGAATTATATGAGTTTGTGTGTGCATTCGTAAAAGAGTTCACATTGTACATATAGTTTTTGTTTGGTTTGTTTTTTAAGATTTTATTTATTTATTTGACAGAGAGAGAGAGATCACAAGTAGGCAAAGAGACAGGCAGAGAGAGAGGAGGAAGCAGGCTCTCCACTGAGCAGGGAGCCCGATGCGGGGCTCGATCCCAGGACCCTGAGACCATGACCTGAGCAGAAGGCAGAGGCTTTAACCCACTGAGCCACCCAGGCACCCTATATATATAGTTTTGAAATGTTCAGTGTGATTTGCACATTAATTCGTGATACATTTTCTTTCTTTTATTTCAAAAGAGACATTTTGTAGAATTTAAATCTTTTAAATTTGTTAATAGTTCAATTCTGCATTTTGTGATACTGAAGGGCTTATTGATACTTTCTTCCCAAAATAACGCTTTTACACTAACCCTAGGATAAATAAAGTAAAAATGTTCTTCAATTACAGGTCTTAATGCAATATTATAATAAAATACCTTGTATTGAGGTAATTTCTAAAAATCCATTTTCTTTTTCTAGTATGTAAGTTAATTTAAGGGCAGGAATTGTGCTTCACAATCTTTATATCTCTTAGAGCCTGAAAAGTTGTTTTGAATAATAATCATTAAGTGATTATTAAGTAAATATATGAAAAGGTATAAATGATTATGAAATTGATATTGAGGTATTGTTGTTAACATTATGATACTTGTGGGTGATTATGGAAAATATCCTGCTAAATGTCAAAATGCTGGATCTGAAAATCCAAGCAACGAGTGAGACTATAAAATGTTAGAACATTTTAAATACGTGATGGGGATTAAGGAGAGCACTTGTAATGAGCACCAGGTGATGTATGGAATTATTGAATCACTATATTATACACTTGAAACTAATATTACCCTGTGTGTTAACTAAATGGAATTAAAATAAAACATTTTAAAAAAGAAATTAAAAAAATAATGTTAGAGCAGTGATAGTCAAGATTCAGAAGGGTAGGAACAATTGTATGTTAAATATGACTGTGTGGAAGTGCTAATAATTTCTGATGAATGAACTGTATCATTCATTCGTCTCTCTATATATATTTTTAAGTCTGTTGCTGACTTTCAACTTTGCTTGCTATTGTAAGCTACATTAAAATATAAGAATTCCTCAAGTTCAAGCAGTAAAACTTTTAAATACTAAGAGTATCTTATTTTTATGCCTTCAGAAAAAAATATAGGAGGAAATTCAGTATTTGGATAACTATTTCTCTACACTGTGTTTAAAGATTTTTATTTATTTATTTATTTATTTCACAGAGGGAGAGAGATCACAAGGAGGCAGAGAGAGCAGGCAGAGAGAGAGGGGGGGAAGCAGGCTCCCCGCCGAGCAGGGAGCCCGATGCGGGCCTCGATCCCAGGACCCTGAGATCATGACCTGAGCCGAAAGCAGAGGCTTTAACCCACTGAGCCACCCAGGCGCCCTCTCTACACTGTGTTTAAATATAAGTAACTAAGCAATCAGATTCAATAAATAAGTTGAATTATGAAACCTAAGAATAAATTTAAAGCATTTATTTTGGGGTGCCTGGATGGCTCAGTCGTTAAGCGTTAAGTGTCTGCCTTTGGCTCAGGGGCCTGGGATCGAGCCCCTCATCAGGCTTCCTGCTCTGTGGGGAGCTTGCTTCTCCCTCTCCCACTCCCCCTGCTTGTGTTCCCTCTCTCTCTGTGTCCCTCTCTATCAAATAAATAAAATCTTAAAAAAAAATAAAAAATAAAGCATTATTTTCATATATCCTTGATAGCTCTATCTTTAAACCTTTTTAATAGTGTAGAGCTTCTCCTTATATATTTTACTAGGAGAGAAGAAATATAGAAACAATTGTAAAAATTCTTTGTTTCTTCATAACCTAAAATTCAATTTCTTTGTCTGAAAGTTCACATTTTTAAAAGAATTCATGCATAGATTTTATTATATTATACATTTCCAAATGTTAGATATTAATGGAAATAGACCCATCAGGAATTCCTATGCTTCATTATTTCAGTTCAGAGTAGAGCTTAGTATTTAATCTTGTGCAAATATTAGCCATGGGTAAAGTAATCGAATGTGATTTTTTTTTTTTTTTAGCTTTGGTTTTTGTAACCAGGTTAGTGCCTGACTTCTGGGCTGTTAATTTTCCCAATATGACACCTGGAACATGGTAATTAATATTAGTAGAACAGCAATTTTTATAAAAGTTAGTATGAAGTGGAATACTTTTTTTTAAGATTTTATTTATTTATCTGAAAGAGAATGAGAGAAAGCAGGAGAGGGGGGAAGGTCAGAGGGAGAAGCAGACTCCCCACCGAGCAGGGAGCCCAATGTGGGACTCCATCCCTGGACTCCAGGATCATGACTTGAGCCAAAGGCAGTCGCCTAACCAGCTGAGCCCCCCAGGTGCCTTGAAGTGGAATACTTTTAAAATTGCTTTTACTTAACCACATACAATATAAATTCCTCCCCATCTATAGTACTTCATATAGTTTTGGATAAACATCATAAACACAATATTCACTTTAGATTTACAATCTAAATTTTAGATATATAATTTCAAATATTGTGTTCTTTTTTTGGAACAGTTTGGCCATATATGAAAAACAAAATCACTGGTGAAAGAAAGCAGATTTTGAGCAAGTTAATGATTTTAGTAAATTAAATTATATATATGCATTCATTCCTTAATAAATAACATAAACCATTTGTATTTTTTTCTCATTAAAAAAGACCGAAATCTTTATATTTTTATATATCAGCCAAATTTGAAAGATAATAATTATAACTGTAATCATCAAATATGGTGCTAGAAGTACTGTCTATGTAAAAAAAAAAAAGACTACAATAATTCTCAAACTTGAGTGGACTAAAGAATTACCAGTATTACTTTGGGTGCTTCATTATATGATGAATGATAACCTGAATCTCAATTCTTTCTACGTCCCAATCCTAATTCTAGGTCCCAATCCCAATTCAAGTTCCCAAGGTGGTTCAGGTGCAAGTAATGCCTTGACACATTATGAGGAGAGAATGGAGTCACAGTGGGACAGTGTAGCTCTTATCAAATATATAATAGGGTTGAGGATTTTCTAGAGACGCCCAGGGTTTTGATCCTTTGCTGTTGTGTGAACTCTACCCAGAAGTCATATTTACCAAGAGCATAGGCCCCAGGAGGGTTTGGGTTGCTTCTGGGAGTGGTAGGAGACACACTTTGCTAGGTCTGCTGTTTCCCTTTTAGTCAAGAATGGCTGCAGAGGATGCAGCCTCTGTAGTGACCCAGGAAGGGGTGGGGGTTTACATGCTTACTGGTGTTACTTTCAACAATTGAGTAGGTAATTATCCTATTCTTCCTTTCAGTATGTGCGTATTTCCAGTATATAGACATTTCTAAGGTATTTGAGAATCCCCATAGTAGGTTGTGAGATAAACTTCCTGAGGAGGGTTTTGCTAAAGGTGTGTTCTTACTCAGTTATAGTCTCATATTATGACATCATATGTAATTCTGCACATAACAAAACTGTTGAAGGACATTAGTGTCTAAATGATAATCAGATATTTGCTTATGTAATTACATTGGAAGATTTCATTAGAGTTTGAGAACATGGAGTGTATTTGTCATGTCCTTGATTTATGCCTTCAGAAAATGGCACTGAAGAGCATTCATTTGCACGATTAAATCTCCCCTAAAGTCCATGAAAAGAATTCAGGAAGAAAAGCAAGGTGTTTTGTCATTGTTTTTAAGCCATGGCTAGCTGTACTTCCCCCCACCCCCCCCAATGCCACATCTTGTGCTCTGGAATGAAGAGCTAGAAATGGGGAGTGAGGGAGAGCAAAGAAACAAGGGAATACCAACACAATTTTCTCTTTCTCAGAACTAGGACAGCAAAATTAGATTTTCCAATGTATCTGAAGATAATTCCCTTTTTATAATCTGATAACTGATCATATGCTTATCCATTGGGAACCTCAAGGAAGGGACTGCAGTTTAATTCATTTTTTAAAGAATATTGCCTGCATTTTGGCTTGATACCCAAGCCAGAGTTGGTAATCCATGGGAATTTAAGCCCAGCTCCGTGAGACTTACTCTTGGTACAATCTTGACAGACCTTGGGCAAGGCTCTCAAACATTCTAACTTGTGTTTTAAGTTTAAAATTTTGTTTTTAACTTTAATTGAGTTAAAAAAACCTTTTCTTTTAAAATTGTAACACTATGACTAAAAAGATACACCATAAAATTAATGTGAATGCACTTTGTATATTATTAGTATTAAGTGGAATTTCAGTTCCTTTGAAATATGTCACATTTACAATTAAGTGTTAAGCCACTTTCCAGTAAAAGAAAACTCAGAGATTTATATTGGGAATGGTGATAGGATAGAACAATAAATATCCCTCTTCAATCCTTAAGTTGTTAAACAATTGAGAAATAAAAGAATAAGACAGAAAGGAAATCAAATATTGCCTGAATTATTGATGAAGTTGGCATTGGCTACCGTGGTGTATACCCATGAGTTTGTAACATGAAATTTCAGAATTAGATAGAGTTACCCAGCCAAACACAGAATACCTTGGACCATAGACCAAGAGCTATCAAGAACACATGCCCTTGTGTGCTTCAGAAGCTTAACAAAACAACTATAGGTAAGACTTGGGATACTAGTTACAAGCCTATCCTGAATCCCGGTCCCTATTAATGTCTCCTGGTCATTTAAAGAACATGCAACTTTTAGATTAGAGATTTATTGAATTATTAGTGACTAATTTAGATTTGTATCATATTCTGTCTTCATATATTTTAGGGCTAGGTAATGTGGGTATATAATAAATAATAAAATTTAAAATATATTTTAAATAGTTTACTCTGTTAGGGAGTTGCCATTCTGGACATATTTTTTCAATTTTTATTAATTTTTTAGCAAGTTTATCTTTTATAATTGTAAATATTGAGGTATAATCTAAAGTGAAATTAATTTTTAGTGGGGCACCTGGGTGACTCAGTGGGTTAAAGCCTCTGCCTTCAGCTCAGGTCATGATCTCAGGGTCCTGGGATCGAGCCCTGCATCGGGCTCCCTGCTCGGCAAGGAGCCTGCTTCCTCCTCTCTCTCTCTGCCCGTCTCTCTGCCTACTTGTGATCTCTCTCTCTCTCTCTGTCAAATAAATAAATAAAATCTTTAATTTTTAGTGTACTTCTCTATGCATTTGACAAACCCATATAGTAATGTAAATTTAGTCTAGTAACATAATTCCTCAAGGACATCCTGTTTCGTGTCTTCAAGATCTCCATCTTTACTACCCTAAATTTGTTTAATTATATGCTTTTCTTTGAAATGAACTTTGAATGTTTGTGGAAAGTACTTTGCCACAGGGCAAGATATTTCCAAGATGAATTTCCTTACAACCATATAAAAACTGATAAACTTTGAACCTATTGTGACTCCAGTAAATATTCGCAAGCATTTGTTGATCACCAGTGTGGCATTAGTGATATTGGATGTTATACTGTACAATTATACTTGTTATACTGGTCCAATTACTCAGAAAACAACTGGGAAACATGAGTTCAAATACATCTTCTTTTTATATAAGTCACAATGAATAAAAGGATATTATTGCATGGAAAAAATAATTTGTAAGGCTTATGTTTCCCAGATATGTTTCCTTTTATTATTATTATTATTTTCATTCCAGTATTGGTAACATACAGTGTTATATTAGTTTCAGGTGAACAATAAGTGATTTCAGTGCCCATCATGACAAGTGCACTCTTAAATCCCCATCACTTATTTGCCCCATCCCTCACCCACTTCCTGTCTAATACCAAGAATTTGTTCTCTGTAGTTCAGAGTCTGTTACTTAGTTTGTTTCTCTCTCTCTTTTCTCCATTTGATCATTTGTTTTGTTTCTTAAATTCCACATATGAAAATCATATGGGTATTTGTCTTTCTCTAACTGACTTCTCTTAGAATTGTACCCTCTAGTTCTATCCATGTTATTGCAAGATTTTATTCTTTTTTAGGCTGAATAATATTCCATTGTGTATATATATATATCACATCGTTTTTATCCATTCATTGGTCGCTGGATACTTGAGCTGCTTCCATAATTTGACCATTGTAAATAATGCTGCAATAAACATAGGGATCCATGTATACCTTTGAATTAGTGTTTTGTGGTTTTTGGATAAATACGCTGGATTGTGGTATAGGTTCTATTTTTGACTTTTTGAGGAACCTCCATATCCTTTCCACAGTGACTGTGCCTGTTTGCATCCCCATAAACAGTGCATGAGGCTTACTTTTTCTCCACGTCCTCTCCAACATTTGTTATTTCTTATGTCTTTGATTTTAGCTATTCTGACAGATGTGAGGTAATATCTCACTGTAGTCTTGATTTGCATTTCCCTGATGATGAGTGATGTTGGGCATCTTTTCACATGTCTATAGGCCATCTATATGTCTTCTTAATGTTTTCTTAATTAGTAACCCCATTTGTATATTTTAATTCTAGAATGAGCATATGCTTTCCCACTCTTTCTTCCTTTACTGAAAGGAGATTAGTAGCTCAGGTCTTTTCTTCAAAGCAAAGTAGATAAGAGATACAACCCAAAGTTGGATCAAACTGGGAGAATTTCCTCATACTGTTCTTTTTCAGGGATTTTCAGTTATGAATGGGCTATAATACAGCAACAATTCACTCTGTACTGTTGCCAGTATATTTTCAGACCCATTCAAATACTGCTGTCATGCTTCATTTTTTCTGTTGACAATGAGGGTATAGGTATGTATTGAGGGAAATGTGGTAAAACAGTAGGATCTGGTGTCACAGAAGATTTTTCCACATGCTCATGGAACTTATCCCATACAGACCTACATGGGTCTGGTTGTGTATTTATCATTTCAATTTCCTAGTGGAATATGGTTATGCACAACCAAATGTATAATTTGGTGGGTCATACAATACCCAGTTTATGAATGACCAGTTAGGCTACATAAACACTTAATGTCCTATAGACAGACCTTAATGCCTGTCTGGACCCAACTATACTCACTAGTTAATTTTCAAATAGAAAAGAATCATTGGAAGAATAAAGCATGGTCTTTCTCCAAAACCTTAGGGGTATGGGTTGTGGATTTTCTTGTTGAGAGTTATCCAAAGTATGAGATAGCATTATTATAAAGCCCAAATATTAGGGAAGTCTGCACTGTAACCTGGCCTTGTGGCAGAACTCTTTCTTAATCTGGCTCCACTTAGAGCTGGTATCCTTATTGGTTACCTGGTAAGTGGTCAGGATACTGACCAGGTATGTATGTATGCTTCCTTCAAAATGCAAAAAGGCCCATCCAGTGGTGAAATTCAGTAACTTATTTTTCAATACACAGTGGTATCCGGATATGCCTTAAACCACTGGATGTGTAGAAAGTTTGCCAATGTTGCGGGATACTTACCTTCAGCATGGTGATAAACCTCACACTCTGGTACATAAATGTCATGTTAAAGCTTCTAGGGCATTAGCTCTTTCTTTATAAGCAAGTTTAATTAGAATCATGTCATCATGTCATCAATCATATATTACATATGTATTATGATATACCTTATGGCATATCAATATTTCTGCAGACTGTATTATGACAGCAAGCATAGCCTTGAGATAAGTCAGCGACAGGTGCTCCTGTCCCTGCCAGGTGAATGCAAACTGCTAATTATCTTTATTGATTGCAATTACAAGGAACGTATTTACCAGATCAATATCTGTATATAGTTTCTATAAGCTGGTTAATTTGTTCCAGTAAAGATATGTGTAGAACAGCAGTTGATATCAACACATAGTTATGTTTATGAAAATCAACAGTTGGGGAGCCTGGGTGGCTCAGTGGGTTAAAGCCTCTGCCTTCGGCTCAGGTCATGATCTCAGAGTCCTGGGATCGAGGCCCGCATCGGGCTCTCTGCTCAGCAGGGAACCTGCTTCCTCCTCTCTCTCTGCCTGCCTCTCTGCCTACTTGTAATCTCTTTCTCTCTGTCAAAGAAATAAATAAAATCTTAAAAAAAAAAAAGAAAAGAAAATCAGCAGTTATTTTGTGCTGGCAAACTGATGAGTTGAATGAAGATGTGAAGATATAATCACTATTACATCTTTCACATCTTTCTTTGTGGTGCTAATCTTTACAGTTATCCCAGGAATATAATATAATATAGTATTTGTTTTAGTTTATGCTTTTGTTAGTGGGTGTTGGGTGGATGGAGTTGAACAATTCTAGACACTTATGTATTTCCTTTCCTACCATAATATCTTCATTCTCTGTAAGGATTCTGCCATTTGCTATGTATATGTATTGACATTATATATTGCCCTAGAATATCTCTATGGGCCCACTGGAACTATTAAATATGCCCAAGACAAGATATCATTTGTCATTATACCTGACTTCCATAAGTTCCCATTCTTACTAGGGTGCCATTTTGGGTCTTCAGGAATTTGTGTCAATGGAGATCAGTAGCTAATAAGCATTAGGAAATATGGGTATTCCTTTTCCCAGTGTACATAGCTACAGGTCTCTGGTGAAATGCTTAGAGGAAGATTCATTGTATATACATTTAGAAGCATAGAAGAATCCTTTCTCAAAGGGACTTACTTGGCTTTCCCTCAGCCAAAGGGCTCTGAGTCTGTAAACCAGATAGGAGGCTGTAAATCTCCACTTACCTCAACTTAAGTCATTTTTGCACCCAAATCTAGAATTGTTTTATTTATAAAGGTATAAGCTGAAGTTACTTGAAGTTTCATAGGCTGTACATATATTTTATTCATAAGGACCTTCAGATCAGTTAGTTACCACAGCAGATCGCTGCAGTGAAAAATATGTGGATTGAATAGTCTCTAATGATTAAGTGCTGCCATTCAGACTTTTCTACCAATCCAGACTTCATTATTCCTCATTGACATAAAAAAGTTCAATTTGAAGATCCAATTGTAATAATCATGTCCAGGCTACACAGGACATATATCACAGAGCTTTTCATGATTGAATTTCTTAATGCTTAGTAAAGAGAATGTCAGTATACTCTAGAACAAGGATCAGCAACCTATAACAATATGCAAAGTCCAGCTGGTGACCTATTTGTGAATAGTTTGTGAGTTAAGAATAGTTTTTATATTTTTAAAGAGTTATTAAAAAAAAGAAAAGGAAGGAAAGGGAGGTAAAGCAGAGGGTAGGTAGAGGGGGAAAAAAAGAATATATCTTATGTAACCCATAAAGCCTGAAGTATTTAGTGTCTAACTGTTCACAGAAAAAGTTTGCTTGATGACCCCTTTTCTCCATTATAGAAGGCAAGCCTGGCAATGTAATCACATTGACTCCGTATTGATAAGAGTCCTCATTTTATTTATCCATTCTAATAAGCTGCTAGTGCCACCCTAGGCATTTGAGTTAATACATTAAGTTCTGACTCTTGTAGGACTACAACCATATTGATGGATTCAGTCAGGTTAAGTCTTCCCTTTTGCCATCCTTGGTCTAATAACTCTTAAAATCCATTCCATACATTCTTTCCAGACTAATTCTGATACATATTGGCAGGGTTCTGTAATAATGTTTGTGTGTGAAATGGTTTTTCTAAAATTCCTTTTACTTATGGAATCTAACACTAGTTATTGGTCTATGGGCAGTCCAGGAGGGGTGTTGGA
This sequence comes from Ailurus styani, assembly GCA_002007465.1. NCBI lineage: Eukaryota > Metazoa > Chordata > Mammalia > Carnivora > Ailuridae > Ailurus > Ailurus styani. The sequence goes on along the minus strand of LNAC01000032.1, from coordinate 7,692,834 downwards.
ATAGATGCTGAGAAAAGTTGACATCACTTGTGAGGCAGTTGCCTGAGATAAAATTCTTAAAACTTTTTGTTTTGCTTTGTTTTATTTTTGTTTGTAAAGGGAACACATGTTCTCTCCATTAAGAATGATCCAGAGATGTTTGGGAATTTAAAGTTCTAGCCTTATCTCTGTCCCCAATCTCTCTTGAGTCTTATGATTCCACACCTTCTTAAACAGTGTCCTCACATCAGCTTAAGAATCTTGGACAGGTTTGCCTGCTACTGGAGCTGGAACCCTGTCTTTATGCATATGCTCTCTAGGACAGTCAGAAAAGCCCTTATACTCCTCTAACCCCACCTCTGTAATTCCTGTTGCCACAATATTAACTAAATTCCGTAGGCACTTGGTCTCCCAAAACTTTCCCCTCCATTGACAGTCCATACCAAATTATCCCTGGTGAAAAATTGAGTCATTACGTTGCTTCTGCATGCCATAATTGTCAATCTATTATTTTCCTTTGGCAAGGGGTCGCTTGTATTCTCTGCAATTATGAGAGCAACACAATTCCAAAAATCCATCTCATAGAATCTATTTCCTGTAGCCACTCCTAGTACCTGTATTTATCAGGATCCTGGCAGGAAACAGATGTCACCATCAGAGATTTTAACTGAAAAAAAATAATGAAGGGATTATTTGTTCACATGTGCAGGGCTGTAGAACCCAAGAAGAGATAGTTAAGTATTGGAAGACTAACAGCAGGAATCCTTTACTACCCAAATAAGGGACGGGGAGGGAAGATGGTTGCTAGAGCTGCATGAAAACTAGAGCCACGGAAGAAAAGCCACGGAAAAGAGGGCCACAAAAGAAAGAGGTACTGCCAAAACCACAATGGGGAAGTGAATGAGAGAGCTAGTAATTAACCCTATCATTCCTTTCTCTCACCTGCTAATGTTCTGATGTGCTTTCCACTGACATGGGCATGGCAGCCTAAGTGATGTAATACTTGTGGGAGGAATCAGTCTGGACATCATAAAAAATATATAGGTCCTAAGGAGATTATTCTTGAGGGTGAATTGAAGAAATGAGAAACATTTAAGAGACTGTGTAAATGTGATACTATTACTGTATTCAATTAATTCTGACGGTGTTTTTCTGTTTGGGGCTAGTCAAATTCTCTGAAATCAGAATTCATCTTAAAATTTATAGTATATTTTGGCACCTGGGTAGCTTAGTCAGTTAAACATCCAACTCTTAAATTCAGCTCAGGTTATGATCTCAGGGTTGTGAGATCAAGCCCTGCGTTAGGCTTGGTGCTAGGCATGGAGACTGCTTAAGATTCTCTCTCTCCCTCTCTCTCTCTGCCCTTCCCCCTTCATCTCTTAAAAAATTATAGTATATTATAGTTTATTTGACCACAGTATTTTTTCTTAGAGGAATATCAAATAATAACCTGTCTTATGGTCAATGTTGTGTTAGATTGAATAATCCATAGGGTAATGGCAATAAAAGGAGGCAAAGGATATGGACATTGCAGAAATAGGATTCCTCAAATTTGCACTAAGTTTGAAATATTTTACAATCTGCTCACAGATACAGAATCATTTATGTTTATAATTTAAATAAACTATTAATAATTTGTATCAGAGATTAAAAACAAATAAGGTGGAGGAGTTGAACATTTGCAGTTTATATATGAGAGGTAGAAGGTCTTTGCACAGTAATCCTGTAACAATTCACACCATGATTTTTTTTTTCTCTTACAAGGTTATTCTGTGAAGCACAAAAGCATTTGTTTGCATCCTAAAAGGAAGAAGCAAGAGGAAGGTTCTGCATTTATATAAAAATAACTTTTCCTGATTGTTCGTCATCATAGTTGAAAAGCATAATGTTAAATTGATATGTTCGTGCCTTCCTGTATTTGAAAGGAAGAGCTAAGTTGATCTATATATATGTATATACATACATATATATATGCATATACATACATATATATATGCATATGTATGTATATATATATGGAGAGAGAGAGAGAAAGATTTCTCCTGAAGAAAACTCTGAGAATTGGACATGAGTGTAGGTAGTTGATTTAGAGGATGAGCCCATGAAGCACTAGGGGAAGAATAGGGAATGTGAGACAAGGGGAGAAAAGCTAATAATGCATATATTAGTAAGCAGAATAACATGATAGACAATTTCAATTCAGCATTCCTATGTAGAATAAACCCCAGAATTGTCCCACTGAAGGATGGGAAAACTGTTATTTGCACACTGATTTCCATCCCTCTTTGCAGCCCTCCCTGCCCTAAAACCCCACACCTCTGAGCTGCCAGGCAGATGCATGACATTGAGGAAGCTCCCTCAGAACAGAGAAAGTCCTCAGGCAGCAAAACAGAGGTGGGAAATGGTCAGCGTACTTAACAGCTGACCACTAACCTCCAACTCTTGGGCCAAGAAGATAAGGGATGTACATTAGCAGAATCTGTTACACAGATATACACAGAAAACCCCTGGTATTTTTTGCCACTCTGAATACCTGAAATTAACCAACTTTCCTAGAGGAAAAACATGAGTTATAGTGTGTTTTACTACATTAATGCTTTTGAAAAAATCCCCAGTTTTGTTTCCTTGTTGTACTAGTTAAAGTACAAAGTTAGAGCAAGTTAAGACAAGTTTTGTTACACTTACTGTGTATTTTGAATAATGATATATTTGTGGTGTGTGATTCTATCAAGATTAATGTTCATGTTATCACTACTGAAGCCATTATGGCTATAAGTCATTTCTTTATAATTTTCTGCTCTTTTTTCTTCTGCACTTTGGTCACCAGGTAGAAAAATATAATATTGAAAAGATGCATTATGCTGTCTTTCTTCATTATGCACAGACATGGGTAAGAGATGGGATATTTTTCAAAAAGAAAAAATTATGCCATTTGAAACTACACATATGTAATAGGAAGGGTTTTGATTCATGATCAGTCTCATTCTTTTGGTAATATGTAGTGTAATCTGCTCTCAGTGCAAAAGCAATTATTGATATCAATTATTGATACAAATTTCCTTCAAGTTAAAAAATTTGTTATAGTACTTTGTAGGATAAATAAAAGGCATCATTATGGAATCTGAAAGAACACTTTAGAGTAAATTTATGAAAATTAATGAGGCTTATTCTGTTCTACCATTGTAAAATGCTGGCATTTACATTATGTTTTTAGACTGGAGATTTACATTTTAAATAATTTATTTACAGACTTTATTTGAATCTTTAAAAGCAGTTTCCTTTTATTTTGCTGAAGCTTTCCAGGAATGAAAATTTTTTGTTTCTGTATTTCCGATTCATCTTTTATTGTTTCATTTCACAGCCTATAAAAGTTGGTCAATCTTAATGACAAAAACCTTCCTTAAACTGGCAAGTAATGATTTAGGTTTGATTATTTCAAGTGTGTAAAACAAAGGCCAGTAGGTTTCTCATGAAAATCAATAGAGAACTGTTGTTGGGGCTATAGTCCAGATGTCACTCAAGGACAAACTTCTGTTTTCTAGAATAAGGAAAAAGAAAACCGTGGCTGTGAAAAGGCCTTTTATTAACTTTTGCCTTTTGACTCAACATGGTTTCAAAACAAAAAGATTGGAAGGCAGAGTAAGAAACAATTACTGTCTTTGTGGTCCTGACAAGTTACTGAACCTCTCTGAGGCTCTGTGATCACCAGTAAAGTAAGAACAACAGGGCAACTCCATGTAGTTTTACGAATATTAAGTGAAATAATACATGTTACATGCTTAGCAACATGCCTATTACATGGAAAGTGTCAATAAATAATAATTGAGAAAGTTAAAGATTAAAAGATTGAAATGATTTTATCTATAGAGAAGAAAGGGATGACATTGAAAGCTTACCTTCAAGCTTTTGAAAATTGTCATATAGGGATTATAGACAAACTATAAGTCAAGTATGAATTTAAAAGGATGGCTCAATTTCAACCTAAGAATAAAATGGCCATAGAATATTGAGAAAGATTACCTGTCTACTTTCTTGGGAAGTTTTTGAAAGATAAGTCATGAATGTCTGTAGAATTCATTTTCTATGGTAGTGTGATACTCAACTACATAACATGGAAATATTCATTCTGTAAATATTCTATTTATTTATTTTAGAGAGAGAGAGAGCGAGAGGGGGGCAAGGAGCAGAGGGAGAGAGACAAGCAGACTCTACATTGAGCATGGAGCCCTCCCTAGTGCTTGGTCGCACAACTCTGAGATCATGACCTCAGCCGAAATCAAGAGTCAGATGTTTAACCAACTGAGCCACCCAGGCACCCCTTGCTCTGTACTTTAAAATATCCTCAAAGTTTGTTCTATAATTTTATTGATTTACATTTTAGAGTCAAGAAAATAGTTCTCTAAGTTCTTCATAGATAACCACACTCTTGGAGTACATCAAATGTTCTATTTCCTTTTTTTCCTTGGTGGGAACCAGAGTCCCTGTAAGATTTCACACATTTTGCATACTTGAGATTAACTCATAGGCTGCTAACTCATATCACCTATGAAGAATCTGTCTTAATCTTTTAAATAATGTTATTGTGTCCTTTGCTGTTAGAGTTTAAAACTAACTAGGGTCAGACTGCCTGCATTAGAACCCAAATTCTAGTACTAAGTCAATTTTCCCATCTGTAAACTGACAATAATGTTTGAATTTACTCAATAGGGTAATTTTGAGAATAAAGTAATATGATATATGTAAAACACAGAGAGTCCTAGTTTACTTGAAACACTTGATAATTCACATTATGAATTTTATCTTACCTCTTTATAACTATACAGTAACCTATTCCGACTGTATATAACAGAAAGAAAACTCTTTCTCTACCCTTCCTCAAACATAAAAATACTGAATTATGAGCCATGTTTGTGTTTGTTCAATAAGTATTTATTTAACATCCAGGCTGAGTGAGATACTACACAGAGAATAACAGAACTACCCTGATGACTCATACACAACTTGTGTATGATTCCCATATGTTTTCTGCCAGATGTCGTTTTCATGCTGCACACATAAGTGTATTAAAAAATCTACTGAATACCTGTTCAAGAAATTGTGGAAGGCATTGTTTAGGAATCAAGAAGTTGAAAGAGGAAGCATCTCTCCTTGGAGATAATATTTATATCATAAGAAAAGGTGTAGATAATTCAATAAAAATACAATAGCTCTCAAAATCATTATAGTATTAATCAGCCCATCAGTGTTGTAGAAAATACAAGCTTTATATCCAGAAGAAAAAAAAGATAATTGTAGATTGCTAGAGTTTTGGTATTTTGCTCTTTGTATTCATGATAATACCTTACTACTGATTTTTTAGGATGATTATTTTGTTTTATAAAATAATACAGGTTTACTATAGAAATATAAGCAATATGGAAGTTTTTAATTTTTTATTTATTTTTATTTTTTAAGATTTTATTTACTTGAGAGAGAGAACAAGAGAGCCACAAACAGTGGGAAGGGGTAGAGGGAAAGGGAGAAGTAGACTCTCCTTTGAGCAGGGAGTCCAACACGGGGCTGGATCCCAGGACCCTGAGATCATGACCTGAGCTGAAAGCAGATGCTTAACTGACTGAGCCACCCAGGCTCCCCTGGAAGAGTTTTTTAAAAAAGAAAACAGTATATCTTTCACAGTCTTATCTTTCATGGATAACTGTTGCTAACAATCAATAAAATTACTTTAAGTAGATGCTCATGGAGTGATTGTTTAAAGATGAGGTCATATTCTATGTGCTATTTTAAAATAAAATAAATTAATATAAAGTAAAATTGAAGGACATTAATTTTCAGATAAAAATATTTACTTGGAATACTCTCTAAATTGTTATTGTTTAGGGAAAATAATACAAAAATAGTGAGAGAATAGAATCATTTTTTAAATTCATATTTCAAATTTAGGAGGTATTAAATGACTAAATTCTATGAAAGATGAGGTTAATATTTTATACTATTTTTTCTTCAAATGCTCAGCTTTCCCATTCCATGAGTACTTTTATTTCATCAAGATGTTTAACATCTGATTTTTTAGTGCATTCATAATCCCCTCAATATTTTGTCTTTGTTCTATATGTACTTGTATGCAACCTACCATGTGTTCTTTTTTCAAACTTTTTACATTTCCATTTTGTTTACTTTGGGTCTTCTATTTGTAGCCTGTATTCTTCTTTGTTATTTAAATTTTGAGTATGGTTATACTTGCATATTGAACAATAATAAAACATCTATAATGAAAACCAGCAGTCCTCTGCTCTCCACTTCACCAAACACAATTCCATTCCCATAGAACCTCAAGAACCATAGTTCTTTTTTTTTTTTTAAAGATTATTTATTTATTTATTTATTTGACAGAGAGGAGAGAGAGAGATCACAAGTAGCAGAGAGGCAGGCAGAGAGAGAGAGAGGAGGAAGCAGGCTCCCCGCTGAGCAGGGAGCCCGATGCGGGCCTCGATCCCAGGACCCTGAGATCATGACCTGAGCCGAAAGCAGAGGCTTTAACCCACTGAGCCACCCAGGCACCCAAGAGCCATAGTTCTTTCAAAATTTTCCTTTTTGTTGTTCTATTCCATGTTTCTGGAAGATACATCTATACTACAACTTCTTGATGTACTAATTCTAACTAGTATCTGTTGGTTTCCTGTAATGCGCTCAGGCTCACCCTCCCAAAATGCTCCATTCACCTGTTTTAAGTCCCTACTGGTCTCCAGGCCTCTTGCACAACTGTATTCATGGTACTTTCTTCTTTCTTTTGATACTTTACTTTTTTATTGCAGAATAATTTACACATACAATCTAAGATATGCAGATAAATAAACATATATAAATGTATATATACATATATACACATTATATATGCATTTATGTATATATATACACACACATACACACACTTTGGGTAACATTATATATATATACACATTTATGTGTGTATACACACACACACACACACACACACACACACACACACACACACATACACTTTGGATGACAACCATTCAGACCAAGATGAGAACATTTTCAAAATCCTGGCAGATTCTCCCATGCCTGCTTTCATTCATTAATCCTATGTCCAGATATTCTATCTGTATTACCATCGATGTTTTTTTGTTTGTTTTTGAACTTCATATAAATACAATCATTGCAGAATACATTCTTTTTCTTCTTTCACCCCATCTTTTGTCTTTGGATTTATCTATGTTGCATGTAGCAGTGGTTCATTTTCACTGCTGTACAATATTCTATATTATGGATATACTATAAAATTATTTCTGTAAGAACGTTCTTGTAATTCATTCTAACCTGAGCTTGAAATTGCTCTGAAGAAATCTTTGACCAACTTAGTATTTTTCTCCTCCTGGATGAGTTGCTCTTCTTTCCTGAACACATGAAGACATTTTATAATAATCATTAAACCAAGGACAATTTCATTAAGATAGATTTTCCCTTAACAATTTTTCTTAGAACTTGATCTTGCCCCACTGATACATGGAACTGGTTTATTTTCCTTTTATATTTTCAGGATTTTTTAAATTATATTTTAAAATATTTTCATTTATTTTGTTCTTTTCTACCTCAGCTTTTAGATTGTCTTTATATTGAGTCTTTTCCTTTTTTGTCTCTTACCCAGACATATCATATTTTTACCAAGTGCTATAACCTTGTTCTCTTTTTCTGCATTTACTATGAAAATATCAAGCTTTTGTTTTAGTCCAGAAATTAAAATATTATCTATGTTTATCCTAGTTATTGCTTTTTCTAATTTATATATTATCTGGGTAATGATACTGTTTTGGCTCCATTTGTCTCCTTATCTCATATACTTTTAAATGACACTTTTTTAAAAAAGTTAAATCAACTTGTCTTTGAACCCTGATTTTATTTAATCTCTGGCCTTTTTATATTATAGGCAACTTTTATGGAGTTTTTTTCTTCCCTGCTTAAGATTTCTACTAGTCTTTGCATGCTGTGTTACTTTCATTATTTTTATGATCATATTACCATTGTTAATATTATTTGCTTAATCCCTTCCCACAACTACAAATTTATATTATTTATCTTTTCATTTTGCTTGTGTTTCTCTTAGCTCTGTTTAGGCTTCTGTTTGCTTAAGATAGTATGAACAAATTATTCTTTAAATTTCCCTCCCTATCTTTTTTGCTACTTTTTATATTTCCCTTCAAACTACAGTTTGGGTGACAAAAATCTATATTCCAGTCAGTTTTTTATGACCAGAGAGAAAAGGGGAGAAGAAGCAAAGTGTCCTGGGTTGGAGGTCCTGAGTTGTAGTCTCTAATGAGACCAGTTAAATATTGTCTGCAAGGCCCCTGTCCTCTGCCCAAGGATGGACTTGAGCTCCTGTGGGGTTTGCCCAGCTTTCCTGACTCATCTGTGAGCCTTGGCTTGTGGAGAGTCCTGACAGTCTTTCCTATTCCTGCAGACGCTCCCTGATCAGTTTCCAAATAGGGAAGAGATTCATAAGCACCTGGTGGTTTTGGTGATGACTCAGGTCTCTTTATCAGAATTGGTTATGGATTTAGAGAGAGGTTTAGGATTATTGTTGTCCCATCAGAACCTCTAATTATTTCATCAGCATGAAATTTAGTTTATGACATGAGATAGTACTCCCTTTATTTCATTTCTGCTTTTGAATTTCTTTCTTTTTAAAAAGTTTTTGTTTTGTTAGTATTCTGGGGATGGAAATTCTGTCACCTGTCTTTAGGCAGTCATCTTTACCTGGAAAAAGGATTTGAAAGTTCTTTAATGAAAATTCTCTCATATCTTCACAGAACAATCCGATTCCTTAGGTAGGGCTTATTTATTTACTTACTTTTACTTTCATTAAGTAGAAGAAGAAACAGTAGCTCAAAGGAGTTAAATACTGTGATCTAGGTAAATTTTGTTGTTACTGGCACAGCCAGGTCTAGTAGCCTAGCTCCCATAATCCCACAAAATATTCTTTTTGTTCTACCATAAAACCTCTCTCTTCTTTGGGTTGAGCATCCTGGTTCTCTCTGGTACAATGAGTTCAGTGTAGACTCACACAAAGCATGAACTGTGTTGACCTTAAGGATTACTTTAATCCTTTATGATTTCATAATGGGGTAACTTGAATTATATTACTGGTTTCTGGTATAATAAAAGTAATATATTCCATAGAGTGTACATAGAAATTTTTTAAATTAATATAATATGCTGTCAGCATTTCAAACATAAGACAATTAATATATCATTTTCTCTTTTTCCAGAAAATACAAGAGACATCATAATGATATATGAAGAAGATGCTGAGGAATGGGCTCTGTACTTGACACAAGTTTTTTTACATGTTGTGAAAAGGGAAGCAGTCCTGTTATATCGCTTGGAGAATTACTCTTTTTGGGATTTGGAATTTTTGAATTTAAACTCTTACAAATGTAAACTTTTGATATTATCAAATGGCCTGCTTAAAGACCTAACTCCAAAGAAATGTCAGTTTCTGGAAAAGGTACTTCATTCACCAGAAAGTGTGGTTACTCTGCTGTGTGGGGTGACGAGTTCAGATCAGCTCTACAAATTATTAAATATCGCTGGAGGCAGATGGGAGATGTCTACTGAACAGGAGCCCCAAGATTACATCGCTGTAATTGAGAGTATCATATTCGGAGGTAGTGTTGCCAAATATTCTTTGTGTTTTTTTATAATTAAGAAATCTAAAGTTTTTTTTTGAACCAATGACTATCTGATATTAGGATAAAAAAGAAAAATGGAAGCAAACTTTATGTTGTATGTATGTTATACTTCCCTCAAATGCTTGAAGGTTCTTAATTTTTAGCTTCATTCTAATCAGGGCTTATCAGTTGTTTTAAAAATGGTTTATAAATACATCCCTTAGGGTAGCCTGTAAGAGCTCATACTTGGAAGAACAGGTATGGTATGCTATAATACATGGCAGTTTGGTTCTAGGAGGTGATTTCTTACTTAACTGGTAAGGCTTGAGTTAGTATCTACCCTATTACTATTACCAGTCAGTAGCAGTCCAAGCTTTGAAAGTCTGCATTAGAATTATAAAACTTCTGTTGTGCTGACAATTGTATGATATCTATTACTATGGTATGGGATACTGTTATTTTTTTAATTAGTTTTAAATTAAAAATTTTATTTTAATCATATAGCCACATGTCAAAGAGCAGAACACAAGGTTCCCCTTTGGTAATTAATTACAGTTCCATGTAATAATCAAAACTTGGAAACTCTCTAATGTTAAAGTTTTTCCCTCCTCCTGAGTGCAGAGGTGGTGCCATGTCAGCTGCATTCCTGGTTTTCTCAACCTCTGTTCAAGCCTTTTATTCCCAGTGTTCTAGCTATGGCTCCCTTTCCTACAGGGAAGTGGTGGGGTTCTTATTTTCTATTGGCCATATCAAATATTAAGTGTTGCCTCCTTTTCTTGGAGCATATTTCTGGGTTCTTTGGAGTTGCCTTCATTCACTGGGATGTGTTACCTGTGGCTCCTTAATGAGATGACTGCCCTCTTTTGAAGCTCTACTTGTGGTGGTCCACACACTATCGTTTCTTACTGTTGATATCTGTGGTTCTCTCCTGTATCACTTTTTGATAAAAATCACTCCGAAATTTCTCCCAACTGGACTTTTCTTCCACTTGGCCCACATCTGTCTGTAAAAACATGCGTTTGTCTTTTCCTGGTCAAACTCTGGCATGCAAGCCATTTTCAGTATAGCCAACACCATCTTAGTCTCTGAGCACAACACAGCCACAGCCTCTTGCCTTGAGTCGCTTCCAAACATGGGTCTAGCACAAATCTTGTTCTGTAAAACCGGAGAACATCTATACATCTATCAGTTCCCAGTGTTTTGCTGGAGGCCCTTGTCACTCACTGTGCTTGAAGGTGGTGCCATCCCTCTGTCTTCCCTAGGGGGGGTGATGGGATGCACAGCACACCAACAACTCTCTTTAAAAAATCCTCTTCCTAGGGGCTCCTGGGTGCCTCAGTCGTTAAGCATCTGCCCTCAGCTCAGGTTGTGCTCCTCCTGGGATCGAGCTTGGCATGGAGCACCGCTTGGAGCCCGCATTGGGCCCCACATCAGGCTCCCGGCTCTGTGGGAAGCCTGCTGTCCCTTCCCACTTCCCCTGCTTGCATTCCCTCTCTCTCTATGTCTCTCTCAAATAAATAAAGTCCTTTAAAAAATAAAAAAAAAATCCTCTTTCTATTTTCTAGTGTTCCAACCTCTTCAAATGCAATACTTTCTAACCCTCGTTTTATAGTTATCTATGGTTGCATAACAAGTTACTCTATAATTTAGCAACTTAAAACAGCAAATGATGATACTATCACAATTTCTGCAATTAAGGAATCTAGGAGATGCTTAGCTGGGAGGTTGTGGATCAGGGTATCTTGTGAGGTTGCAGTCAAATTGTCCAAAGCTATAATCATCTGAAGACCCCACTGTCCACTGGGGGAAGATTTACTTACAACAGGAGCGTACATTGTTGGCGAGTTTGTTATTTTTTTAATCATCTCATTGGGTGAAAGTCACCTCTCATAGATTCCTGAAGAAGGGCCCTTGGGAGCCACATTTCTGAAATTTTGCATTTTCAAAATTCTTGCATGTTTGTTTCTTGGAATATAGTTGGACTGAGGACCATTTTGCTCTTCTTTCTTCTAGCATTGTAGAATTTAGGGTATTCTTATCTATGTGACTGAATAAACGATACCTAATTTATATTTGAGGTCTAGTGACTTTCAATAGAATTTTATTCTAGTGCTGACTTTCTGAACTATTTTGCCCAGGGACGTGGTTATTTTTGTTTTTGTTTCATTCTGTTTTGATCTTTCCCCCAAGATAGAGATTGAAGTATTCTTGACTTGTATCTTTATTTATTTATTTGCACTATTTCATTGTTATTATTTGCACTATTTTATTATTTTCTTTTTCAGGGATTCCTTTTATATGTATGTTGGATTTATTTTGTCTGTGCTGTACTCTATAATTTCTAATTCTTTTTCATTCATTCTTAATATACATTTATTTAGTTTGCATCTGTCACTTCAATCCTTGATACTTATGTTTTCAGTATTCTCTCTTCCCCTGTATTACTTCCAATTTATCCTTCACTTTTATTGTGCTTTTACTTTTTTCCATTATGCCATTTGGTTGAGCACTGGAAGCTTACAATTCATCTCTTGTTCTCGTATTGCTAACCTTGCCTTGACACCCTGCATTTTTGCATTGTATAGTTGCTTCAAAAAGGTGGTTGCTATTCATTACATTTGAAAAGTTCATGGTGAAGTATTTGGTCACAATTTTCCACTTCTTTAATGCTAACATGTTTTTAGTGTGTGTTCCCCTCTATGCCATTGGTTTTCTGCTCCCCTCTTACCCCACCCTTTTCTCCTACTCTTGTAGTATCTTTCTATAGACCCAGTGCTAGTCCAGTTTTTCTTTTCTATTACTGAGCTGAGTGAGTTTTTCTTAGTCTAGCCAAAGGAGATAAGCAATGTGGGTTTTATTGTTTGTTTTGTTCTGTTTCTCTCACATACAATGAAAGACTTTACTTCTCTGTTTCCACAGATATAGACTGCTTTCTGTAAATTAGCCTTTTCTGTATAGTTCCTTATTTAGGCTCACTTTCTAGGCTTTCTGAAACCATCCACAGATGCTTCTACCTGAAACTGCTACAGTATGTCTACAACATAAAAAGACAAGCTCCTGGTCTTAAGGAACGTAGGTTTGTTAACTCTTTTTTGAAATCTGCAGTTTCTGGATTATCTCTTCAAGGTTTCTTTTTCTCTTTTTCCTCCTGCACACCCTTTTGCTCAGTCATCACTGATTTTGGAACCATTCCATTGATCTGGAGGTCTAGGATTTCACTGTTTCCTATTTTCAATACATAGGGCATTTGCATAGTTGTTTTTCATTCTCTATGTTTTGGAATGATTTCCAAGAATAAAACGGGAAATATTGACTCTGCGCTACAATTTTCAAGTTGGCAATCCTCAAGTTTCTTACAATCTCTGGGTTTTTTAGTCCTCCTCATGTACATTATAAGCTTTGGGTTTTGGGGGTTTTTTTTGTTTTTTTTTAGTTGAAAAGGAAAAATATTACAGTTGGAAGTTATGGAAAAAATACAATGATGTACATAAAGTGCAAGTGATTTTATGCTAATTTCCTCCCCTGAGACAGAGGAGGACTAAAAATTGGTGGCAACATTTCAAGTGATTGTCCACACCCATCATTTCTATTTCCTTGAATAACTCAAGTTTGTTTTGACCACTTAAATTATGATATTGCTGGTAGGCAAAAATATTGAGGAATATCTGTTTTCTGTTTTACTTATTTTGTTTTATGTTAAGTATCTTTGGGTGGCTATGTCATTGGTGTTCTGTTGTATCTTCAAATTATATTTCTATTGATATTTGGTAGGAGAAAAGCTTATACTTTTTGGACAACACAGGACTGACTTTGAAGACACTTTAACTCTCATCTTCCTACATTCATGTTTTAGACTCTGATTTCTTAGAATAACTTAGATGCACCTGACAAATGGAAAATATAACGAAGTTGTGTGGGAAAATACATTCTAAGGTGACAAATTTATCTGAACTACAAGCATGCAACCAGAATGTAGATCTATAAATAATTTGCAAACTATGCATAGAAGAACTTTTATGTAGGTTATGTCCCTTGACAAAACTGGTGCTAAATGCTGTAATTTATGCAACAATAAATGTTTTAATAAATGTTTAAGTGATCTGCTAAAATAATCTTGTTTTGTACTACTATTGGTGTTGAATACATAAAGTCTGGTTTTCAAAAATAGGTGAAATAGGATGAAAGGTGTGGATTCAATTTTTATTGCCTCCTTTCTTACCTCCTCCCTCTCCCACAGAGAAATTATACAAAGAAAAAGGAAACTTATTATTCAGAAACATGATAAAGAGAATAATAAAAATGCCAGAAAGTCATGGAAATAATTAAATGTTCTAATATAATCACGTAAGAAGGAAAAACCAGAGAAGATTTTTGTAAAACTTAATGAAAAAGAAAGACATTTTATAATTAATCAAGGCTCTGGAGAATTTTTTAATACTAAAAAAAGATGAAAAAAAGATACGTTCATGGTTCATCTGAGTATTTTATTTCCTTTTAAGGAATTAAGGAAGTTAAATTTCCTGTCTTCTTAATTCCCAAATTGAAAGTAATACAAACCCATCTGTGTTTTCCACATTTCTGTGTGTGGTACAACCACTTTGACCATGTTTCTTCCTTTTTTGGTCTTCTGTTTCTTTTTTTATTTTTGGAGATTTACCTCATTTTCTCCATCTAGTCTTTTTACATATATAGGTTTTAATATAGCATTGTTTATATAGAATATAAATGATCTAATCTCAAATTTATATAAAGTAAACTAATATTTTTGAGTGTTACCATTGTGTACTTTATTGTTTATAAATCTTACCCCTAAAAGATGAGCTGTTTCCATGATCATGGCACATTTATTGGTCTCTTTCCTCCCTTGCTCTTTGTTTTATATTGTGACATCTTCTGCCTTTGGATTCTTGCAAGCACAATGGCTTGTTCTAACAGCTGGGTCAGCGCTCTCCAACCTGTATCTTATCGTATTTTCATATGTATGTGAAAATATAATATTCATGTTTCCTATTCATTTCATTACCGAGGGTGAGATGGAAAAAGAAAGAAGCCTCAGTTCTTTTCTCTGCCACAGTAAAGAATTACAGGACAACGAAAAAAAGTAAAACCAAGTAAAGTTTTATTAAAGTGAGCTTCAAGGGAGAAGTGGGCCAGTCAAGAGAGACAATGGCCCAGAAACTCTGGGGTGTGGGCTTATACTAATTTTTCTCTTTTGAATAGGTCTTTGGATCACAACATTTGAGAAACAGGCCTGGATTATATAATAATTAGCCAACTAGGCATGTCCTTTCCTAAGAGGTATTCAAAATGCCTGCATGGGGTAGGAAACTGCAACGTTATTTTTATTCTTGAGGTAGGTCAAATAAGGACAAGGGGCTGCTTGTAACAAGCACCACAAACTTAACTCTTCCTCAGACGGGCTGCTGTAATGGCAAACTGACTGCTAGATAGGCACAGCGGGAGATTCCCCGGGCCGTCCTCTGTTGGGGCTCGCCACCATGACATATAAGGCCCACCCTCCTGTTGCTCATGCGTAGCTTCCTTGCCTAATAATTGTATATTTCAGTAGTTCCTATTTATATGCCTTTCTTCATTGTCAAATGGTAGATGTCATGGTAGTGGGAAAGCTGCTCTTTCACGAAGAACTTTAACATTTTACTTTTGTTGCCATAGTACCAAACCAAGGATTCTGATTTTTAGCTTCACTAAACCTAAGGAAGCAGCCTAAAATTAAGAATAGCAATGTTAGGAGCGCCTGGGTGGCCCAGTTGGTTAAGCATCCAACTCTTGATTTCCGCTCAGGTCATGATCTCAGGATCTTGAGATCAAGCCCGGGGTCAGGCTCTGTGCTCAACACAGAGTCTGCTTGAGATTCTCTCCCTCTGCCCCTCCCCCTGCTCACATGCACTCCCTAAATAAATAAATAAATAAATAAATAAATAAATCTTTTTAAAACAGGAATAGCAATGTTAACAGTGGAGTTACTGGAAAAACAAAACAACAACAACACAACAGAAACAAACTATGCAGAAGCATTCGTTTTTCTTTGATCCCATTTGAGCCATATTTGCAAGAACTCTGGTTTGCTCTTGTCAGTGAGGTCTGGTTTGCTGGTCAGTGAGGTCACATGACCTTTCAAATGAAGTCCATCCTTTCTGCGTGGCCTTTCAGCTCCCTGAGGGTGTTAATCCAGCATAGAGGGTCAGGCCATCTCTATCATTACCCTTAGTGGAGGCACATGCTGTACACCAGGGCAATTACACCACCTCCCATTGAATAAACACAGTTTCCCATTCCTGCCTCTGTACCATTGTTCTTACACTGCCTTCTTTACCCAGAATACCCTTCCCCATATTTTCAGTTGAAATCCGAGCCATTCTTCACGATCAACTGTGAAAAGCTGCTTGATTAATGAATTCATCTCAGATCCTTTCTGCTTGAAAAATATTTTCCTCATCCCTAATTCTGTTAAAATTTTATTGTTTACTTAGGATTCTCAATTTTTTGTAATTATTTTTGACAATTTCTTTTCCTCTCCCTATTTCAATTTTAAGAATGTAATGCTGGTAAGTTTCTTTTTAAAACCTTTCAGCATTCTAAACATCCAAAAAACAACAGAAGAGTACAAACTGTGCTTTTTAAGTGCAGGTTTGTAAATGTTTATTGGTGCAGTTGGACTTTTCTTTTGATAATTATGAAAAGGTTTACTGCAGTATTCTTGCCAAGAATACATAACTGAATCTAATCCTGGTGAAAATATCAGAGAAACCCAAACTAAAAGAGATTCTACAAAAGTATTTTTTTGTACTCTCCAAAAATGCTAAGGTCAAGAAACTAAAAGAAAGGATGAATTATTGTTCCAAGTTAAAGGAATCTAAAATTATATGAAAGCTACATACAATGAATAATCTTGAATTTGTTGTTGGACTAGGAAATATGAGACAGTTGATGAAATGTGATTATCGACTGTATATTGGTGTTATATGATGTTCTGTTCTCAGATTTTGAAATTGTGGTTATGTAAAAGGAGTATCCTGTTTTTAAGGGAGTATGTATTGAAATGTTTAGGGGTGGGGCACCTGGGTGGCTCAGTGGGTTAAAGCCTCTGCCTTTGGCTCAGGTCATGATCTCAGGGTCCTGGGATCGAGCCCTGCATTGGGCTCCCTGCTCAGTAGGGAGCCTGCTCCCTCCTCTCTCTCTGCCTGCCTCTCTGCCTACTTGTGATGTCTCTCTCTGTGTCAAATAAGTAAATAAATAAAATCTTTAAAAAAAATGTTTAGGGGTAACGTGGCAGGATGTCAATTGGCATATATGCAAACACACATACATACTTATATATAAACACACACATATATAGATAGACATATGCATCTGTTTACACAGACATATGTGCTTTGGTATGTCTATGTGTGTATTGTATGTATGATAATTGGCTAAATATCCTAAGTTATCTACTTTGCAAATGAACAGAGTAAGCTCATTCTTGTGCTAGGGGTTGATAGTTGTGTAGCTTTGAGAAATGATGCTTTTCTGAGGACATAGTTGTGTGCATGCACTGTGAACTTAGACCTAATTACCCTGTGATTGGCATCCATGAAGACTCTAAATGTTTATTTCATATGTAATGATACAACATTCTCCTGCCATTCTTACTATGGGGATAGAGGGAATCATCTGGCATGAGGCATGAGAAGTCGATTTTTTTTTTCTACATAATATTTAGCCCTTATGTCAAGTACCATATCTTATGTCTTATACTCTGGTTTGTTGTATATTGTGTTTTCTTCTTAGAAAACTGAATGGTTTGAAAACATTAGATGATTAGGAATCTTCAACTTACAATGAATTTCTCCTCAAAATTTCCTGTATAAGCAGAATGTTTAAAAGATAAATTTGGTTTGTTCATTAAACAAATTTTAAATAAATATATTTCACACAGAAACCCTACTAGTTGCCTCAGAATAATAGGGGTATCAGAGAGCTGACTTAATAATACTTTTCACCTGATATTATTATGCTGATTATCTATACATATAAAGAGCTTTAAAGAGTTTCTCCCAAAGAATCAGTGCTCAATAAATATAAGTTGGCTTTATTACTTTTCTTTCTATACATAAAATGAGAGAAAGGAAGGGAAGGAGAGAGAGAGTGGGAGGAAATAGATAATTGGGTTTATTTTTCTTGATAGCTAGATGTGGTAAATATGGAGAAGAGGATATACATGTTAAAAGCAAGGAGAAATTCCATTTTGTAGTGGTTCTAGTTGTTCATTTTCATAATTTGATGGGCTTGGGCTTTCTCTAATAGGATGAATGAAACAGAACCACTCCTAGTTTATTAAATGTTTGTAATTTTCAAAGTTTAAATATTTTTTAAGATTAAAGGGAACTTGGGGCGCCTGGGTGGCTGGGTTGTTTAAGTGTTGGACTCTTGATTTTGGCCCAGCTCATGATCTCAGAGTTGTGAGATCGAAACCCACATTGGGTTCTGCATTGGGCGTGGAGCCTACTTGAGATGCTTTCTCTCTGTCTCCCTCTGCCCTTCACACTCTCTCCCTCTCTAAATAAAATTAAAAAAAAAGAGAGAGTAAAGGGAACTTACAAATGGTAAATTAAATTTACTGGTTTTTTGAAGTAATGGAAATCTTACTATATTGTTTCATGAAGTAAAGGGAGACTTTCTATGTTGTTCCATCTCTATATAATAACAAGAAGAATAAACACAAATCATTATTCACCTTGTGAGTCTCTAACCCTCTCAGTCAGGCTATGCAAGGAGTGGGGAGAGGGCTTGCCAAGATTTCAGATACCTAGCACCGCCCTAGTCCTACTGAATTGCAGCTCTGGGACTGAGTTGTGGAAGCAGAGAGCAGAGGACTTGGGAATAAACATTAAATGAGTTCCCCTGTGGCTTGTGCACCCTGAAGTTTAAGAACCACTGATCTGGACCAATTTTCTCATGAATATAATCTTTGTTAATGGATAATAAAGCATTGCTCTAAGAATAGAAACGATGGCATTAAGCATTTTTAATCAGTATCTCTCCTTTGTTGTTCGAAAATTTCTAAGTTTTCCTTTAGAAAAGGGACTCATTCATGTTGATTTTTTAAGTGTATGCAATTATAATTTACCTCATTACTTTAGAAAGTAATGATTATCTTGAAACATGACTCCTGATCATTTTTACTGGTATGAAAATGTTATTTTTGAAGTTCTATTCTTGTACTCTAATGTGAAATACATTATGCATACATAGCAGAGTATATGTGTATAAGCATTTTGTAGAGAAATTTAAAAATCACACACCTGCAGGCTCGCCTTCACCTTAAGATACAGAATGTTACTAATTCCCTTGAACTCTCTGGGGACCTCTCCCCCATCATCTTTCTCTTTCTCATTTTCTTAGATAACCACCATTCTGCAATTTCTTTTTATAGTTTTACTTCATATGTATTTATCTGTAAAATATATTATCTGGATTGCTTGGGTTTTTTACTTTATAGTAATGGAAACATAGTGTACTAACTCTTTTCTGATTCAATAATTGTGTTTTTGTGACCCATCCATGTTGATATATATATACTTCAGTTATTTTCATTGCCCCATAATTGGAAAGCACCACAATTTATCTTTCGGCTTTATTATTTACATAAATTATAACTACTTACAGAGCTTTTTGGTTTTGGTTTTCTTTAATCAATGCTATTACAATCCTGGTGCCCAAGTGTTAGTTTTGGGGCATGTGTCCAGGAAGAGAATTGTTGGGTCACGGGATTTGTGCATATAATAGTTAATGTAAATTGTCTTTCCAGCACTGTTGTGCCAGTTTACTTGACAGAAATGTAAGAGTCCCCAGTGCTTCCCATTCTTTCCAATACTTGGTACTTTCTGAATTTTTAGTTTTGCAGTTTCATGGCTGTGAAAGTATATTTTATTGTAGATTTAATTTATACTTTCTTGATCACTAATGGACATTTTCTCTTATATTTACATATTTATATATTTCATATATACAGTCTCCAGTTTTGTTTTATGAGGTGCTTCCTAGTGTCTTTTACCCACCTTTTTATTGTCTTTGTAAAAATGATTTATAAGGTACTTTAAAAATATTTGTTATATAGTTTAGGTACTTTAAAAATATTTGTTATGTATTTTACAGATTCCTTCTCAAAGTTTGAGTTTAGGGCTTTAATCTTTAACTTACCTTTTAACAGTTTTGATAAATATGCTCTTAATATAGTTAAGCGAGTCAATAATTTTTTAAGCTTACTCTTTATTATATCCTGTCTAAGAAATCTTTGCCTTTCTTAGGTCATAGAAATATCTTCTAAATATTTGAAACTTTTGACTTTCTCATTAAAGTATAACATCCATCTGGAATTAATTCCGTTTGCAGTATGAGGTTGGCCTACAGTTTATGTTTTCCATTGTGAATTACCTGTTTTTTGAACGTTTCAACCAAATATATTTAAGAGTTTTGGAGCCATTCAGATTTTCTATCCGAGTTATTTTTGTCGTTTAAGAATTTGCTCATTTCACTTGTTTTCAAATTTCTCTAAATAAAGTTGCTTATAACATTCCTTTATTTTTTATATTTACTCTGTATGAAATTACGTGCTTTTTTATTTCTAAGATCATTTATTTGTGTCTCCTTTTTAAAATATCAATTGAGCTTCTCAGTTTTTCAATGTCATTTGTCCTTTCAACAGACAACTTTAAAATAAAAAAGTTTTTCTCTTGCGTATTTTTCTGTTTGTTATTTTTTATTTCATTTCGTATTTGTTTTCTTTTTTTCAAATTTTTTAAATGCTTAGCTCATGGACATGTAATCTTTCTGCTTTCCCTTTTTACAATAAACATTTAAGGCTATAATTTCTCTCTAAGCACTTCTTCATCTATATCCAACAGGTTCTTACAATTCTTCAGTATTACTCAGTTCTACCTATTTTCTAATTCTACTTTGATTTCTTCTTTAGAAGTATTATAAATAAACAGCAGTATGGGTTTTAATTTATTTTTTTGCCATTGATTTCTAAATTTTGTTGTATGGTCCGAGAATGCAGTCTATATTCATCAGGTAGTTTGAAATTTATTGAGTTCTATTTATGGCCTAGTATCAGACTGATTATTAAAATATTCCACGTGTGCTTGAAGGGAACACTTATTTCCATATTTGGTATTCAGTGTTATTTATGGCCATTGGATCAAGCTTGTCATTTATATGATATGTCTTTTTACATTATTTTATTTTGAGCTGTCTTTATAGTTTTGCTCGGTCTTTATAGATCGGGTGTATGTTTTATAAATGGTACCTAGCTGGATTTTTAAAATTCAGCCTTAGCACCTTAATCTTGTAATGTATAATTTAATCAGCTTACATTGATGATGACCCTTGATGTATAGGATTTAATTCTGTCATTTATTGTTTTTTATTTGTTCTATTTTTTCATATTTCTCTTTTCTTTAATCTTTTTTTGCTACCTTTTAGCTTGAGTCCCTCCCCATTCCGTTGGCATGCTACTTTATTCTTTTAGTGATATCTTAGAAATTTCAGGATATATACTTAAAGTGGCAATTAAATTATTATTAAAAATTGCCTGTTATTATTAACTATTATCTTTAATTATATTTCCTTCATACTGAAAAATAAAAAGGCTTTTTATCATGTTTTAACTCTAATCATCTCAACTCTAATAATTTCTTTTCCAGTTTTGCAGGGTAATAATTCTTAGTTTTTCCACATTTTTTATACCTATAGAACCAATATTTGTTTAACTTAAACCATATATTTACAATTTTCTTTGTATGCTGATCTTCCTTGCATCTCACACTCTTTTCCTGGGATCATTCCCCCCCTCCCCATGAAGTGGATCTTTAAAGATTTTCTTTGGTGAGCTCTTGTGGTAATAAATAAAAATAAATAAATATATACTATAATAAATAAACATAATAAATAAAAATAAATAAATAAATCTTAATTTCAGTTTGCTCCGAAAATATTATTTGCATTGTTATTGAAGACAGCCTCACTAGATACAGGAATTGTTTTCTCTCAGTTCTTGAAAATATTATTCTTGTCTTCTCACATCCATGTTGCTGCTGAGAAGCTGGTTATCTGGCATCCATTCTTCTGTAGGCAGTCTGTTTTTTTCATGACCAACTATTAAGATTGTATCAGGGTTTCTTCAGCTTATAATAATGTTTCCTAGATATTTAATATTTGTATTTATCCTGTATGTAATTATTTGAGCTTCTTATATCTGAGATTCCATGTCTTTCCATAATCTGAAAAATGTTCAGCCACTCCATCTTCTAGAATCTTCGCTTTCACTCTTCTCCATTCTTTCATTCTCTCCTGGAACCCTGATTAAGCACATGCGCAGCCTTCGCATTCTCCCGTATATCTTTTCCCCATCTACCTTCCCTTTGTCCCTCTTGCTTCACTTTACTTAATTTCTTCAGATTTATCTTTTAAATAACTGATGTCTCAGCCATTTCTCATCTGCCTTTGAAAATTTCATTGAGTTTCTAAATTCAGTTATTACCTGCCATTACACATTTTATGTCTAAGAGTTCCATTTGGGTGTTTTGTCAAAGCCTGGCCCATCTTAATAATCTCTGATTTCTTCACAGCCTCATTTTCTTTTTTTACTTCTTTCATTATATTAACACTTATTTATATTCTTTTCCTGGAAATAGTAACATGTGGATTGCTGGCCTAGTTCTCTAAGACTTTATGCTATTTAAGTAATTTTTTCATTGTAATTGATGTAACATGGAACTTTATCTATGGAAATCCTTTGAGGTCTGATTTTAATGTATTTTGCTAAGAAAAGATTTAGGTCTGTTTCTGCCAGGAACTTGAATTTCCACCTGGGACCACTTTAAACTAAATTTTTGGCTTACAGGTTTTTTGGCGGTTTTTTAGGTAGAATCTATCCAGGTCCTAAACCCATGTGAATGCTTGTAGTTTGGTAAATCTTAAGAAGCAATCTTTCTGCATTTTAATTCCACCCTGAGCCAAGGCTGAGAAAGAAAATTTATTATTGCAGCTTTTGGTGCCCTAGTTTATAAAAAGATTTTTGGTCTAATCTCTCATTTTCCTCATGCCTGGACTTTTCTCCCTCTCAATGATTATGGATCTCCTTAAAACCCAACACCACTAGGGATCAGCAGAAAACTCAGAGCAAAAATGGGTTCCAGTGTATTCTCTTAACATTATGAATTTGTGCCTATTCATTGTTTTGGTCTCTGAGAAATTTCCTTACTTTATCTTCAGATATTTATGAGTGAATGTTATTAATATTATTGTTGTTCTAAATATTATTATTTGGAGTATTTCAGGTTTGATATAAAGGAATGGATATTTCTGAATGTCTAGTCTGTTATATTTCTGTAAACAAGTTACTAGAAATACTTACTGTAAATTGTAAAAAGAATTGTTACCTTGCAAGTATAATAAGGACTGTGAGCAATTAGAAATTTCAGCTAATTAAGGTCTCTGGCAAGCATCTTGAGAAATGGCCTCCAGGAGGCTTTGAACCAAATAACAAAAACTAAAACTGCCTTTTCTCTTTGTTTTTCCTCTAGATGTTTTATTTTCATTGTCACAATCCACCCATGAAATAAAAATCCATAAAGCCTCAGTAGATTGTTAGTGCAAAATTTGTAGACATTCCAATTTGAGAGGAAAAAAATGTTTTTAAGTGATTCTAAAATGCTGCAAATAAAAATACTTTTTAAATATTTCAATGAAATAAGAAATTATATTTAAACACATGAAAAAATAAACATATATGAGGAAAGGATTTCTTAGAAACAGTGAGATTTAATCAATATTTCAAAATAAGCCAACCAGGGTTCTTTAACTGGAAAGAAAAAAATATAATAAATAATGACTGTGTTCTACTTTTCCCATCATCTGTCAGTCATAAAAGATATAAGTAAGCCCATGTCATTGTAGGAAAGATGTGATTTAATTAATAGTCATGTTTTATTGGGATTCATGTCACTGCATTACATAGTTGAGTTCAGATTCATATCAAAGAAAATGCTAGTTTTTTTTTCATAGTGGACCTAATAGTGAAGAAAATTTACTGATTAATAATAATAGCAAATTAGAAATAAGTGTGATGTGGTATATTAATTAAATGGAAATATTTGTATTATGGGTTTCTTTGAAAATTTCTACTGTGGGGATACCTTTTGGGGGAACTTATTGTATGAACCATGGTGTTCTTTAGTGGAAAGGATATCCAGTAATCAGGCATTTTCTGTGTGCTGCTGGCCTTTGGTCAGGTGTGCTTAGGGAAATGTGGCATAAAATCTACTTTTGGCTTTACTGAGTATTCTTTTGAATACGCTGTCTGCCAATTTAGTGAGGTATGAGGGAGTTGGGACAGGAGAGGCCAAAGGATGAAACTAAGGTATAGCTGAAAAGGAATGTTGTGGATAAATTCATAAACTCTTAGAATGTAACTAGAGTACATGAATAGTAACAATGAAGTTCATTACTTCAGTCTATTACAACTTTCTTTAAATCTGCAGTCAATCGCAGTGATCAGAAAGTGTAAACCTTACAAAGGGTGACTTTTTTTCTGCCAAGTAAACATCACATTCCAATAATTTCTGGTTAGTTCTACTCTTGTACAGTTGTTTACCAATTAGAAAGAAAACCTTTGAATAATTCTTGTCTAGCCACCTATTTATAGCACTGTCTTACTGATAAATATAAGGTGATAAAAAATGACTCTAGGGAGGCTCAATTACTTGTTTTTATTTATTTAAACTCTGGTTTGGGGAGTATGCAACAACATGCACAAATGCTCTGACACTAAGGCAAATCTGTTTCACTGAGAAAACATATGTAGCTTTAAATGATAATTTACGTGTAGGTGTTCTTGTATAGAGAGACTGGAGAGCCAGCCTGAGCTATGCGGTCTGAAGGGCTTTTTCATGCTTCTGTGGACTTTGAATTTTAACTTCAAGGCACTGGTTTCAAAGCCTTTTTAATTGTGGATAAGATAAAACTAGACAAGAGTTTTAGAAGGCTTTTTCTGGTAGATAATGCCTATAATGATGGTCAAGGAAGATACTACAATGATACAGAAGAGAAGCAATGAGAGCCTGAATTAAGGAATTAACAGGGGAATGGATTCTACAGAACAAATTGGAAAGATGTTTCAAGGATCAAATAAATAAGTTGTAAGGACATATTGTATATATAGAGGTTGAGCAATCACAGGAAGGTGAGGCTCTCAGATTTCTGGCCTTGGCCATTTTATTCCAGCTCGCTCTCCCTAAATATAGTTTAAAACATTTTGTCTAAGCTGAGGACTTTGATATCTGTAATCCTAGGCTAGTGATTCTTAAACTTTTTCCTCTCAAAACAACTTTATATTCTTAAAATATTTTGAGAACTCCAAAGAGCTTTAGTTTATGTCATTTAAATCTGTTGATTTTTACTATGTCAGAAATTAAAATGTAGAATTTAAAAAATTAATTTATTTAAAAATAACCTCATTACATGTGAACATAAATAAAATATTTCTATGTAAAAGGGCTATTTTTCAAAAACAAAAATATACTTGCCCCCACTTACTACCTGGAAAGAGATTCTAGGCCACAACACAGGAAGGAGTAACCCAAGTACAGTCAGTGGTGTCCCAGAGTTCAGAGATGGAGGTGGGAGTACAGGGGCCTGCAGTATCTCAAGTTCGCAGGCAGGTAAAAGCTGCTCAGAGAGGGAGCTGTGGAGAGGTGCAGGGGATTCTCCTTAAATTCTCAGCTGAATACTCTTCAGGATATGCCTGCCAAGAAGCTCCTCAAGACCTGTGGAATATCTGAGGGAGTAGAGGAACATCTCGGAAGCTCACTCAGAGCTGGAAAGAGTTTTGGTGCCACCAGCAAGAGCGGAAAAACCTTATAATCCAAGAAACATTGGGTAGGATATTTAGAAAGATATTGCCTGGGTAGTGGAGGCAAAATTAGCCATAGATTAAAGGCTATTCTGGGTGCCTCTCACAAAATTTAAAAAAAAGCCTTAAAAATATCAAAGTGTTTTCAAGGAACATAACTACATCCCAGAGCAAAGCTTGGGAATATCTGTAAGAATGTAGCACCCAAGAAGATAAACTTCATCATGCCCACCAGCAGATCAAAAATTATCCAGCATGCTGGGCGCCTGGCTGGCTCAGTCGTTAAGCAACTGCCTTCGGCTCAGGTCATGATCCCAGAGTCCTGGGATCGAGTCCCACATCGGGCAACCTGCTCCACCAGGAGTCTGCTTCTTCCTCTGACCTTCTCCCCTTGAATGCTCTCTCTCACTCTCTCTCTCTCAAATAAATAAAATCTTTAAAAAAAAATTATCCAGCATGCAAAGAAGCAGGACAGTTTTCCAATAATCAGTAGGAAAATCAATCTAAAAGGGTTTGTATCCAGCATATAGAGAGAACTCTGAAAACACAATAAATAAAAAGAACAAACATCCCATGAAAAAAACTGGGCAAAAGATACTTTACAGAAAAAAAAAAGGATTTCCAGAGTGCAACAAAGCACATGAAAAGATATTCGTGTTTTTAGTGGAACATGAACCATAAAACTGTGTGCCAAAGTAGTTATATCATTTTACTTTCTCACCAGCCATGTTATTAAGAGTTCCAGTTGTTCAACACCCTTGTTAACACTTGGTCAGTTTTTAATTTCAGTCATTTTAATGGTTGTAGAGTGGGTATCTTACTTTTTTTTCTTCTTATACAAAATCAATGTGTATTTTAACCATGAGTGCCCAGTGGTTGGTACCACAATTTGGGGCCACTGTCTTGATCATTAATGCTTAGGTGACAGTTGGTTTATTCTCCATTGCTTTTGTGCCATCATAGACAAATTACATCTTAGTATTATCACAAAAATTGTTTTGACTTCAGGGACTCCTTGAATCACTGCTCTACTCTGCACTTTTCCCCCAGACTTCACGTTGTTTATTTATGTCCCGCCTTCAGATTTGCTAAAATCATTATTTCTTCTACCTTCACCCCATTAAAAAAATTAGCCCTATTGATGTGTTCCATATTTTAAAAACATTACTACTGCCCAGTCACTCCAGTGCTATCACAGAACCCTCTCTCCCACATTCAGCTAAATTCTCTGACTTAGAAAAATGCTTCTGCTTTCCCATTCTCCATCCCCACTGATCTGTATCATCATCTTCCTCTTTCCAGTCTGCTGCTGGTGGCTCCTTTCCTCTCTTTCCAAAACACAGACTCAATTATGGGACTCTACATCACCAACAGAATAAAGTCGAAGTGCCTTAGAGCAGCAGCAAGCTAGCTCATAATCAAATATTGTAAATGGTGGCATGATTTAAAACACATGCACTGGGTGGCTTAGTGGGTTAAGCCTCTGCCTTCAGCTCAGGTCATGATCCCAGGGTCCTGGGATCGAGCCCCACATGGGGCTTCTTGCTCAGCGGGGAGCCTGCTTCTCCCTCTGCTCTGCCTGCCGCTCTGCCTGCTTGTGTTCTCTCTCTCTCTCTCTGACAAATAAATAAATAAATAAAATCTTTAAAAAATTAAAAATTAAAACACATGCATTGATTGTTCACTAACTTAGATAATCAATTATAACAGTAAATGCATAATGATAACTTAGTTTATTTAAGACAAAGGCTGGTAGAACTGTTTTTGTACTTCTAGAATGTATTAAGGTTTGAGAAATTATTAGCTGCCAACTTTTAGATTCGAGGATTGAATATCTGCTTTTTTTCCTTCTCTAAGAAACTAATAGTTCATTATAACTTCAGAATTCCAATTAAAATGATGGATTGTTTTGAAAAGTATATTACTCAAAAAGTCTGAATTATAAATGTGAGTTCAGGTATGTGATGCTCTATACAGGGTTTTATTTTGTCCCAGTAAGCTTCTCTGGCTTAGGTGATTTAATAAAGTAGCTCAAATTATTTCTGAGGCTGCAGAGACTAAGGGTTCAAGGTGTTCTCCCCACTTTATGACATATTTTCAAAGTCTCTTTAAAGTTTGCCTTTTTTTATTTTAATCAGTTTATCTTTTTGAATCCTATTTTTCTTTATTTTATTTTACCTTGTTTTCTAATGTCATTTTTGGTTGTTATTATATACATTGAAGAATGAATTCCAACCACCAGAATTGTTAACAGAAGCTTATTAGTTCTAGACACCAGAGTGTAATTGCCAAATTATTTATTGCAAATAAAATAAAGGCATTTGGTCAGAATATTTTCAGTTGTATTGGCAATGGCCTTTTAAAAGATTTATTTATTTATTTTAGAGAGAAAGAAAGAGCACAAGCTGGGGGGTGTGTGTGTGCAGAGGTAGAGGGAGAGAGAATCTCAAGCAGACTCTGCACTTAGCGTGGAGACAGATACGGGGCTCTGTCTCACGCCCCTGAGATCAGGACCTGAGCCAAAACCAAGAGTGAGATGTTTAACCAACTGCACCACCCAGGCACCCTGGCAATGGCATTTTAAACACTATGCTAGGTAGCTTTTCATCCCATTCATATTGTAAATATACTGCCCTCTATTCCAGATTTCTACCACCTTCCTCTGTTGAATCAAAACTAAGGTGTACTGTTTTTTTTTACTCAGAGTCATTTCGCTGTTAACTACATACTACCTAGTTTGTATCATTCTTTGCTACTCCAGAAGTCCTACTCTCTTCGTTTTTGAAGAAAGCAGGTCTTTTTCATGTTTCAGTTACACGTGTAAATGCCCATCTGCTGTGTTAACAGCACCAGTCTGAGGCTTCTCTGAACACTAACTCAAGTGTTGTAAGGAAATACACTATGTGTAGGGCAGAAAAGAAAAAGATTGCCATCTCTTGTTGCAGAAAATATATATCTAGCTTTGAAATGTATGTCAAGAGAATCAATATCTTGAAGTGTATGGAATTGTAATCTGAGGTCTATAGAATGTCACTCTCAAGTGAAGATTGAGACATTGGAGGGGAATTTTACATATGAACTGTGTTTTACTTAAATATGCCTTATTCTAGCTGGTAACTAACCATTTGTGAGTCTCGGTAATTATTTTCCTAGGCAGACTCTTTAAGTTTTATTTTTTTAACATCAGTAACATTTTCCGATCCACACTTAGGTTTATGTTGGAAGATCAAATTTAGAATCATATCAGATTAACTAACAGCTTGAAACAAAACAATAGATCTAAGACCAATTTCCCATATTTTTATATCTCATATAGGAAATAAAGTGAGAGGTCCTTATATTTTAACTTAATTCTTCACTGAGAAACACAACATGCAGTTTTAAATTATGCTGAGAAATAAAAAAAGGATTTAAAAAGTCAGACATTTTATGATATCACCAAATGGGAATTCACTCACACTCATATATGGAAGATGTGTATTTTTCACCTTAAGTTTGCATGAGAGATTTCAAATTATTTTTACTAGTGTCTTCATACTCCTATATATTGGAAGAGCTGAAAATTTTTCAAATCACCACTTACAATTGCATAATAGCAGAATTGGAATTGCAGGTCTTCCTAGGAACTATATACATTAACTTTTTATAGTTGTACTCTTCAGTAGGCAATTAGGATTTTGAATTGTAATGAGAATGTTTGGGCAGATGGAAATCAACAGAAGTCCTTCTCTTAAGTTTATCCTGTATCCACATTTTTTTTGACTGTTAATGGTATCATAATACTATAAAGTGTATTTATAAGGATGTAAGTAATGCTCATCAGTCTCTTTAATAGCTTCCCATATGAAGCTTAACTTTTATTCAACATTTACTTTTATTCAAGTACCTCAACAAGAATTCAATTTATTATAGTAATTGAGAACATGTATTTTTCGGCCCTGTTTGAATGCCACCCAACCCCCCAACAAATGCTTTATCATCCCTTTCAATAGTCTAGAACTTCTTCAGTAAAGTATTTTCTCAACCATTGTTCCATTATTTACAGTGACTAGACCAAACACAATAATTTGTTGTTCAATGAGCCAAGTTCGTTTTAATGCATTTAAATTCTTTAAAAATATGAGAAAGTAAGGCTCATGTCTAATTTGTAAATGTTTCTTCATCTTTCAAGCCTGTTTAAAAGGTAGGAAAAAGGAGCTATACAGTTGTGTTTTTTTTTTCTTCCCTTCTTAAGGATA
Organism: Ailurus styani; assembly: GCA_002007465.1. NCBI lineage: Eukaryota > Metazoa > Chordata > Mammalia > Carnivora > Ailuridae > Ailurus > Ailurus styani. The sequence continues at coordinate 7,663,015 of LNAC01000032.1, read as the reverse complement.
CTATGTAATTTCGCATATTTATTTTTTATAGTTTTTTTAATCTCAACAAATATATGACACTGACTTTGAATTATGGGTAAGAATTTTAAAGTAAAAACTTTAAAGATTTTATTCTAATTATAAAAATAATTTATGTTCATTATAAATATCTGGATAGTATGGATAATATAAAAGAAGCACGCACACACAAAAATGTCACTCAGAATGACAATACCTGGTGGCAATTACTGTTAACATGTTGGCATTTTTCATTTCAAAGATAAATTCTTATATGTAGAATATAAGATACTTAAAAGTTGAAGGAGTATTTGCCAAATATGTATATACAGTCATTTTAACACAAAATCATAAGTTATGTTCAAAGAAAAGGCAACGCATGATAAGCATGGGACTATATTGCTGAAAGAACGTGGCAATGAAAAAAAATTTTTTTTTAAGTTTTAAAACATTTGCAATGATAGCCCAGGGTGTCAAATTTTGCCTTTGGCTTGGGAATGATATATTAAGAACTGTTCCATGAGAAAATGAAAATCTCCCTCAAAATCAATGTTGCACTTTAATGAAAAATTCCAGTTTGGAACAAATAGTTCAAAATAATAAAACAAAATATTAATATATGGAACCATAGATTTAAATGGTAATGATAATTACATAGAATTGTGAAAATATTGATGTAGGGAGAAGCAAAAGTGTTTCAGAGATGAGCTACAAACAAATGAACTGTTATGAAAAATGGAAGAAGTTGTAAAATTATAATGAAGATTTTTCTAGTACTTCATATGAGGAATTATTTTTAAAAAACTCTTTTTATACATAAATCATAGAGTTGAAAGTTAAAGTTTTCAGAGATAAAACTCATGTCAAATAATATTTTCCCCAACATTGTTGTTGACAGATAATGTCATTAGACCCCAAGACATTACATTCTTTGTGCAGGTTCCATGCTGTCAGAGTGTGGAGGAATCTGGAAAAATCCATAAAGAGTCAGAACGTTGGCTCCTCCCTTCTGAAACCCCACTCTCAAATAACACTAGTGCTCACATGAGAAAGCATATTACTTCTCTTCCATTTTTGGNAATATTTTCCCCAACATTGTTGTTGACAGATAATGTCATTAGACCCCAAGACATTACATTCTTTGTGCAGGTTCCATGCTGTCAGAGTGTGGAGGAATCTGGAAAAATCCATAAAGAGTCAGAACGTTGGCTCCTCCCTTCTGAAACCCCACTCTCAAATGACACTAGTGCTCACATGAGAAAGCATATTACTTCTCTTCCATTTTTGGTCATGATTGATTCATTTATTCCTTACATTTTCAACAAAAATATTTTCTAATGTTCATTTATGTTTCTATGAGTGAAGCACTGTTATTATAACTTAATGTAAATATGTATTTAATTGTTACAGAGCTGGTGAGGTCTAGATACTGGTACCATTCTGATTTTTAAGTAAAAATACAAACATAGGAGGGTAAGCGACAAGAAAATGACAGAACTGGAATGGACCAGATACTTACAGCAACCATTTTTTAAATAAATACATGAGTGAACAAATTCTGGGTTGATTTTGAAAAAATAACTTTTAGGGTACTTTGGGAATAGCAGACCATTTTTAATTTTTTGGACATACAGATACTCAAGTCTAATCAGNAGATTTTATTTATTCATTTGACACAGAGAGAGAGATTACAAGTAGGCAGAGAGGCAGGCAGAGAGAGAGGAGAGAGGAGGAAGCAGGCTCCCTGCTGAGCAGAGAGCCCAATGTGGGCCTCGATCCCAGGACCCTGGGATCATGACCTGAGCCGAAGGCAGCGGCTTTAACCCACTGAGCCACCCAGGCGCCCTAATCAGAGTGTTCTTAAAATTGTCCAGGTTTTTACATTTCAGAGGCTAGGATGAAAACCTGAGATAGCAATAAATAGAATGAGCTTTGCTGAGGCTAATGCTGTCATAGGCAATGAATCTTCTCCTTCCCTATCATCTGTATTTTCAATTGTGGAGTGATGCTAAGGTTTCATAAGGCACCTCCACACTCTAAATTTAATAGGAGTGTTAGAATTTGACCTATTTTGTGTCTTGGGCCCTACGTCTTGATTTACTTTACAAATTTGCAGTATATTTTATTTGAACACAGTATTATGCAGTTCTTCCATTCCAGTTATCTTTCTCATGCTAAATGAGCTTCAGAACATTTTCCTGAGATAGTATAGCAATACTTTAAAAATTAAAACTTTTTAAATAATTAAGCTTCTGAATTTTCCATTTGAAACATTTCCTTTTTTATCCAAAATATATTCTTTTTCATTTTAGGGATCACATTTCAATCGTGATACCTTTCAAAATTGCAAACAAATAATATTACCCACTTTTCCTGATCTACCATCTTCTAAGTATGTGTACCTCCCTCATTGATCTCATTTTATATATAGTAAGATTTGTTTTCATGTCTCCCTATCAAACTATTACTTCCCTATTTTGTACTTTGCATGATAAATAGTCTATCACATTAACTGACTCAACAAGGTAAAATGGTACCCATAGTGCCTTCATCAGCATATTATTCATACCAAATTGCTCTGACCATCATGCACTTAGACACTTTCTTTGATTAGCCTTTTGATCTCCAGGATGTATTTTTGCATTGTTAATTGAAACATTAGAACCAAGCGTTTATCGTTTTCCCTTTTATTGTAACATTTACATTTTAAGAATGCTTTTTTTCCCATGATTCTGAAGACATTTAGCAATTAGGAATGCTTATTCCATAACCCAGAAAATTCATATTTTCTATGTCTAATATGCTTCTTCACTTACTATACTAGTTAGTACAATACCTGTATTATTTGTTTTTCTTCATTACTCAATTTTGAATGATTTTCCTTGGCTATAAAGATCCTTCCTTTGCAATACATGTTTTCCCTTTTAGCTTGGTTGATTTTCCACTAAATAATGGTTTTAGCCAACTGACATTTATTGGGTTTCTACTATGTTGCCAGTGTTTGGTAGTCACCCGAAATTGAGGTAAAAATGATTATCAGTTATACTATCAAAAGTTCACTATCTAATGAAAGAGATAGGAAAATAAATAATATATAAATGATATTATCTATGTGACACTTTCTAATGATGTATAGTACATCCTTTGAGCTATGTATGATTACCAGGAAGTTGGGAAAGGTCTTCCACTAGGAGTAATCATTGATGGGAGTGTTGAAAATTAGGAGGAAAAATGGGACTAAGTACAATAAGCAAAAAGAAAAGACCAAATGAGCCCTGGGCATTCTACAAGACTGATGAACCACAGAACCTCAACCTCTAAAACTAATAATATATTATATGTTAATTAAGTGAATTTAAATTTTAAAAAATGTAAAAAGGAGCATATGTGAGAGAATGGAAGATTATGGTTATATTCAGGGACTGGGGAGGAGATTGGGATGAGTGCAAGGGGAGTAAAGCTTTGTCACAGATGAAGCAAACAAAGTGGGTCATTAGGGCTCCTCTTAGCTCTTAACAGAATCAGTTGGCTGATGAGGCCAACTTGCTAGTACTTGTGTGTGAAGCTGGGAATGGACAGGATGTATGTGGATCAGCAAAGGGTGTTTCCCTTTAGTGGAAAGGATAGCTTTGTGGCCAAGAGTGCAGTGTTTGGAATCAAACTGGGAGTTTCATCCCAGCTCTGTGAGCTATAACAATTTGACTTTTTAAAAACCCAATTGTTCATCAGTAAAATCAGAAAACAATAGTATGCATCTCTTAGGATAATTATGAGGATCAAAGGAAATTATGTATATAAATCTCTACCTAGGGTATTTCAGACTTAATTCAAAATCAGTGCATGTTACTTCTTATTTTTAGCTTACCCAAAAATACTTCTTTTAGGGGCTTATCTGTCAAAAAGGTGAGGTCCCTCAAAAACAATTTTTTGCTTAACTGAAAAAATTTATTCCTCATTTTAATATATTACACGGAATAAATGGGGAAAAAAAGCAAAACCTATTTTTACCCCAAAGGTGGGTAGATTCAGTTTCTGTAATTTTTATTCAAGTTAGAGTCATGCTTATATATAATATTTCTGAGAAAGTGGGAATGTCACATAAAAGGCTGCTTTTGCATGAAAGCAGTCGATTTCAAAGTTATTTTTTCTAGTCACATGAAAATATGAAACTAAAAACTACAACACATCCTAAAATTATTTACATATAGCACTGGAATTTTTTATTTACTTTGGAAGTTAAAATAACATCCTCAGGTACAGGGTCTCTGCTACTTTATGTAAATAGTCTTAGATATATCAGGTTAAGTTATATGAGATTAAGATAAATAGTCTGAGATATATCAGGTTAAAATGTTGATTATTATTTAAAATGCGGTAAATGCTAGTAGACATTTTTCTAAAACAGGAGAGAAAATTTGTCATCAACATTCAAGTTGTGGCCTTAGATAATTGTAAAGAATTTGAAGATACTTGAAAGAAAAAAATCAGAAATGCATCTTTCTCCTTCAAATCCAATTTAGACCGAGAAAAATCGTCATTACCTATTGATAATGATTCCACATGTTCGGCATTATAAAAAGAGTCATTTTCTCTGGCAGCAAGAGTCAATCCAACTACACATAAGGAGCTCCTGGGAATTCTTTGTAAAATAAAACGTTCTTGTGAGATAATTCAGTGAGCAACAAGACTGGTAAACATACACACTTACACATAAACTGCCATTTCTATGTAAATGAGCTATCCTAACTGGAACATCAATTTAATGTCAAATGGAGTACAGTCTTATGTTATCATAAGGATTAATTCCTTAGACATTTTCACTGGAGTTTTGGACCATATGTTGTTTTTAACAGCTCTGAAATTTTTGTGTCTTTGATTCTGTCAGATCATCCCTGTGACAATTTGCCATATGTATGATTTCACTGTGCATGGAGAGACAGTATAGTGTAGTGATTAGCAATCTCTGAAATCTGACTAGTTTCCTCTTTGTCTTCAGCAGTAACTAGCAGTGTGGCCTTGGAAGACTTAATTCACAGCCCGGTCCCTCATTTTCCTCATTTAAAACAGCAGTTCCCATTCCATCTCCTTGAAGTCCCATTAGGCTTCCTGGCTTTAATTTTCTTCCCAGCACTTCCCAGCATCTGCTACTCTCCACATTTTATTCAGGTAGGTTTGCCTTCACCCCATTAGATTGCAAGTCTGGGAAGGATGGCTCACCTCAGCATCCTGTCTAACACTTGGTACATAGTTAGTGCTTCATAAATATTTGTTTAAAGAACAAATGAGTTAATTTGTAAAATGAGGATGATATTATCACCTACTTCATGGAGTTGGTAAGTATTAAGTGTGTTAATATATGCAAAGCACTAAAAATACTACTTAACACATAGTAAATGTTCAATAGTTGTTAGGTGTTATTAATAATCCAGAGGAATTTTATTTATAAAATCATGGGTATTCATTTTAGATCAAATCTCTTTTTAAAATTCTCTTCCTTTCAGGCAATGAATTGATTATAGCTTCCTTTTGGTTTACTAAACCTCATCACTAAAATTCCAGCTTTCTGAAAGTAATTTATGGCTGATCTTGCTACATTGGGAGGGGAAAAGTCAGGAGTTAGATCAGCTTGTTAAGACAGTATATTCACTCACTGATGATGTCAGAGAAATTCAAGTCCAATGGCAAGGGCATGAAATTTGAAGTGAAGGGTGATATCCTGGTATTTTTTTTCATGCTTTTATTATTTAATCTAATTGTTCATTCATGGAACTTAAAAAAAAACCAACAACATTCTATTGACTTATGCTTAGGTAATTCAAATGTACAATCTCTTTTTCTCACTCTTTCCAAGGGAAACTTTTTGCGCATTATAGAAAGATGTGCCTTTCTGGTCGGTGCATTATAGAAGGATGTGCCTTTTCTAGGCTGTGTCTAGTCTGTGTCCAGTCTGTGTCTAGTCTAGTCTAGTGTCTTTCTAGTTTGTCTTTCTAAGATCCTGTTCTTGTCCTTCTCATAGCCTCCCTCCTTTCTCTTTTAGCTGTTGAGTCATCCTTCAAGTCTATCTACTCCATAGGCTCATGCCCTTCTCTGCTGAGCCATTGAGGAAGTCAGATTAGACACACTTGCCTTGCTCTTGCTTCCTTGTACTTAGTACTCTGTATTCTCCTGAAACCTACACATCAAATCTGTAGCTATATGTAAATACCTGTATCAAAGGCAGTAGCAAAACCAAAAACATTATAATTGCCATTAAAATGGATGGTGCCCCTAGTTTCAAAGGGAAGACAATTATATGTAGACCCATCACAAAGAGAGGCTGGCACTTCTTTGCTCTTAGTCAATTCCCTCTAACCTCATCTTCTTCAAACATTTTCAGTTGAAATATATTACTTCATCCATTTTATAAATTATTACTGAGAATTTGATATGTGCTCAACAATGAAAAAGATAGTTTCTCAATCTCATGTGGATTGAAGGAAAGAGTGATAGGAGCATGGTTCTGGTGACTAGAATGATCTTCTCCCCCCTCTTCACTGTTTTATATTTAAGGCCCATTCTGAAAAGGTCAAACTGAATGCTCGATCCTCATAGTGGTCTTTATCTTGACAACCAACATGTGGAACATTAAGTGTTCTTAGGATATACACATACACAGGCACAGAGTAATGTCTCTCTAGTTAAACTACTTAAAGCTTAAAGAGGAATAAACTCAAATAATTTTAAAAACAATACTGACATTTTATGTCCTACACAAGGACCAGAGGATCTTCATCATTTAGTTTGCAAAATTTAAGATCTGAATTTACTATTTATGGCTCTATTACTTTCTTCCTGGGTTAATTGTATCTACTTTTTTTTTTAACTCTGTTTGATACAAATACTGTATTGTCTGCACATAAAAGATTCTGTTCTGCTGAAAAATTTATAGGGGAGGAACAGTTTCTGATACAGAATTTTAAAACTCTCTGCAGATAGTTTTAAATGGTTGATATAAATTTAGTAATCCAGCATTGAACAGGGATTATAGTTTTATATGTGTGTTTAAAATAAAATATAATGTATGTGAAAATCTTGATTGCAAAGAGCCATTGGAATATAGCCATACCTTGTTTTACTGTGCTTTGCTTCATCGTGCTTCACAGTTTTTGTGTTTTTACAAATTGAAGCTTTGTGGCAACCCTGCATCAAGCAAGCTTATCAGCACCGTTTTTCCAACATTTGCTGACTTTGTGTCTCAGCATCACATTTTGGCAGTTCTTCCAGCATTTCAAACTTTTTCATTGTTTTTATATTTATTATGGTGACCTGTGATCAGCAATCTTTGAAGTTACTGTGTTAATTGTTTCATGGCACCATGAACCACACCGAACCACACCCATATAAGATGGCAAACTTAATGGGTAAATGTTATACATGTTCTCTCTGTTCTGCCTACCAGCCTTCCCCATCTCTCTCCTTCTCCTTGAGCCTTCTTATTGAGACAAAGCTATATTGAAATTAGGCCAATTAGTAACCGTACAGCAGCCTCTAAGTGTTCAAGTAAAAAGAAGCTATAAATAAGTATGCTTAGTGAGGAAGACATTTCAAAAGCCCAGATTGGGCTGAAAGATAGGCCTCTTGTGCCAGTTAGTGAAGCTGTGAATGCAAAGGAAGCGTTCTTGAAGGAAATTAAAAGTGAACACTAGTGAACACACAAATGATAAGACAGTGAAATGGCCTTATTGCTCATACAGAGAAATTTTTAGTGTTCTTGATCGGTCAAACCAGCCACGACATCCCCTTAAGGCAAAACCTAACATAGAGCAAGGTGCTAGCTCTCTTCAATTCTAAGAAGGCTGAGAGAGGTGACGAAGCTGCAGAAGAGAAGCTGGAAGCTAGTAGAGGTTGGTTCATGAGGTTTAAGGAAAGAAGCCATCTCCATAACATCAAAGTGCAAGGTGAAGCACCAAGTACTGATGTAGAAGCTGCAGTAAGTTATCTGGAAGATCAGTTAAAATCACTAATGAAAGTGGCTAGACTAAACAACAGATTTTTAACGTAGATGAAACAGTCTTTTATTAAAAGAAAATGCCATTTAGGACTTTAATAGCCAGAGAGGAGAAGTCAATGCCTGGCTCTAAAGCTTCAAAGGACAGTCTGACTCTCTTGGTAGGGGCTAATGCAGTGACTTTAAGTTGAAGCCAATGCTCATTTACCATTCTGAAAAGTCTATGGCCCTGAAGAATTATATGAAATCTACTCTCTGTGCTCTATAAATGAAACAACAAGGCCTGGATGACAGCACATCTGTCTACAACATGGTTCACTGAATATTTTAAGCCCACTGTTGAGACCTACTACTCAGAATAAAAGATTCCTTTCAAAATATGACTGCTCATTGATAATGCATTTAGTCACCCAAGAGCTCTGATGGAGTAATATAATGAGATTAATGTTTTCATGCCTCCTAACACAGCATCCATTCTGCAGCCCAGAGACCAAGCAGAAATTTTGACTTTCAAGTCCTGTGATTTAAAAAATACATTTCTTAAGGCTCCAGATGGATTAGGGCAAAGTAAATTGAACAACTCTGGAAAGGATTCATCATTCTAGATGCCATTAAGGACACTTGTGATACATGAGAATAGCATATCAACATTAACTAGAGTTTGGAAGAAGTTAATTCCAACCTTTGTGGAGGACTTTGGGGGCTTCAGGACTTCAGTGGAGGAAGTAACCACAGATGTGGTAGAAATAGCAAGAGAACTAGAATGAGAAGTGCAGCCTGAGGGTGTGACTGACTTGCTGCCCTCTCATGATAAGACTTGAATGGATGAGGACTTACTTGTTACGGATGAGCAAGGAGGTGGTTTCTTGAAAAGGAATCTACTTCTGATGAAGATGCTGTGAAGATTGTTGAAATGACAACAAAAGGTTTAGAATATTATCTAAACAGGGCGAGAAAGCAGCAGCAGGGTTTCAGAGGATTGAATCCAATTTGGAAAAAGTTCTACTGTGGATAAAATGCTAGCAAATAGCATCACACGCTAAAGGGAAAGCATTTGTGAAAGGAAGAGCCAATAGACATGGTAAACTTCATTGTTGTGTTTTTTGAGATCGCCACGGTCACACAAACCTTCAGCAACCACCACCTGATCAGTCAGCAACCATCAACATCAAGGCAATACCCTCCATTAGCAAAAAGATTATGACCCGCTGAAAGCACAGATAATGGTTAGTAATTTTTAGAAAATATTGCTAAAAATATTTAGCAAATATGTTTTAATTAAGGTATGTACTTTTTATAAACATAATGCTATGTTTTATATATATACCCACATTTTATAGACTACAGTATAGTGTAAACATAACTTTTATATGCACTAGGAAATAAAAAAAAATTATTTGACTTGCCTTTTTGCAATATTTGCTTTATTGCAGTGTTCTGGAACAGAACCCACAGTATCTCCAAGATAGCTTGTATAAAGTATTACTATTCACCCAGTAGTATAAATATGTATAGGATTGTCCCATTTTACTTTTTCAAAAATATGCATTTATATTCCTCAAAGACTAAAAGGATATTTATCAAAAAGTTAGCTGGAGTTATCTCTACAAAATGGAACTATAGGTGATTTTATTTTCTCGTTTTTATTTTTGTGTTCTAAATTACATATAATGTGGGACACCTGGGTGGCTCAGTGGGTTAAAGCCTCTGCCTTTGGCTCAGGTCATGATCTCAGGGTCCTGGGATGGAGCCTGGCATCGGTCTTCCTGCTCAGCAGGGAGCCTGCTTCCTCCTCTCTCTCTGCCTGCCTCTCCACCTACCTGTAATCTCTCTCTCTCTGTCAAATAAATAAATAAAAATCTTTTTTAAAAATTACATATAATGAATATTTATTATCTTTGTAAAAATACATAAATTTAATTATGAAAAATGGAATTGTGTCCTCTTATCCAACAAGAATGATGAATAGTTTTTTGATGTTCATTTTTGTCTAGTGACTAGAAAAAGTAGTATTTATGGGTTATTGAAAGTCTAATGTATATTATAAAGAATGAAAAAGAAAATGACTTTTATTTCCACCTCTCAGAAATAATCAATTAAGATAACTGTGATTTTTCTTGTCATATTATATATATGTACAATAGTGTATTTATATATACATAAACACTTACATATATTTATGCATATATATATGTACGTGCATATATCTGTATACATATACACATATAGGCTTTTTTATTCAGGTAACATTAACAAAAATTGACTCATCTGGAGCACCTGGGTGGCTCAGTGGGTTAAGCCTCTGCCTTCAGCTCAGGTCATGATCTCAGGGTCCTGGGATCGAGCCCCGAGCCCCGCATCGGGCTCTCTACTCAACAGGGGGCCTGCTTCCCCCTTTCTCTCTGCTTGCCTCTCTGCCTACTTTTGATCTCTCTCTCTCTGTCAAATAAACAAATAAAATCTTTAAAAAAAATTGTCTCATTCTACTGCAACTTCATGTGGAACACCGTGCAAACTATAGAATTTATGAATCTCTATTCAAATTAATCTATGCTTCCTCTTTCTTTATTGTTAAGGAAAGAATAACAACTTAAACTGGCAAATTGCTGAATATGTCAAGGTTGAGTGTGCATTAGCATGCCCTAGGTATTTCAATGGGAAATTTCATAAGAAAACAGCAAAAAAAAAAAAAAAACTTTCCTTTACCAATAAATTGGTAATGTTTTTGGTAAAGGTAATAATTGAAAGTCTGATGGTCAGTTTTATTTGCAGTCTTATTCAACAGACCTTGACTTTATTTCATTCTGGACAATCTGCTTAAAGGAATTATCTTCTTACATGTTGAACTTCTTCAGACACAGTATAATTAGAGTTTGTTTCATTATCTGGCCCTTCAGTTCCTTTATCTCCGTGCTTCATATATATAGATATAGGAGATAATGTTGACTAATGGTGGTACTCAAACTGCCTTCGCAACTCTCAGAAAACCTAACAATGAAAATGTGTAGGATAGAAGGCAAGCTTAGTGCTTTCTAAGCTTGGTGATTTTTCTCTAGCTTTGTTCAGTTCCTGTTTTTAGAGTTATACTGACTGAAAGAGAGATGTACATTTTTAAGACAGTTAGGCATAGAATGTAATAGATAAATTACTGGCCTTGAGAGTCAAGCCACTACTACCCTCGCTCCAATAATAAAAGCTAGGAATGGATTAATTCAATCGTTAAATCAGGCAACAAATACTTAGAGCATCTACTCTGTGAACGGCGCTTTTATATGCAGTGGAGACATTGAGGTGAAGGAAAAGAACTAATTGCCTGATCTCAAAAGATTGACTTCTAGATGGATGGGCAAGAAACAAGGAAATGGGTAAATACATGATACAATTTCAGTTAATGGCTTATGTTATGATAATGTAATGGAAAATTATCACACTAAGGTGTAAATTGTTACTGCACATTGCTTCTCAAACTTCAGTGTGCATTCAGATCACTGGAGATCCTTTTAAAATGTATATTCTGATTTAGTGGGTCCAGGGTGGAGGCTGGGAGTTTGCATTTCTAATAGTCCTCTGGTCTGAAGACCACACTCTGAGTTGCAAAGTATAGTACCATTTCTATGCAGCAAGTTTAACTAAGAAGTCAGAAGGAAAAGGCCCCCTAAAGGAAGAGTAGGTTGTAGGTGATGGATTAGGAAAAGGGAAGGGAAAGTATAAGAAAAAGGAGAAAATATAATGAAATGGAAATCCAGGTAAAAATGGAACACACAGGCCACAAAAGAAAGCATCTCTTTACATATGCTTTGCCTTGGAACTATCCTTGCATATTATGAACTAAAATTAAAAGACTAAATTATCAAGAGTTAAAGAGTCAAGTATAAATTTACATTCATGCTAACATTTGAGAGAATTTTAGCTAGTAGAGTTTGTGCAATTAGAGTGCCAAGAAGGAAATGGGCATTTAAAACAAAGTAGGTTTATCTTCTTTTTGGAAACCAAGATTTGCTTGGCTATACTGAGTATAATTCATCTTTGTATGTATTTGGTAGGTAAGAAGTTTTATTGTTATCATTATTACTTTTGTTTTGGAGGTAGCCTTGAATGAAATATTTCTTATTTAATGTCCATTATAATGTACAACATACAACAAAGATTGTTTAAGAATGTGGGGTGCCTGTGTGGCTCAGTCAGTTAAGCGTCTTCCTTTGGCTTCGGTCATGATTCCGGTGTCCTGGGATGGAGCCCTGGGTCAGGCCCCCTGCTCAGCAGGGGAGTCTGGTTCTTTCTCTCCTTCTGCCCCTCCCCCTGCTCATGCTCTCTTTCTCTCTCTCTCCTTCACTCTCTCTCAATTCAAAATAAATAAAATCTTTTAAAAAATTGTTTAAGTGTGCCAGTGACTAGACCAATATGTTGGTAAAAATTACATATCTTTGTACAGTACATTTATTTTTTTCAGGCTCTTGGAGAAATTATGTGTTTACTTACCTGAATGGTAGAGAGTATTGTAGTTTTGGTTATGATCATTAAAACTCCAGAAAAGCATGCTAGGTTTTATACTGCTTTAAGCACACTTAATAAATCACAATATTGTGATTATAGAATCATTTATCAAGATTATAAATTTGACAGAAACAATGATACTCAGTTGTTGAAATTCCAGGGAAATGTTGTAGTCCTTTCTAAATAATAGTTGTATTGTAAATTAAGAAAGATTGATTTAAAAATCTTTTGAAAATATGAAATGTTTTTATTCATTTTGATATAAGAAATCAGAAAAAAGAGAAGGAACCTAAAACTGAATGTCTTTTAGGCCTGACACATCATACATATTATTAAATGTAATGACAACAGTCCAACCAGAGGGGCACTATTTATCCTGTTAAGTACTGGGGACACTGAAGCTCATAATACATAGTACTCTTCCCAAGGTTACCTGGGAGGACAAGAGGGTTTTATTAGCAGTAGGTATATTTCTTCTAGATTAGTTTTTGTTATAGTTGTTGTTTCCAAATCATTTGTGATGAAAAGTGAACCGTTGATTTGTCTGTTAACTATTGCCAGATTTGAAGAATCTCTGGGCATTGAGGAATAGCTTTTTTTTTTTTTTCAAATCAATATAACAAAAACAATTTAAATATGGTAGAAATAAGAGATTCCACTTTTTTCTAGTCTTCACCTACTTTTGTTGATTATCTGAAAATCTGTCCTCATGCCAAACGAGGATTAAATTAATTGACAAATAGAAACAAAATGTTAAAAATCTAAACTAAAAATTAGATTTTTTGAAAAAAGATATTATTAAAGGGTGTATGTTTTGAAAAGCATATGACAAGCTTTAAAAATTATATATGGGGCACCAGGTGGCTCAGCTGGTTAAGATCCAACTCTTGGTTTCGGCTCAGGTCATGATCTGAGGGTCCTGGGAGCGAGCTCCGAGTCCAGCTCTGCTCAGCAGAGCGTCTGCTTGAGATTCTCTCTCTCTCCCTCTACCCTCCCCACTCTCTTTCTCTCTTAAATAGTAAGTAAATAAATCTTTTTAAGAAAGTTACATATATACCCATTTTTGTAACTTAATTCATAAAGGAAAATTTGTTTTCCAGTGCTTTATTATTTTACAAAGTTTACTATTTACTAAGTTTGCAGTGCAATTTTATTGGTTGTTAAGAAAACTACACAAAATTATCTCGCCTTAGGGTATCTATGATTATTTTTGCCTAATATTAAATTAATTTTGAAAGAGAAGAGTCACCTTTATTCTAGATGATATCTTTTAGAATTGCTTAGATCACCCTAACATAGAGATGATTTGTGAAAAGCTGATTCATTTCACACACTAATTGCAGAGCAGTGCTTCCTGCCCATTTTTGTCATGATCCATAAAGAAAATAATCTTTTTATTATTTCATTTACATGTGTAGAGGAGGGGTAAAGAGACATGTGCTCAGTCTGTAATCTTGGTCAGTTAATTTTATTCATTAATTATTCTTAATCATTCAAATCATTCAACTATTTAGGAATGTATATAGTTCAATCTGTAAAACAAATACATTTTCATTATAGAAAAACCAAAATATATATTATGTATATTAGATATTAATTAACATTGTTATTAATATATATAATAAAATTACCCATAACCTCACTGGTCAGAAATAACCATTCTTGATATTAATGGAATAGGTACATTTTTATATATAGCCAATGTATTCTTTTTTTTTAAATTAACATACAATGTATTATTTGCCCCAGGGGTACAGGTCTGTGAATCATCAGGCTTACACCTTTCACAGCACTCACCATAGCACAAACCCTCCCCAATGTTCATAACCCAGCCACCCTCTCCCTGCCCCCCTACCCCCCAGCAACCCCCAGTTTGCTTCCTGAGATTAAGAGTCTCTTATGGTTTGTCTCCCTCCCAATCCCATCTTGTTTCATTTTTTCCCTCCCTACCCCTCACAACCCCCCACCCTGACTCTCAAATTCCTCATATCAGAGAGATCATATGATAATTGTCTTTCTCTGATTGACTTATTTCGTTTAGCATAATACTCTCTAGTTCCATCCATGTCACTGCAAATGGCAAGATTTCATTTTTCTATAGCTGCATAGTATTCCATTGTATATATATATATGTATGGATATATATATATATATATGTATGGGTATATATATATATATATATCACATCTTCTTTATCCATTCATCTGTTGATGGACATCTATAGTCAATGTATTCTTTTTTTTTAATTTGGCAGAGAGAGATTACAAGTAGGCAGAGAGGCAGGCAGAGAGAGGAGGAAGCAGGCTCCCTGGGGCCTCGATCCCAGGACCCTGAGATCATGACCTGAGCCGAAAGCAGAGGCTTCAACCCACTGAGCCACCCAGGTGCCCTATAGTCAATGTATTCTTAAGCATTCAAGAATATGTCTTAAATCCCTACCACATAGTTGTATATATTTATACTTTCTTTAAAAGACTTAATTTTTTTAGAAGAGTTTTATGTTTACATGAAAAGTGAAAGGGAGATAGAGGTTTCTGGTATACTCCCTGCACCCCACAACCACAACATGCATAGCCAGCCCAATTATCAGCATCAATCACCAGAATGGTCCACCACTTAAGGGTGGATCTACATTGACACATCATAATTACCTGAAGTCCATAGTTTACTTTAAGGTACACTCTTGGCATTGTATAATCTGTGTGTATGGACAAATGTATAATGACAAGTGCCTTTCACCATGGTGGCAAACAGAGTATTTCACTGCTCAGAAAGTCTTCTGTGTCCTGCCTATTCATCCCCCGACTCCACTCCAGACCCCTGGCAACCCCTTATCTTTTCACTGTCTGTATGATTTTGCTTTTTCCAGAATGTCATATAGTTGGTATAATACAGTATGTAGTCTTTTCAGACTGACTTCATTCACTTAGTAATATACATTTAAGGTTCTTCCATGTCTTTTCATTGTTCATAGTTCATTTCATTTTAGCTCTAAATAATATTTCATTGTCTGGATGTACCACAGTTTATTTATCCATTCATTTTCTGAAGGACATCTTGGTTGCTCCCGATTTTCAGCAGTTATGAAGAAAGCTGTGCTATAAACATCCATGGGCAGGATTTTATGTTCACATAAGGTTTCAACTGATTTGGGTAGAAGCCAGGGAGCATGATTACTGAATTACATGGTAAGACTATGTTTAATGTTGTCAGAAACCACCAAACTAATTTCAAAAATGGCTGTACCATTTGTATTTTCACCAGCAATGTATGAGAGTTCATGTTCCTCACCAAATCCTCACTAACATTTGATATTGTCAGTGTTCAGATTTTGGCTGTTCTAATGGACAGATGTGTACTGTTAATTGTTTTTGTTTTTTTTTTTAATTTTGCATTTACCTGATGACATATGATGTAGAACATCTTTTCATATGCCTGTTTGCCACCTGTGTATCTTCTTTGGTGAGGTGTTTTTTTTAAGCTTTTTGGCTGATTTTCCAATTTTGGTAATTTTCTTATTGTTATGTTTAAGTGATTTTTATATATTTTGCAGAACAGTCCTTAATTAGATGTGTCTTTTGCAAATATTTTCTCCCAATGTATGGCTTATCTTTTAATTCTCTAGATATTATCTTTTACAGAGGTTTTTTTGTTTTGTTTTGTTTTAATGAAGTCTGGCTTATCAATGATTTATTTCATGGATCATGTCTTTGGTGCCGTTCGTCTAGGAGTTTTATAGTTTTGCATTATACATTTAGGTCTGTGATCCATTGTGAGTTAATTTTTGTGAAGGGTATAATGTCTGTATGTAGGTGCATTTTTTTGCATGTAGATTTCCAGTTGTTCCAGCACCACTCTTTGAAGAGACTGCCTTTGCTCCATTGTATTGCCTTTGCTCCTTAGTCAAAGATCCATTGACTGTTTTTATGTGGCTCTATTTCTCAGCTCAGCTCTCTATTTTGTTTTAATCATGTATTTGCCTGGGTTTTTTTTGCTCAGACCACACCATCTTGATTGCTGTAGCTTTATAGTAAGTGTTGAAGTTGGATAGTATCAGTTTTCCAACTTTGTTCTCCTTTGATTTTGAGTTGGCTATTCTGGGTCTCTTGCCTCTCCACATAAACTTTAGAATCATTTTGGCCATATCTATAAGATAACTTGCTGAGATTCTGATTGGGATGACATTGAATCTATGGATTAAGTTGGGAAAAACCAACATCTTAACAATATTGAGTCTTCCTATCCATGAACATAAAATATCTCTCCATTTTCTTTAGTTCTTATTTGATTTTGTTCATCAGAGTTTTATAGTTTTCATCATATAGCTCTTGTATATATTTTGTTAAATTTATACTTAAGTAATTTACTTTTGGGGATGCTAAGGTAAAGGGTATTGAATTTTTTTTTCAAATTCCATTTGTTAGTATATAGAAAAACAATTACTGTTTTTGCATATGAACCATATACCTTTCACCTTGTGTAATTGCTTATTAGTTCCAGGAATTTGTCAGTGCTTTTGGATTTATAAGTAGATAATCATATTTCTCCCAACAAGTACAATTTTATGTCTTCCTTCCTAATCTGTATTTTATTTCCTTTTCTTGCCTTAATTGCATTAAGAAGAACTTACAGTAAAATGATGAAAAGGAAGAATAGGAGGGGACATTTTCACCTTCTACATAATCTTAGTGGGAAAGCTTTGAGTTTCTCACATTAAGAATGATGTTAGCTGTAGGTTTTTTGTAGATTATTCTTATTAAGTTGGGGAAGTTTCCCTCTATTCCTAGTTTACTGAGAGTTTTTATTATGACGTGATATTGGATTTTGTCAAGTACTTTTTTGCATCTATTGATATGATTATGTGATTTTTTAAATTTTTTAGTCTATCGATGTGGTGTATTATATTAATTGATTTTTGAATGTTTAACAAACTTGCATAACTGGGATCCCACTTGGTCATGGTGTATAATTCTTTTCATTCTTCTTGCATTCAATTTGCTATTATTTTGTTGATGGTGTTTGCATTCATGTTTGTGAGAGATTGGTCTATGATTTTCTTTTCTTGTAATGTCTTTTTTTATATGTCTTCTAATATTCTTTCTTTCTTTCTTATAACTTTTCAGTATTTGGGTAAAGCTGACCTCATAGAAATAGGACATATTACCTCTGCTTTTATCCTCTGAAAGCAATTGTAAAGAATTGGTATAATTTTTTTCCTTTTTTATTTGGTAGAATTCACCAGTGAACCTATATGGGTCTGGTGCTTTCTATTTTGGAAGGTTATTAATTAGTGATTCGATTTTTTTTAATAGAAATTGGCTGTAGACCTATTCAGATTGTCTTTCTTTTTGTGTGAGTTTAGGGAGATTATGTCTTTCTAGGAATTGGTCCATTTCATCTAGGTTACCAAATTTGTTAACATACAGTTGTATATAGTATTCTTTATTACCCTTATAGTGTCCATGGGATCTACAGTGCTGTCCCTCCCCCTATTTTATTTCTCATGTTAATAATTTTTGTTGTCTCTCTCTTTCTCTTTCTCTCTCTCTGCCTCTCTTGCTCTTTAGTAAGCTTAGCTAGAGGCTTATCAGTTTGATATTTTCAAAGAACCAACTTTTGGCTTCTTAATTTTTTCTTTTGATTTCTTGTTTTCAATTTCATTGATTTCTACTTTAATTCTGCTCCAATTTGCTTACCTTGTATTTAATTTGATCATCACTTTTTAGTTTTAAAAGACAGAACTTAGATTTGATTTTAGATCTTTCTTCTCTTCTAATACATGCACTCAACACTGTAAATTTTCCTCTAAACACTACCTGCCCTGCATTTCACAGATTTTGATAAGTTGTGCTTTCATTTTCATTCTGATTAAAAATACCATTGTAATTTTTTTTGAGATTTATTCTTTGACCCATGTGTTATTTAAAAGTGTGTTTTATCTCCACATATTTTGGGATTTTCCAGTTATCTTTCTGTTACTTATTTCTAGTTTAATCCATTGTGATCTGAAAGCGACACTATATGCTTCATTTCTCTTAAATTTGTCAAAATATGTTTTATGGACCATAATGTAGTCTACTTGGTGGCTGTTCCATGTAAGTCTGAGAAAAATATGTGTTTTGATTTTTTTGGACGAATAAGTCTATAGATATTAACTATATGCAGTTTATTGGTGGTGTTATTGAGTTCATTTATATCCTTAACTGATTTTCTGCCTGCTAGATCTATTTCTGAGACAGAAGAATTGAATTCTCTAACCATGATAGTGGATTCAACTGTTTCTACTTGCTGTTCTATCAGTTTTTGCCTCACACCGTTTGATGCTCTGTTGTTAGGCCCATGCATATTAAGAATTATTAAGTCTTCTTGGAGAATTGACCTCTTTATCACTATATAATGTCCTTTTTAATCCCTGATAACTTTCTTTACTTTGAAGTCTGCTGTGTCTGAAAATAATATAGCTATTCTTCCTTTCCTTTGATTAGTATTAATATTGTGTTTTTCTCTACCCATATACTTTTAATCATTATATATCTTTATTTTTAAAGTATGTTTCTTGTATACAACATATAGTTGGGTTTCATTTTCTGATCTACTCTGACAACTTCTGTCTTTTTGTTGGTGCATTTAGATCATTGACATTCAAAGTGATTATTGATATAGTTGGATTGATACCTACCATAGTCATTACTGGTATTTTTTTCCCTTTGCCTTTGTTCATATTTTGTCTTCTACTCTTTTTCTGTCTTTTGTGATTTTAATTGAGTTAGCATTTTATATGATTCCATTTCCTCTCCTTTCTTAGCATATCAGTTATCTTTTTTTCACCTTTTTAGTGGTTTTTAGTGCTATATACATTTATAACTAATTCAAGTCCACTTTCAAATAACACTATACCACTTCACAGATAGTATTATTACTTTACGATAACAAAATAACCTAACTCCTCCCTTCCATCCTTTGTATCATTGCTGTCATTCTTTTTTATATACACATATATATCACATACACATAAATACACATACTCAAATATAGTGTTGCTATTGTTATTTTGGAAAAACTATAATCTGTTAGATCAATTACCAATAAAGAAAATGTTTTTATTCTACCTTCAGTTATTTCTTCTTTGATGCTCTTCTTTTCATTATGCAGATCAGAGATTCTGATCTATACTACTTCCTTCTTTCTAAAAAAACTTCTTTTAACTTTCCTTGCAGGCATCTCTACTAATAACAAATTATCCCAATATTTAATTTTCAAAGAAAATCTTTATTTCTCTTTCACTTTTGAAGGATAATTTCATAGCATGCAGAATTTTGTGTTTGTAAGGTTTTTTTTCACTCTACTTTCTTCTTGCACATGGTTTCTAAGAAGTCAAATATCATTCTTTTTTTGTTTGTTTGTTTATCTCTAAGCAAGTNACTTTCTTCTTGCACATGGTTTCTAAGAAGTCAAATATCATTCTTTTTTTGTTTGTTTGTTTGTTTATCTCTAAGCAAGTTTTTTTTTTTTCCTCTAGGTTCCGTTAAGATTTTTTTCTTTATCTTTGATTTTCTGCAGTTTAAAGATGATTTCATTTTTTGGAATTTTTCTAGTTTGTGTTCTCTGAGCTGCCTAGATCTACAATTTGGTATCTGACATTAAAGTGGAGAAATTCTCAGTCATTATTCTTTTTTTCTCTAAAGATTTTATTTATTTGTCAGAGAGAGAAAGAGAGAGAGCACAAGCAGGGGGAGCAGCAGGCAGAAGGAGAAACAGGCTCCCTGCTGAGCAAGGAGCCAGATGTGGGACTCCATCCCAGGACCCTGAGATCATGACTTGAGCCGAAGGCAGACAGATCTTTAACTGACTGAGCCACCCAGGCATCCCTTAGTCATTATTCTTTGAAATATTTCTTCTGTTCTTTTTTTTCCTGTACTTCTGGTATTCCCATTACATGTATGTCACACATTTATAGTTTCCCACATACCTTGGATATTGTCCTGTTTTTTCTTTTTGTTTTGTTTTAGTTTATCTTGTTCCTATTTGCTTTTCTGTTTTCAAGGATCTTATTGATGTATTCTCTAGCTCAGAGATTCTTTCCTCAGTCATGTCCAGTCTACTAATAAACCTATCAAAGGCTTTCTTCATTTCTGTAACAGTGTGTTTAATCTCTAGCATTTCTTTTTTGGTTCTTTTGTACATGCTGCATTGTTCTACTTATATTGCCCATCTGTCTTACTTGGTGTCTACTTTATACATTAAAACTCTTAGCATATTAATCAGAGCTGTTTTAAATTCCCAGGCTGCTAATTCCAACATCCTTGCCATATCTGGTTCTGATGCTTACTCTGTCTTGTCAAATTTTGGTTTTTGCTTTTTGATATGCCATCTAATTTTTCTCAATAAACGTGATGCACTGGGTAAAACGAACCACTATAAATAGGTCTTTAGTAATATAGTAGTGAGGTATGGGGGTAGGAAAAGCTTTCCAGAGTTCTATGATTAGGTTTCAGTCATTCAGTGAACCAATACTTCTGGACCATGAGCTTCCCAAGAGTTCCTTAGAATCCCCCCTGCCTCCCGTCTTTGAGACAAGATGGCTACAGTAGGCTATTGGTGGGTGTTTCTCTTCCCCAGGTCACTTAGACTCTGATAACACCCCAGTAGTTTAGACTGTCATTAACCAGTCTGCCCTGAGGATGAAACTTTCTTAGAACAACAGAATGCTCTGGAGTATTTCAAAATGGTTTCTTTCTCCCCCACTCTGCCAGAAACGGGAGGGGAATTTTCTCCAGTATTTTCTGTGGGAATCTAGTCAAGCTCCTGGAGGTAAATCTCAAAATAATGTGAAGCCCCTATTTGACTGGATTTGCCTGCAATTCTTAACTCTCAGATTTGTCTACACTGAGCATCCAACAATTAGTCCATTATAATTGAGGCTTCCCTACCCTGGCAGTGGTTCCTGGAGTGGTTTTCACTCCTGACTCTTTGTAAGTTGAGACTCACTGTATTTACCTATCTCTCCAATTTGGAGGCAGCAGTTTGTGTTATGTACACCCCTTCCTTAAGAATCAAAGAAGAGTTGATTTTTCAGTCTGTTCAGGTTTTTGTTAGGAGTGGTACTTTCCAAAGCTTCTTATATGCGGACTGAAACCAGAAGTCCTATACTTTTTATTTTACTAAAATGGGAACCTACCGAATTGATAATTTTGTAACTTGGAATTATTTCAGTTATATTATAAACTTGTTCCTTATAGGTAAATACTCTTTGATGGAATTTTTATTGGCAACAGTATCTTTTTCATAGTGCATATTTTTATTCTAGTCCCTTATTGCTTAGACCGCTTCAAATTTCCTGCATTATAAACAGTACTTCTGTGAATGTTCATGGAAATAAATTTTTTTTACAGTCATTATTATGTCCTCAGGGTAAATAAAATAGCTCTTCTTAACCTAATGCCACAGAAGAATTACCAGAAAACCTCTAGATACTGCTATGGTAGAATAACTTCCACCTCCTTCTAAGGTGATTAAATAAAATCAGTTTCCTTGTTCTTTCACCAATTCACAAAATGATCGAGCCAGCTCTACACAACCTTTTACTGTTTTGGGGTGTGTGTGTTTGTTTGTATGTGTGTTGGGGGAGGGTGAAAGAAAGAGAGAGAAAATGAAACTGCTAATGAAATTATTTTAAATTGTAGAGAAAAAAAGGCTGTTTTTTTTATTTAAATTCAATTAGCCAAGATATAGCACATCATTAGTTTCATATGTGGTGTTCAATAATTTATCAGTTGCATGTAACACCCAGTACTCATCACATCACATGCCCCCCTTAATGCCCATCACTCAATTACCCCATCCCCCCACCAACCTACCCAACAGCAACCCTCAGTTTGTTTCCCAGAGTTAAGAGTCTCTCACGATTTATCAATAAATGCTTTTTTTCATTTCATTTCAAGTAAGACTAGTACTTGGAAGAATTTGGAAATCCCAGGTATTTTTGTGCTTTTATTCTGCAACTTTCATAGGGAAAAAACAAAAAACAAAAAACCATTGTCCTTAGATGTGACATGGAAATAGCTCCTCCCTAGAGGGCATCTTTTTTGTTATTCTGCTTTACTGATAGAATTATCTATATGATACTGGTAACTTCGCCTTTTTTTGGATAAAATAGACAGCTGCTTCCATCTATATTGCCTTTGACCCTTCTTCCTTTTTATGCTGTCAGTGTTCTTTTGCCACACACCACTAGGAATACACCTACACTTGAACGATTTGGATATTTTGCTAGCTGCAGTAAAGGGAAGGAACACCACAGAGAACCATGGGCCATCTCGGTAAAAGTTTTGAAAAGACTTACTATAGGATTTAGGCTTGTCATTAAATGATTTGAGGAGGGTTTCAAGAAAGCAAGGCTTTGCAATAGTTTGCTTGCTGTCAAAAAGCAGTTGTAATTTTATGATATGATATATTAATGATTTTCATCCAAAATTAGGTGACCAACTATCCCAGTATGCCTGAAACTGAGGGGCTTCTTGGGACATAACATGTTCAGTGGACAAACCAGGAAAATCCCAGGCAAACTGGGAGGAGTTGGTTACCCTCTCTAGAGGGCAAGCTAAATGAAAAGAGGCTAAGGCTGAAATTGGTAAGGAAGTAGTAGTTACTGACAGGAGCTAGGATTGGGGATGTTTGGTCATTTTTGTGATTTTGGCAATGTTCATGTGTTTCCTTGGATTCAGACATGACTACAAAGTGGTCTATCTCATCTCTGACTTGCTCCTTCATGGTGACAGAGTAGCCATGTCTGTTGTTGCCTTCACTGGGAGAACACCGGGCCAGCTCCCAGCAATACCAATGTTTTTACACGGTGTCAGGGCAGTTTCTAACTGTAAGGGACTGTTTTCCTTTTTTCTAGTTCTTCTCCTTGTGGATTTGAGGGATACTTCTGGAGCTGACCTAAGAATTTATACATATGGTCTAGTTGTTAGAGACTAGGTTTCAGCCTCATTGGTCTGTACCCTAATGAGGTGCTTTAAGCTTTGAAACATTGAATAATAAAACAGTTATCCATCACCCTTAACACAACTTTTTTTCTTCAATAAAGAAAAATGTTTTAATGATTGAGACCAAATGCTAAATTACTAAATGTTAAAACAAAAAGCAATTAAATATCCTTTCCCCTTGAGATGCAAAACTCACATTAACATATTTTACTGTTCTTAGTAATACTGCCGTAAAGAAACCTAGCTATTTGATATAGAACATACTTTTCACTGAGCATATAAACATTTGAATGAACATTAATATTTACTACTAAACCAGTGTTGTATAGAAATACTAGTTTATTTAGTGATGGTTGCCAGTTGTGCTTTTTGTTTTTAAAAATTAGAAATATATTTAAAGAATAAATATTCTGATTTAAATAAATTTTCTTAGTTACAGTAATGGAAAAGAAATAGTTTCATATTTTTCAGGTTTTCTAATTTAATATTAAGAAAAAATATGAAATGGTGGTTAGATATTTTGGGGAGAAAACCTTAAACTACCAAATGAATATATATAATTGGTATAGTTTACTCACTAAGGTTATAATACTAGTTAAATTGTGAAGCATTATTTTAATTATTAACATTCAGTATCTTAAACTCAGTTCTGTTGTCCTATATATTAATTATTTAGCAGTTAGTCTTTAGAACAATGGTGGAAATAGTATAACCCTAGCTGTGTTATAATCATGATATAGTTCACATTCATGAACTTTTCTCTAGATTCTGAAGACTACCTTGAGGTCAATATCCCAACAGACCTAGGAGTGGAATATTCCGGGGAAATAAGTAAAAGAGAGGAAATTGAGGAATTATCAAAAGCTTCAAGAGACCCCAGACCCTTGGCAATGGTGCTTCCTGCTGAAATTCCATGTGAGGTGAGTAAGATACCTTGTTATTTAAGTGGCTGGCTCTATTGTTTTCATAAATACTGAATTTCACTAGAATGTAAGCTATACATAGCCAGGCAATTTTGTTTGCTTTGTCATGTCTGTGTCCTCAGAATCCAGAACAATATCGGGCAATTAGTAGGCATTTGATAAATATTTGTCAAATAATTTAATATTGGAGAATGTATGAAAGCTTAATTTTATCAGATATTATTTGACACATTGCCAAAAGATGTATCAATTGCTATGTACATATATACCACCCACTTAAAAAATAGTTGGAGTCATATTAAGCAGATCAAGGATTTTATTTTTATAAATGGAAACATATTCTTGAATAGAGTTGGAAAATACTTATATTCTAGGGTCACTGATTTTTCAATTCTTAAACATGTACTAAAGGCCTACATTATTAAGAGGAAATATAAGATCTGGAAGAGGTGGTCCTTTCAGGAATAAAAGGGTAATGTAGCAGGGGATGGAGTGTGGCTATACGAATACATGTCTTCCTCCTAAGTCTTCATTGGAATGAACTACTAAAATAACCATACTGGTAGAACTTGACCCGAAACTGGGTCTACATAATTTCCAGACAATAGAAAGATGCTGATCCTCAGTGCGTGGTGTCCTTCAGTAGAACAAGCCAAAAATACAGGAGAGCCTTGGAAGTTGCATGAAAGGGTCCTTCTGGGAGAAGCCAGGGGATTTATGCCACGGGTGAGAGGGGCTGCGTTTGTCTGTTTGCTGGGAGGTGTCTTTGGGAAAAGACTCTCCTGATTTTGCTGGACTTAGCAGTCCTGGGCAGTTGGGCAAGGTTTAATTCCTTCATCCACAGACCTCATGCTTAAGCAGAAGAATCATTGTTTTAAGCTGTTATGCTATCAATTCCGGAGAGACAAGAACATCTTTGACACTACCTGAGCGACTCCAAGAAGCTAAACTGGTCCAGTTTCAGGGAACCGACACAGGTGACCAGGCTAAGGAAAATTACAACTCACTTACAGGCCTCGGGAATGTGAGGAAGAGCAGGCTAAACAATCACAACTGTTGGCTCCTATTGAGTCAGAAACAATGGAAGAGACAGAAATAAATAGAAAAAAACACTAATCAACAGGAAATAAGAATTATTCCCACATAGGTAAAATCAACACAAAAAAGAAAATAAAACCCCTCTGGAACTAAACATTACTCACCAAGAACTCTGCAATGAGTCTACATAGCTGCTCTGAATAAAACCTACAACAGTAAATTTGGAAGAATATAAAAACTTCCCCCCCAAATTTGCCAAGAAATTGAAATGTAAAAATCAAACCCCACTCTCCTCCAGGCTGAGACAGCTCACTCAGATGGTTGGGGAGGATCAGGATTCTTTTAATAGCAGAATCATGGGCTGTCTTCTATGGACATGGATGCAATTCTTTCAGATCCTTGGAAGTTAAATTATTTCAATTTCACATCTCTCTTAGGTACCCCACTTTTTAAGAGTTGGAAGGGCATACAAGATTATTTTAGCGTCAGCTACATACACTAAAAAATTCAAAATAAACTGATCGCTGGACAAAAAATAGTTATCCCAGTCAAAATCTTGTGTTCTCAGAACCTAGATCTTAGTGCAGTCTGAGTCCATGTAACAATGGCCAAGTACCAAAGGGAAGATCATTTGTATCCAAATGAGTGAAAATCATGTTTCAGATTTGCCAGGATAACTTTTGGTCTATGCCAGCTGTCCGAAAGCACAACCTGAGAGCTTACTCATTTCCGAGACATCTTTCAGTTAATGGGTGAGTAGAGACCACTGAAGAATAGGGCCTCTCCCCTCCCCAGTAAGTAAGACTTGAGACTTCACCACTGTCTTAAAAAATCTAGACATTTAGCATACTAATGTTGCCAGTCACCAGGTCTTAGGTGACACACACCTCTTTTACACCAAGCACGTTCGAAATCTAGTCGGTTCCCTTACGGTTTTGTGTTGACAGCATGCCAGCGCTGAGCTGGGTAGGAGTTCTCTATAGTGACATGACCTTCATTCTCTCTGACTAAGGGGAATTAATCAGCCTCTTGCCGTAAAATTGCTTGAGTCTGGACCTGCCTCCTAGAGAAGTTCCCTCCCTGCTTCCTCATCTGTTCTGGAGAATCAACATTACCTGGGGCAGCAGGTAACGTTGCTACTGCTTTTGGCCCAGGAGCGTGGAAGTATTGATCCTTCTGCCTATTCATCTTCCCCAGCCTTGTTCTCGTTCATGGATTTTGGATTTCCTAGGTCTTGAAAATCTTGCGCCACTTTAAAAACAAGGAAATATATTTTCTTCAACATTATTTTTCATGTGCTAGTGAAGATATGCCTCAGATGTTCTTTTTATGTAAGCTATTCCCTGTCTCTTTGAGAAAATACCTGGCTAAGTCTTAATAGTTTAAATCTGATACTTAATTTGACCTCTTCTTTTACCTTTTCTAGGATTAGCATTCTTTGCTATATTTTAGTGTTTTTGATTTTTTTTTATTATGAGCCAATACATTTGTTTTTCCTAGCATATTCCTCTTGATTTTGTCTTGCATGGTAATTGATCATGAGGGATAAGAAGTCAATGAGTTCTAGGCCTGCCAGACACATTCATTGTATAAATGAGTCTTATCCAACTCTATGCCCCAATGAGATATCCACCTGGGAGGCATCCTTCCTCTGGAATAACGTCTAAACCAGAACTGGACCTGCTCTATTTACCAGCTTCTCTTCCCTGTGCTGTGTATTACTACAAAGTCCTAACTTCTTTATCTCCCTCAGAGAGGTAGTTCTCATCTGGGAATGATTTTGTCCCCCTTCCTCCAGAAGATATTTGGCAAAGCCTGCAGACAGTTTGGTTGTTATAAGTGGAGGACTGGTACTTGCATCTAGTGGGTAGAAATTACAGATACTGTTAAATGTCCTGTAACACCAGGGTAGTCCCCACAACAATGACTTCTCTGGTCTGAAATGTCAGTAGTGCCGAGGTTAAATCCTGTCTCCGAGGACAGAAAATACATTTATGGTCCTTACAGTAATTAGTTACCTTCAAGTTACCTAATAATGGCATCAAGACTTCAGCATCCTCCTTCAGAGGCTTCCCTGCAATCCACCCACTTGTTCTACAGTCACTGGTTAGAGCTACACAATCTATAAGAGGTGAATTGAGTCACTCTTATTTATGGATTTTGCCTGGAGCTCTAAGAGGGAACCTCTAAATGTTTTCTTCAGTGGGCCCTGTTGGAAGTACTATAGCTTGCTTCCTGATGTCTCCTGTCTCTTACGTTTTTTCTGCAAGCCCTGGTCACAGGTGCAGTAGTGGTTTCACTATTTCCTCTTCAGGAACACCATCTTAAGAAGCAGTTAGGAATGAGCTTCTTTTCTTTATCTTGTTTTATCTGTATAGGCAGGCCTGCAATCTATCATTTTCCTTTCCTTTTGATAGAAATCTGTCTATTGCAATCTCAGTTCTTCTGCCCCCCCTTACTTCCTTGAATATAATTAACTGGTATTTCTTTATTTTTATGTTATTCTCCCACTGCTGCTTTTCTGATAAGACTAAAACAGTTTTAAAACCAGTCCAGTCACTTGTTGACATCTTGAGCAAATTTAATTCTTAAAGTTATAATATAACCTTGAAAGGTCTTTTACGGGACTTTGTCAACATTTGGATCTATATTAATTTCATTGAATTGTCCTCGTATCTGAATGACATGACATATTCCCTAAAAAAGACCTTCATTTTATTTGACCTGTTCCTTGACATATCTCTGTAGCTACAACCGTAATGAGTCTCCAGACCCAAAGTGCACACCTGATTATGTAGCCAACAAATCTAGAGAAACCCTTAGACTATATGAAGGGGTATGATTCTGAAGCACCCATGGGAAAGTCACAGGAATCTCAGAGATTACCTCCTGCCCATTCATTCCGTGGCCCCAGATACAGTTTAAAATAATATACAGAAGCTAACAGGACCGCCCACTGATTTCTCATAGCAAATCACACACTAGTTCTTGGTAATCAACCTTAACTTAAAATCTAACCCTGTGACTTCATTGAAAAATACAGGAAAAGCTACAAAAGATTATTGTGTGTATCAATGCCTAAAATGTCTATGTGGTGAAGTGCTACCCCTTTGGTGGTAAGGTTTTACAGTGACTGAAAGACATCTTTTCACTTTAACCAAGTGGCTCTCAAACTAAGTTGCATATAGGGACTATTAAGGGAGGTTTAAGAAAAATAATGCCTGGGGGTGCCTGGATGGTTCAGTCTGTTAAGTGGCTGCCTTCGGTTCAGGCCATGATCCCCAAGTCCTGGGATCGAGCCCCACGTCAGGCTCTCTGCTCAATGGAGAGTCTGCTTCTCCCTCTCCCCCTGCCTGCTGCTTCCCCTGCTTGTACTTACTCTCTCTCTCTCTCAAATAAAGAAATAAAATATATTTTAAAAAAGTAATGCCTGAATCTTATCCCCAAAGATTCAGATATAAATGATGTGGGTTATGGCAGTTTGAAAAGCTTCCCAGGTGATCTAAAGGTGAGAACTAACAGCCAAGTTTGGAACTATTGCCAGAATCTAATCCTTGCTGTGTTTCTGCTGTGCTGTTGTGAGTCAGATAGAGGTCAACTGTAGGAACTTGTACAGTCCTGGTTTAATAAAGCCCGTGGAGCTATGCTTGTTAACCTAGTGCCTATTAAAGTAGGCATGGATACATGAAAAGAGCCATTGGTCTGTGTACAAAAGTCATGATGATCCACTGGGATAAAAATCCTTTGTTGCCTGTGTGTAATATATCCTTAAAGCCTAAAGACAAGAACCCTAGCAGAACCAGAAACTTCACCATCTGTATGTGATATTAAAGACCAAGCTCTAGTGCTTTTGTTTAGGTCTCAAGCTTTGTGACCAATACCACAAAGCTTTAGACTTTGGGAGGGATGATGATCAGAATTCTTTCTGTCTCTGAATATTCAGAACCAAATAAGGGATAAACAGATGAGTCAGAAAGATTGAGAGCAAAATAGCAGCTTCATAACTGAAAAAACCAAATTTATGATTATTTGAGTGTCATAGTACTTTCTCTGTTGAATTACATGTACCCACACAATTATATTTTTAATTAAGATGCTCATAATAGGGCGCCTGGGTGGCTCAGTGGGTTAAAGCCTCTGCTTTCGGCTCAGGTCATGATCTCAGGGTCCTGGGATCGAGGCCCGCATCGGGCTCCCTGCTCAGTGGGGAGCCTGCTTCCCCCCTCTCTCTGCCTGCCTCTCTGCCTCCTGTGATCTCTCTCCCTCTGTCAAATAAGTAAATTAAAAAAAAAAAAAGAAAGATGCTCATAATAGTTAAGGACAAGGCTGGATAGTACAGGCCTTCCTTCCTAGAGCAGGCTACTTCCTCTGTGGAGATGCAGGAAACAGATGAAGCTATGAGTCCTGAGGGGTGTAAGGAGTAGAGATGGACATGTTCAGTTTCAAAATGTCATGTTTTAACAGGCTTATTCCATCTTAATTTTAAAAATATGTACAGATTGTCTCCTATGTACTAATTCTTGCAAGATGCCACAGTGATATGAAAAAAATAAAAAAATACTTCAGGATGTTGAAAATCTATCTGGGAAGCCAGGACATGGACACAAAAAACTAATTAAGAGCAGAGGGCCTGACTTAGAAAAGGTCAAATAAGGAGTATGGGTGTGGAATGCTCCATGATTCCTTTGGAAGTTATTATGGGCTGAAGTTGTAGGGAGGATTTATAGAGCTTGTGAAACCTGAGTCAGACCTTGATGGAGAGGAGAACTACAGGGAGATGGAGTGAGAGTAGGAAGTAAATGACATGCCAACATTATGTACAAATAGGCCTGAAATGAAATGAAAAATGAAAATGTAGGGGCCCTTGTTAAAATTAGTAAGCACTTTAAGGCAGTGACAGCAGAACATTAAAGCAAGTGCAGGGCCTTCTAATTGCCAGGCCTGTGCAACTGCACAGGTCATACACCCATGAAGCTCGCCCTGGATACAAATGAAGATGTCAGTGTCTCATTTAGGGTGGTCAGTATGGTTGTCTTTTGTTTAAAACTGTCCTTTGGAAATGGTTGAAAGGAGTCCTGCCCTCTATTAAGGAGGGAATCTGATGAGTAAGGAGCAGCCTCTGTGAACCCTCATGAATGAGAATGAGTTAGCTGGGTGAATAAAACATTGAGAGAGGGTGTTTAGGCTTACTCAGTTTGGGAGGGGAAGGGTCAAAGTTAAACAAGACATGGTGTACCTATGAAAGAGAGCTCTGAAGAACTTTGAAGCAGAGGATCTTGGGGATCTGGGCCAAATTCGATAGGAAGTCATCAAAGATTTGGAGTAAGGTGACATGACAGATGTGAGCAATAAAGGAAATAAAAGAACTGAGCTAGGATTGAGGTCCTGTGAAGAGGAGGTGTCAGATGTGAGGAACAGGAGGGGCTCACGTTCCTGACCTCAGGGGTCACATGAAGCAGCGGCTTGGTGAGGCATAGGGAAGGAGACAGGGAGACATTCTTGACATGTGGGAATGTGTGTTAGCTGGGATAGTAGCATCATTTCTCCATTTGCAGTGTAATTGATGAGGAGAAATTTAGTATAAAATATCCTGCAGACAAATATTTGGGAGCACTAGACTCTGGTGGAAAAATTCCTGAAGTGGAAGTGTGTCAGCTGAACCAATTCTGTGACATCAACAAATTCGTAGAAACCCTTTGGTACAGAGCATTAAGATATAAGTTTTGAGGTGCCTGGGTGTCTCAGTGGGTTAAAGCCTCTGCCTTCGGCTCAGGTCATGATCTCAGGGTCCTGGGATTGAGCCCCACATTGGGCTCTCTGCTCGGCAGGGAGCCTGCTTCCTCTTCTCTCTCTGCCTACTTGTAATCTCTCTCTCTCTCTGTCAAATAAATAAATAAAATCTTAAAAAAAAGATATAAGTTTTATCTGTAGGTGATTTATGCTTAGGGAGATAACTTAAATAAGAGAACTCTGAAGTTAATGACTTTTGGGTAAACACAATTTTATATATATAAATGAGGTTTCTGTTTATTTTGTAAGAGACTGAAATTTATTTTGACTTTGAAGAAAGCATTTGGAAGGTGATAGTGGAGAGAAACATAAAAATGGTATTTCATTTTGGTCATTTTAAAGGGTTAAACAGCACAATGTAGAGTACAGATTTTGATTTAGATAGCTGTGATTAAACTTTCAAATGTAACTCTCTGTATTAGGTACCCTGTTCTTAAAAGGGAAAGCTAATAGCCTTCCATTTTGGTTTCAGTGTATGTATATTTTGCTTAGGATTAAAGCAAATATCCTTCTATTAAAAGTGCTTCACATAATTCCTAGTATAAAATAGATACTTAACAAATATGTATTCCTTCTTTTTCTCCCTAATTATTTGTTTCTGGATTTTTTTTCCAAAAGAGTTTTCAATAACATTTTTTTGCCTATGTACATAGATTTAGCTTGTTGACCTCAAACAAATCTTGAAACTTTTCTATTTATAACCTTTAGTCAACTCAGTAACCTTCACAGATACTCATCACAAATAAAGAGTAACCAGAGAACCTCTATTAGGTAAGATTTAAAACTATTGGACGTTTAAAACATTGGACACCAAAGCTCATATTTAAAATATTAAGCGATCTTAGAGCTAAACTTATTCAACCCTCTCATTTATAGATAAATGCACCTAGTTCTAGAAAGGTGAAGGAATAAGGATTTTGGGAAAAAAAGGATTTGTTTGCAAATTACCATTTCCTGGAGGTCTATGAAGTAATGCTTATTACCCTGAGAGACGGAACCTCACAAAAAGGGAAGAGTCAAGAGGAAAAGAGATCAACTGTGTCCTCACTGTTTTTTCAGTTGCCAAAGATGGGGTTGGAGAAAAAAACAGACACTGAGTGATAAAGTTAAAATGTAATGAGAATCACATTTCTGTATTTTCTTTTTAAATATAATTGAAAATATGGACATGATGGAAGACAGAATTATCATGTACAAACTGTCATTAATAAATATAATGTGTTTTATTGTTTAATGTAAACCTTTTCAAGGCCCTAATTGGGTAATATTTTTTATCTTATAGAATCCTGGTGAAATATTTATTATTTTGAGAGATGAAGTCATTGGTGATACTGTGGAGGTTGAATTTACATCAAATAATAAATGTGTTAGGACACAGCCAACCCGTTGGAATAAGACAATCTGGTGTATGGAAGCTTTAGGTAAGAAAGTTCTTTATGCGTTAATAAATATAAAACATCATCCTGTGTTTCTTTCAATAAATTTATGATAAATGGTTTCACTTCCTTACAGAAACTAATACTGTTCTGCAGGTGCTTCCTCTGTGTAGCTTTCACATACCCGAGGTGGTTATTAGTAATCTGGATTCCCAAAAGTATGAATGTGTAAATTATGAGAAATTAGCTTGTGGACCATGTGGTTAAATGACTGCCCGCAATAGCACATCATTTTAAATATATCAGCAGAGAGCGCTTTAATATACGTCAGCAATTAAACATGGAACTAAAACTATTTGCTTTATCGTAATAGGATTGATGAACATTTGGACTTTTGTTCATGAACTTTTTCCTTTCCTTTTTTTTTGGGTGGGGGGCATGTCCATGAGTATATTTTTGGATGCTTTGGAAAGCATAATTCTTTTTCACTATTTATCATCATGGTACCATTTCTATATATAGTCTTTCCTCTTTTTCTTATTTAATTTATGAGGTTAACCATTTTACTATCCCCCTTTGCTTGCGGCATGATAATGTATCAGATGTAAAATTCCAGATGGAATAGCCACACCTGCCACGATAGTTGTACTAAAATCGTAGTCAACTATGTTAATTTCTGAATGTTTTGATATAAATGTAGGACTACTTGGTTTTTGAATTTATGATATCAGAGAATACAATTGCCTTTTAAAACTTCATAAATATGAAATTTATAAAATTTTTTACAATAAAAAGTACACAATCTTATTATGAATCTAGAAATAGAGCAAAAACATTTAAAATTAAATATGTCAAATTTATCCTAAATTTTTTTCTTTTGGGATATACCTATTAGGAAGCTATAGAACATTTACAAACATTTCTATTGTGTTATGAAAAGCATGCATCTCCTCTATAGGTTTCCTTGCACAGATTAGGTCAGAGTTGAATTACAGAAAGGGAAGGACTGTACACCAAGCATTTATAAACATTTCAGACACTGTTCCCTGTCATGTACAAGGATATGCAGAAGTGAGATAAGAAAAACTTTATCCCTTTTCTTTCTCTTCCAAAGCCCTTTTCTTACGCCACATTTTAAAATGATTTAATGAACATTAATTTCTAACTAATTAGTTTTCAAGTTTAAACTAAATCTAATTAGACTAAAATTGCTACAGAAAAATCAATATTGCAAATTAAGAAGTACTTAGATAACATTTCCCAAATAGCAAATCACAGTGTCAAGTAAAATTATTCACATTAAGATTATATGTTCAATTTACCTGTAGGTAGGAGTAATACAAAGAACAAAATATGCCAAATTCAAATGTTTTTCAGAAAAGCAGAAAACTAATATTCTATACCTTTCAAGATATGCCAGGCCATATGTTGTTTATGTGCTTGAACAGCACATTTGTAGTAAAGAACAAAAAAACCCCACTATTTACCAGTTATGCTATTTAACTTTTCCTACTCTTATTTTCAATTAGTATGTTCTGGAAATTAATGAGAAATGTTCTTACCAAGTATAGGAATATATAGGATGGTTCCATGAAGGTGTGTGAGAAAATGGTTGGGACGTGCCTCTGCAGAAATGGCCCCAGAGTCTTATTTTTTCTGCTTCATACTACTGTTTCTTAACATTTTTTTAACCCTAGCAATAACTACATTTTACATTCTAATTCAGTACATACTCAGAAATATATAATTAAAGCAAAGGTTAAAAAGTAGTCATTAGAGTAACAGTTTTAACCTTGATATGTGAAGAACTTGGAAGTTGTCACTCCTATTCCTACAATAAGAAAAAGCTAAACAAACTGAAAATCAGTGACTTTTTTTGAACTCCTCAGAGAACCAAGGTTGCGGGCAAACCACCATCCCAGAATCTTCAAAGGAAAGTAAATCAAAAGAGTGACATCTAAGATCTGCTTGGCTAGAGCAGAAGTCACTGGAGCCATAAAATGGTAGACATACTTAAATGGTACTTTTGATGAATTGCTGGGGTGGAGTGTGGACTATCTCAAGAGAAAGAAACTCCTTAGAGCATCCCTAATTTTGTGGGGGTCACCTCCAGGAATCATACCAGCTTCACATAGTGACAATCTAAGGAAGATCTCCTATATTCTCTGCCAGGGTTAGAGGAAGAATAATCATGGTGAAATACTCCCCATATAATCTCCACAGCAATAGCCTACTCTCTAGGGGAAACCACTTTACCAATGCCTTATCCCTGCTGGGGAAGGCCATCTATCCCTTTATAGCCCCCTCTAGTTTTTCTGTCTCACATGGGGTGGGGAAATGTAGTCATGCCCCAGGAGGCATGTGAAGGTGTGAAGTCATGTGAACACTTGTGAAGGTGACAGCCTAGATATAACAGGCCACTTGAAGACCAAGATTTAATGACAAGACTAGAATGCTCCCCCCCACCCAACCTGACCACCACCATAAAAGTGTCTCAATATAATGGCAGAAGGTTACAGTTGAAAATACTGCAAGATGAAGAATCTTTCTGAGGAGGAGTATTTAGGGAAGCACAAGTTCAAAAGGAAAGACAAAAACAAGGATAACAGAGGAATTTGAAGCCTCTGGAACCAACAGCTAGAGCAGACATGAAATATGGCCCATCTCTCAGCCAGATTACTATAAATTCTCTCACTGCATGCCTACCTACTTCAGTTCTACCCAACACAGAATGTCTGGTTTGCAACAAGAAATTATAAGACATGGCAAAAATCAAGAAGAAACATAGCACAGTCTAAAGAAAAAAAGCAAATATCACGCCAGACTTAGATGTGACACAGATGTTGGAATTATACAGGGAATTTTAAATAACTATGATTAATATGTTAAGGACTGTAATGGAAAAGTGAACAACATGCAAGAACATATGGATAATATAAATAGAGAGATGGCAACTCTTTTTTCAATGCTAGTTAAAACCAACTAAACTGTGACCATGATGTGTTAGTGGGTCACAAACCATAGGTGGAGAACTATGCTTTGTAGCTATGCTGACCAATATGGTGGCCACTAGCCACCAAGTTATTTAAACTTTATTATAATTGAATGAAATTTAAAATTAATTCCCTCAGTTGCACTAATGATATTTCAGGTGCTTCATTAGAACATATCCATCCTCTTGGAAAGTTTCTTGAACAGGGTTAAACAGCACAGTACAATAGAATTCCTTTTTCTCCACACCAATTATGGACTAAGAGAGTATCCAGCATGCTCTTTAAAGGCTAGTGATTTGTCCAGAATCTTTAGTGTAGCCAAGGGAACAATTAACTAGCTTCCAAAAGAGCTGTTTTTATTCTGTTTTAAGCCACTTACTGGGTAACTTTAGACAAGTCCCAATCATGCCTCAACTTCCCTGTTGATAAAACAACTTCTCTAATTACATTTCAAATACTTATGACATTTGGAAATAAGGGAAATAAGAGACAAGAAACACTTAAACAAATATCTAGCTGAAGAATAAAGTGTTAATCTCTCCCTCTAGCAATTCCTTTAAACATAAGGAGTGGCTTTTCTTGAATACCTCACCCTCAGCTTCTGGATAGGGTATGATAAACCATTTAAAAATTTAGGGGAATCATCTTTCTCTCTAAGTATTGTACTTGTTATATTGCACCCTGCCTTCTCTCAGTCCTCTGTTCATATCTCTTGATATGAAAGCCACCAAATTTGTTTAACCCCCTTCACCCTTGAGGAATCACGTTCAAGAAAGCTCCTAATTCTATGTTACCTCACATATAATCCCTGAACTCATTGGTGATTTCCAGGGGCAGGAAAGATCTCAATTAATATCCCACATTATCTAATAAGAGTCTGTACAGGGGCGCCTGGGTGGCTCAGTCAGTTAGCTGTCTGCCTTCGGCTCAGATCATGATCCCCGGGTCCTAGGATCAAGCCCCGCATTGGGTTCCCTGCAGTGCAGAGAGCCTGCTTCTCCCTCTCCCTCTGCTGCTCCCTCTGCTTGTTCTCTCTCTCTCTCTCTCTCTCTCTCTCTCTCTCTCTCTCTCTCTCTGTCAAATAGATAAATAAAATCTTTTTTTAAAAAGAGTCTATACAGATTTAAATCTCTAAAAAAATTTTTCTGTACTTCTTTGAATACCAAGTTAAAACGGAAGGATCTAAAATGAAAGTGGAAGCATACCAGGGATCTTTCCCCATTATGGATGCATCAAGTTTAAAAGATGGCCTCCATCTTTCCAGTCTCTTTCTGGTGTAGAAAAATTTCTCATATGATTTGATTTCTGGTCATCTGGGTCATGGTTTAATCAGCCATTTTACTCAAAATGTGGTTTGCTCTCTGTGAATATTCTCTTGTGTGATACCCTGAGCTTCGTGTACTAAATCTGGATGGTATTGAGGAGTGACATGGCAGCTTCACAATATTGTCCCAGAGCAGACTTATTTCTAGTCACCATTCCATAGTCCCTTAAGGGTATAGCCATAATCATCATGGAGTAAGATGGATTCTAAGACCATTACTATCACTTCCAAATTTTGAGCAACCTGATGAAGCAGTGGTTTACTAGCACCATCTCGTACTGGTTTGCAAAAGTCACTTCTATGCATCTTTTCTCTACTTCATATTCAGTGATATTACCCCATGTATTAGTCTCCTCTGGCTGTCATCACAAATTTTCACAGACTGGGTGGCTTAAATAGCAGAAATGTATTTTCCTCACATTTTTGGAGGCTGGAAACCTAAGATCAAGGGGCAAAAAGCTGGTTTCTGGCAAGACCTCTTTCCTTGGTTCATAGATGGCTACCTTCTTGCTCTGTCTTCGTATGGCCTTTTCTCAGTGCTTGGCACTTCTGGTGTCTCTTTCTCTTCTTATAAGGATGCCAGTCCTATTAGGTAAGGGCCCTACCTTATGCCTTCAATTTAACTTTAATTATCTCATTAAAGGCCTTATCTCCAAATACAATAACCTTGGGGTATTCCTTCAACATAGGAATTGTGGGATGGAGGGGATACAATTCAGCCTGTAGACTTTGGTTACTTGAAATCAGCCATGGTGGAAGTATATACACCACAGAAATTGGCAAAAACTATAAATAAGATCTTTTTAATTTTCTTTTTGGAGAGCCAGTTTTTCAACACAACACTGGGTTAAAGAAGACCTTACTAAATTGAGAAGGTTTCTACAAGACACATCTGCTGGTATCACATTAATCAGAACTTAACCTCAAGGTTATGTCTAGTTGTAAGGAAGAACAGAAAATCTAGTCTTTTTAGTTGGATAGCCATGTGCCCAGCAAAAATATTAATTAATTAATTAATTAATTAATTAATCAAGATTCTGTTTCTAAAAGGAAGAGAATAAACTTTGGGATAGGCAACAAGCATTCTCTTTTAGAAAATGGTACCTCTTAAAACCAACTGATAATACAATAAGTTAATTAAATAAAATAAAACAAAAAAACCAAACTATTATTCCTTATTATTCCTTCCCTTTTATGGATAGTTTCTCTTAGTCATTTTAAGTGTGTGTGTGTGTGTGTGTGTGTCTGTGTGTGTATGAGTGTGTGTGTGAGTGTGTGTGTCTGTGTGTGTGTGTGAGATAATACTCTCAACACTGAGGCATATCACATACTCTGAGACCTACTTACTTACAGTGCTCAGAGCTCTCAGATTTTTATCACCCAACACAACTCTTTGCCATATTGATGTTCTTTTTAAATGTATGTTTCTTTCTAATTTGGTAACAACTCAGAAAAAATCAAAATTATGTTCAAGTACAATTACGCCAACCAGTAAAGAAATCTTAAGATGCTCTTTTTTCTAAATGGTATCTTTCCCTTCTCACACACTTCCATAGGTTAACCTGATTTTTTTTTATTTGAGAAAATATCCTTTAATTCTGTTTTCTTTTTCCTCTCAGATTAGTAAATTCATACACTTATAATTACTTCATTTTCTAAAACACACACCTTTCTAATGGTATCCACAGGTTTGTCACTGACAGGAACTGCCTTGTGCTAAGGGAATTTGAAGTTACTCAGGAACTTGCAGTAGTGTCAGCTTATGCCAAAAGTTATAAAAATATAAATGAAGTCTTTAGAAATATCAACTAATGTTTACTCAAAAGGATGACGGTATTCCTCTGGTACATGTAGCTCAGCCAGAAAAATACTTTACACAGCAGGGGGACAACCAATTAAAAGTTGAAAGGAATGTAAAAATATCCACAAAGATATAGAATATCTGTTAATTAAGAAACTGTTCTGGATAATGTAAATTAAAATTTCACATTTCATTAAAAGAACTTGAAAAATACTTTAGGGTGTGCCAAATATTATGCTTAACCTGCGTAGAAAAATAAAAACAATTGATAAGAAATATTTTTAAATATCATAATTGAAGAGGGCAGTTTTTAATATATATTAAATTAATATCAATTTTTAGGCATGACCAAGGTTTTGAAGGCACCAGTATTTATTTAATAATAATATTCTAACCAAAAGAAAACCATATTGATTTCAGTTCCCAGGGGAACAGGTGGGTTCATGTAAGGTTTACCATGTGATGAAAGGCCAAAGTTGGTTGATAAAGGAACACAGCTTCATAGACAGTGGAAATACAGAAAGCAAACAGCTCTTAAGTTATTGGATTTGTGAAATATATATTTTTAAAGAATTATTGAAGGTAGTTCTGACTATTCAAAAACACTTTAGATGATGTTTTCCATAAACTGTTTCAGTCTGTTGTCCCTCGTCTGAAAGGACAGACCACTTAAATCCCAGAGACAGTGCAGGTTGACAAAGACTTTTAAATGGCCTGCACCTTGAGATTTGAAATTTGAGTAGAATTCCTTTTTTACTGTTGCTCCTCTATAAGTTTACTTTCTTGTGTATCTATGTTTGATGTGGGCAAGAAGTTCCATCTTCTTACACTATAAGCCTTTTTTCCTCTCCATCGCTGACTCTAATACCCTTGCTTGGTTTGGTGATCTTGAGTTATATTTGTGTACTTCCAGTGTTAAACATTACTTCCTACCTTTAGATAGTAAACAGCAGAATTCACTTTCCCTCTCTTCTGAGTCCTTAAAGTAATTGGCTTTTATTCTTATCAAAGAGCTATAAAATGTAGGTATCATAATGACCATACTCAGAATAAAATAACGCTCAGGTGGTACAGGGTGCTGTTTACGAAAAGGCCAATTCAACAATACATATTTAAGGAGGACCTCCCAGCCAGATGAATCCACAAGGAATCCTCCAAGGTCTTGATTTAATAACCGACATTCAATAGATAAGAAAATGTATACAGCAAAGACAGTACTTCAAAGGACATCTCTTGGGAAGATTATTCTGAAGTCAATATCATTATCAATAGATCTAATGGTAAAGTTATCAAGAATAAATCAGTTCATTTGCTTTCATGTTAGATTTTAAAGAATTAGAATATTTTAAGTATCCTATATGAAAGAACTACCAAGAAATATCCTCATCTTGTATCTCTCATGATTCAACACCTGACTTCTTTCAGAAGGTGATCACCTTATTGCAAACTCTAATCTCTTTTCTGATAAACAAAATCAATATCTTCTTTCAAAATTGTCTTTCTGAAATCGACCAAAATTGATTTCCTTTAACTACAGCAAATCCCAAACCCTCTTTACAATAAGTGGACAGCTTCAGCTGATGAGATATATTTTTGTTGCATTTTCTCTTACATTATCTACTGGATTGGATGGACTTACTTTGGGAGGAGAGAAATTTTATACATAAATATTCTTTATAGTACAGGTTAGGTGTCTAGTCAAGCAATATGGGAAAAGAAAATTACAACTTCTGGATCTACTAAAGCTCAAGATTGCTTTTGTTGGCTTTAAATCTCTCTGAGCAAAATTGTAAAAGGTCCTTTAATCTCTTCAGGAGATAAAGTAAAATTAATGCTTAAACCTTAGAAACTTTTAAATTTTCAAAGCTTCATCAGGTACCTGAGGTTAGAACAGGCTTTTATGGTCTTGTACTAAATGGCTTATAGTCCAGCCTCCAGATGTTTGGGTGACAGTTTTCCAGGAGAATTTGGGAAATATCTCCATGACAGAGTCAGATTTTTTACAGCAAATGGATTTCAAGGCTTAATTTTGTTTACTTTTGTTACAATAACACAAAATAACTTTCTTACTGAAATGATTGTTTATTGTTATTTTTTTCATAGTGAACCCAAAACTCTTAGGAACCTCTAACTCTGTTGTTATGTTAATGCAGAATTCACAAGGCATCATATCAGTCACTTTAAAAAACTTAGTCACAAAAAGGGTTTTGATGAATGCATAGTATAAATAGTACTTAAATAGCAGAGTTTTAAACCTCGCCTTCCCAGGTTTTTCACTGTAATCAATTTCGTAAGAATTGGATAATTTCAGTCGATTCTTTCTCTTTCCAAATACAACTTTGAGAAACTTGCCTATAATTAATGAGAATGTTCTTAAGATTATTAACAGATACACAACTTTAAATGAATGATTGTATCCTTCTAAATTCTAAAGTATTATGTAAAGGTAATTATAGATTACACCAAAAAAGAGGCTTAATAGTAGGGAGAAAGGATTTAGGGCTTTGCTTTTACCATAATTTTAGCATGTTCTGATATTGTAAGGTTTTATTTAATTAAGTCTAAAATTGTACATTATATTCTTTGGATATGAAGGATAAAAAGAAAACATTTAGTGCTAAAAGTCAGTAAAATTGTTATGAATTCTTAAATATTCCTTCATATTCTCTCAAAGATATAATAATAGGATACATGCATTGTATACTCAGCTCCCAACTCTTGTTTGCATTTTCAAGATTTTCCTGCTGGCTCTGTCAATGTCCGCATCTACTGCGATGGAGTCATTAAGGCCACAACAGAGATGAAATACTTTACACCAGCAAAGCCTGTGGAAAACCTACTGGGAATGGCATGTCCAGGAGACGGTGTGTGCCAGGTAGGTGCATCTTTCCACAAAGTTGTTAATAAGCCAAAGAGCCAATGCTGGATAACAGAATGCATACTTTGGTGTAAAGTCTGAATGTTGGTTGAATAAAAATGAATTACGGATCAATAGGGAGGGAGGAAATGGTGCAGAGATGCAGATGAATTAGTTTGTTTAACTCAAGTCATTCCAGATGATGTCCCTGGGAGATAGATTCTCCCTTACAAAATCGCTTCTATGATGGGTTCATATTAAAGCTGCCATGGAGCAGATAAAGAAAGACAGAAGGATTAGGTAGAGCTCTTAAGAAACAAATACCCTTTTTATCTAGATCTGGACAATGCAAAATAAAAATCAGATCATCTGATGCTTTGAGGTTCAGGAGTCAGACAAACCAAGAACACTACCGTAAAAGGAACCTAAGGCATTAATCTAGGAATTGTTATTTTCATGTGGAAATTTCCAAGCTCCATGTGTTTTTCTTTGTTTCATTTATTACTGTTACCTGATAATGAAAATTTTTGCTTTATTTTTTAAAAAGTATTTTTTTTATTTATTTGACAGAGACAGACTCAGCGAGAGAGAGAACACAA
This sequence comes from Ailurus styani, assembly GCA_002007465.1. Taxonomy (NCBI): domain Eukaryota; kingdom Metazoa; phylum Chordata; class Mammalia; order Carnivora; family Ailuridae; genus Ailurus; species Ailurus styani. The sequence goes on along the minus strand of LNAC01000032.1, from coordinate 7,620,848 downwards.
GCAGGGGGAGTGGGAGAGGGAGAAGCAGGCTCCCTGCTGAGCAGGGAGCCCAGTGCGGGGCTTGATCCCAGGACCCTGGGATCTGACCTGAGCTGAAGGCAGACGCTTAACGACTGAGCCACCCAGGTGCCCCAAAAATTATTGCTTTAAATTGATAGTGTTATTAGGAATTCCAGAACAGCTCAGGTTTTTAGGGAAGTGTGCAAAGAGGCATTTTTCAAGTCCAGGTTCTATCTCCAGTGTGACAAAGAATTACTCAACAAGCAGGACTTGGTGAGGAGTTTCTAGTCTTCTCAAAAGGCCCTTGTTTGAGGCATTTACCGGTGAATGGAGATGCTGCCAATGCCCTCATGGGTAGAGAGTGCAACAATTGCATTTTGATTCATCTTAAGCCATTGGTTTAATTTCTGCATTTTATTTTGTTTTTTTGTTACCTGACCCATTTTCTAAAGAAAGTTTGTTTAATGTGGAACGTTTATCCTTTATGTGCTTATTCCATCACATTTTCAGAGAGAAATAAATGGCATTTCTTTTTATAGCTACTTGATAATTAGATTATACCCTTAATTGCCTTGGGTTTTTTGGCAGTGGACAGGGAAGGTAAAAGTGAAAAAGAGGTAGCTAAACAATGAGATCTTCAAATTTACCATAAAACACTCTATAACGAAACCGTCAATGATAGTGTGGCTGACAGGTTGTCACAAAGTCTTATCTGTTTAAACTAGTTTGAAATTGGAGGCTTTGTTATTTATTTTGTGTGACACATTTTTCTGTTAGAACAATGGCAAAGGTAAAAATGTCGTAGAGAAGGTTCAGGAAATAAAATACCATTTGTCAAACTGATGAGTCTGAGGACATTTGATAAAATGTCCATATTGTAATTGCAAAGCAAAAACAAAAGTATTAGCTTGAAATACGGATTGTTTCATTTTATTGTGACAGGTCTACCTTATCTTCCACTTTAAAAATTCCATTCATTGCAAAAAGATTAATAAAAGTGATATATTGCATTATCAGTATTCAGTCAGCATAGAATAAAGCAGAACCTCCAAACACATTTTTATATGGATTTTGCCTTTGTGGAGAAAAAAACTTTTGTATGCAAGAAGATTAAATATTATGTATGACTGGGACAATTTTTCAGAGTGCTTTATTATGCCAAGTCATGGTTTGTTTTACAGCTTTGAGTGAATAAAAACTGTTTTGCATTGTTTTCACATAACTAGAAAATACTATTTCCTTTTCACACTCAGTGTCAGAAATGAGAGATGCGAAGGGATTATGATTATATCTTAGGATTCTCCTTTTCACCTAATCCCTGGTGGCCTAGCAAAAGGAAGGATGCTGGATGGTCACAGCTCGATTCAGGCTTTTACCCAGGGGAGAATCACTTTGAACCTGAGTGAGTACTGAGAGGTAGAATTACTCTAACTTGGTGACAGCAGACCACAGCATGGTAGAAAAGACATTAAGAGATTTAGTTTAATCTGTACAACTTTAGATAGGCTTACGAGTTTTGCTACTGTCGTCAGTGGACGTGGACGTGTCATGAAATTAGATCAAACAAACTCTGAGACTGAGATCTCGGACCAGACTGAGCTGTACTATCGCAGGCGTGAAGGAGGGAAAAGGCTGGAATTCAGTCAACCTCCGTCAAATCTTAGACCAGTAATGACGTGGGGTTTTCCAGTCCACTGGCACTTGGACCACGTGAGTTATCCCTTCTATGAATTCGCGGAGATAGTGAAAGGCAGACTCTACCCCTGATGAAAAAGAAAGAACTAGGGGCATTTCCTTGGTGCGTTTTAGGGTTCTTCGGCCTCAAAGGTGGTGGCCCAGCCCACACTGTGCTTCCCTTTGCAGGCATTTGGATTTCCCTTTTGACATTCGGCTTTGTTCCCAAGCAGATGATATTTTTTAAAATGTGCAGAAAGGTTTGCTTTTCCGTGCCAGCATAGAACATTACAGTAATTGTTTCTTTCATGTGCTTGCTACTCTGTCACTTAACTGGGAAATTTGGATATTTTGCAAATAATTAACTGAACATCTCTATTCAAAGAACAGCATGCATTGTAATTTTATTCACTGTAGTTATCATGTATTGTAAGAAAATATACCAGCAGATTGCAATTTCTTCAGTATCTGATCTACTTCGTTGAAATGGCATAGTGTAAGAGCCATCCTGAATTTTCCTGTGAATTTTAATGGCAGATGTGATTTAAGTAATCTTAAAAAATAGTAGTAAGATACTTCCTATAATCATTTAAAAGCTATTGGGCATATAATAATGTGAACATTCTGTGAATTTGAGGAAAGGAATACTAATGAGAAATCGGTGGGTTTTATTTTTCAGTAATCTTAGAACTTGTAATAAGAGACTTTATATTATCATTTAAAAGCTGTTGGGTATATGGCAAAATGACCATTCTGTGCATTTGAGAAAAGAAATGATGAGATATTTGATTTTCTTGGTTTATTTTTAATGATGTCCATTAGATTTTAAATAGTTTACCCAAATCAGCTTACTTATCTAATTCCCTAAATCATTTCATCTTTTTTGGATAGATATTAAATCCCAGCATGTAGCCTCATAAAGGTACAATTTCCAGAGCATTACCTAAAACAACAAATTTAAGAGAGATTGAATGAAAAGATGAAAAAAATCCGGAGCCCAACTTGGGAAGATAATTAGAATTCAAGTGCTAGTGTTAGAAATACTAGTAAATCCCATTTAACTGAGATAATTAAACCTTTGAGATTTTCATCCTATTTACAAAAGCATCTGGGGACAACCATAAAGTTAACTTTGTATAGGAACAACTAGATGCAATATAAGAAACCAAATTAGGTCAAAATGCTCAAAGAACATAGCAGTTATTGATCAAAGTATTAGCATCCTATCTGTTAAAAGAGCTTTTGAAGTGGTACCAAATAATTCTTTTTTTGTTTTATTTCTTGTTGGTACAGTGATACCTTTGTGCTGCATGTATTGATCATTTTGCATAGTTTGCTTTATACTCATCGAAATCTTATTTTCATCTTCATGTTAGGGTACAGTTCATTTCCAATTTTTATTAAATTATGTACGGGATTCAATCTTTGGTTTTCTGCTTGCAAATATTTAATATAGTATGAAGCCAAGTACAGTTGGGATGAGGGAAGATACAGGCATAGGGAACTCTCATATTATGGGGAGCTTCGTAGTTGTGAATAATACTCTTACAGGTTAGTTTTTCTCACAAAGTTAAATTCAAATATTACCAGGTGATTCCCTTAAAGAATATTTCAGGAGATTCATCCCAAAGCCTTTTGGTGATTTTTTTTCCTTGTCCCTTTGGAAAGACTGGTGGACACCATCCTTCTTCTTTTCATTAGCTCCTGTTAATAAGGGGTGCAAACGCATCTAGTCTCTATACGTCACCATAATGGCAATGTTATCGAAGACGTTCCCTTGCTACAGACTGTCAGTGACTCCCTGGATAAGATCCAAACTCCTTTCAATGGCGTATCAGGCTGCAGAGTCACAAAGCTCTCCCAACATTGGCTCTTACCACAGCATACCCTCTGTGTCTTCTTAATTCTCTCCATGAGTCCTGTCTTTTAGCCCTCCAGGGTTGCTCACTCTTAGAACATATTCTGCTCTTCCTTCCCTCCCCTTTCTTTAAGGCATGGGCATTGTGTTTTTCATCCTTGCATACCCAGTTACTTTCCCGCCATTAGCTCTTGACACATGAGACACCCTGAGACAAAAATGGGAAAACACAAGTGCTTGCTTTGTCCTCTAGCATTAACTGAAAACATAAGTGGAGAACAGATACAGGTATATAAATGATAAGAAGGAGAATGAAAACTGTCTTCTTAAAATGCACTGTTACTTATTTTAGAAAATTGACTAAATGAATCTGGTATTTATGAAAACGAAGAACGCTCAGAGGCCCTGGATACCAGAAAAGTGAAGAATTCATGCTATACATTTTTCATGTTCTACCTCAGTAATGAACCATATGTTCACTATGTAACTCATTACTGACTTTTAACAGCTACAGGGTTCCAGATTCTAGTCGTGCCTTTCTTTTGAATATTCAGGAAATGTTTGCTACTCAAAAAATGCCTACATGCTCTTTCAAAAAGCCTGCATGTTATCTTTTCTTTCCCTTTCCTGGAAAGTGACAGCATACACAGAAGAACCATTATGTTCTGGATGGGGCAAGAGCAGGAGTTAGTTTCTTTAACTGAATCAGCAACCACTTCATGAGAGCTCATTCTCCTTAGTGTGAAAGGAATTTCCTCATGTGTACAGTGGAGGAAGCTAGAATATATGACCGCGAGGCCACTTCTGACTCAAATATTCCACAGTTTTATGACAAGAAGAAGAAAAATACTTCAGTTGGGGATTAGGACCACTCTCACCAAAGAGGATTGGCTTGCAAGTATGTGGATTCTCCATGCAGCCTTTATTTCACTTGTATTAGCACTTCTTCCCAATTCTCCCTGCAGAGAAGGAAGTGATGTGAATTTCATGTATCTTTCACCACTTTTAGTACTGTTCCCAAATATTTCTGATGAAATATTTGAAATGAGGAGGGGAAAAAAAATGAAGTGCAATTTGGGCATTTATTTCTGGATTCATTTTTTCATATTTTTATGCCCCTAATTAGAATGGATCGGTAAGAATAAGCTTGCATTTTACTGATGAAATAAGTGACACTTTGTGCCATGTCTCCACCTGTGATAACGATTCAGCAATGGTTACAGATGCCTTATTTGGATAGTTCAGACTTAAACAACAATTCTCAGCTCAGTTACCAATCATTGAGTCAAACAGGAACATACCACTTGGTACCTTCACCCACTTACTTAGAAAATAACAAATAAATTGGTTAACTTTAACAACAGATATACTAGCTATCATAGGGGGAAAATAAGTATTTCTGAGTGCAGTTACTTAGCCATGAACCCCACCATAGTTTTAGTTCCCATTAATTCTCTGTCTTATAAGCCATCTCAGTCCATATTGGCCCCATTCATTTTAGCTTATGTTTAACTCTTGTTTAGAATGTATCTTATTAATGCCACTTTATAGTTTCTGTTTACTCAGTGGAAGTAAATACACCCTTCATTTTTTATTTCTCCCAAACTACGTTCTCTTTTGCTTTTTACATTCCCCTCTCCTCTTGTCACTGGGGTGGCTTTGACTGCGCTTTGCAGAGGATGTCTATGTGTCCATGTGGGTGCTGCCTGAAAGCGACCTCATTCATGTGCAGACTTCTGCTTTAATATCTAGCTCTTCAGAGGCTTCAGATCTTCTTCAACGATAAAGAATGTTTCTAAACAATCCAGAAAACAAAGCACAAGTCAAATACAGTTAACAATGTTCCTCCATAGCTATTATTCATAACAAGACAATTAGAGAAAATTAGAGAATCTGCCTCTGGAATGAATCCCAACTCATCAATAACCCTTTGGAAATTAGAAGACTGAAAAATCCTTCTGGAAAAAAATGTGTTTGTTGGTATTTTTAAAAAGCCATTATGCATTCTGTGGGCCTCTTTACTAATAATAGTTATAGTATCAACAATAAGAGAAAGCAATAAAGTAAATATGTAATCTGGGAACTCTAAATTGTGTTTAGCATTCACGAACTATGTTTCTACAGAAACAGCATCAAGATGCAGGAAATGAAGTAAAAGAAATCTTTGACAAGAAAAATTCAACTTCTAAGAATCCTGCCTCTCCCCCTTCCACCCCCTTCAGCCATTTAGCCGTCAACCTTATTACCTTAAGTCGCAGCACACAAACAAATATAGCACATCAATCTTGCCCAAGTCCTACACAACAAATCCAGTGGATATTTTTCTTGTTCAGTTTAACTTGACTTTCAGCAGCAACTGACACCATTGACCAAACTCACTTTCCTGATTTTTTTTTCCCCTTAGATTTCAAGAAGCCCTATCATTCTGGTTTTCCTTCTACTTCCTTCGCTTTTTCTTCTCAATATCCTTTGTAATCTCTTCTTTCTGTGATCTAGAAAATAAATAGATGTGGTTGACAGTAGCCTACTTTACCATCCCCCACCCGTGTATGCCCCTTTCCTTCCCCTCTCTGGCTAAACGTATGATGTTTGAAATTGAAGTGTCTATCACGAAACTATGGGACCATAATTTATTCTTTACTCAAAAACAGTGTCAGATTGTATTCTTTTCTCCACAGCTAGAATGTAATATTAAGAAGTACAGTGTGTTTAGAATATAAAAGCATAAGTTAAAATCCTTTTTTGTCACACTTACTAGCTCTACAGTTTTGGGTGTTACTAAGGTTTTTGTAACATAGTTATCGCACCTATTTAAAAAAAAGGCATTTAAAAAAATCTACTACGCAGGAATGTTTTAAAAGTTAGAGACAAATTATGTAAAGCCTAGCATATTTTAGGTATCCAACATTTAGTTATTATTACCTCAACTCTTTTGAGTCTGTTTCATGGTATGGACTTATGTCCCACCTGAAACAGAGCCTTTCGTACCAGTCCAAACATCTGAAGTGTCTCCTCTCTGCTTCTATTATATGATACTGTTCTAAAATCCTATTAAGGATAGTCTCTGAATGCAGTTGTGCCCAAGCAGTATTGATGCCCCTTATTCAAGAAAGGGGCACATCAGACTTTTTAAAGGGGTGCTGCTATGTAAACAGATACTCATCTCAAGAAATTCAGCTTTATGTAATGAATATTTCCTGGTTTGTTTTTATTTTTTTTTTCTGGTTCATTTTTTTCCTGGTTTGGAGTTAAATACTCATAAAGTGAGTTCGTATTTACTTAAACTTTTAATTATTAGACATTATAGATGCATATGTATTTGTAAGAAATAATAGAGATTATGTGTTTGGTTTTGGTTTGTGTTTGATTTGTGTTTTTCAAGGAATTGGTCCATTTCATCTAACTTGCCAAAATTATGTGTGTGGACTTGTTCATTTTACTTACTTATTATCCTTTTGATGTCTGCAGGGTCTGTAGTGACATCCCATGCTTCATTCATGACATTTACCATTTGTATCTTCCCTCTTTTTTCTTCAATCTTGCTAGAAGTTTGTCAGTTTTACTAATCTTTTAAAAATAATTATCTCTGTTACATTGACTTTTTTCTATTTTATGTTATTTCATTGATTTCGCATTATATTTATAATTTTTTTCCTTCTGCTTGCTTTGAGTTTATTCTAATTTATTTTTTAGGTTGTTGAAGTAGGAGCCCATTGTATTTACCTATATTTTTTACTTACTATGTTCTTTCTTCCTTCTTCATGTTCCAGGGTTCTTTTTTTTATCATATTCTTACTGTTTAAAGAACTTTCTTTATCCATTATTGTAGGGTACATCTGCTGGAAACAGATTTCCTCTTTTCCTTTGCTTGAGAATGTCATGATTTCTATTTCATTCCTAAAGGATGCTTGTGCTAGGCATATGATTTTTGGTTAATAGTTTTCTTCTTTTAATTTTTTTTTAAATTTTTTTTTAATTTGCCCCGGGGCGCAGGTCTGTGAATCATCAGGCTTACACCTTTCACAGCATTCACCATAGCACATACCCTCCCCAATGTCCGTAACCCATCCACCCTATCCCTACCCTCCCACCCTCCAGTAACCCTCAGTTTGTTTTGTGAGATTAGGAGTCTCTTATGGTTTGTCTCCTTCCCCATCCCATCTTGTTTCATTATTTTTCCCTCCCTACCCCCCACGACCCCCCGCCCTGACCCCAAGTTCCTCATATCAGAGAGGATAGCTATGTATCTATATAGATATCTATATCACATTTCAGATTCAGATAGAGTCATGATTTATAAATNCTCTTATGGTTTGTCTCCCTCCCCATCCCATCTTGTTTCATTATTTTTCCCTCCCTACCCCCCACGACCCCCCGCCCTGACCCCAAGTTCCTCATATCAGAGAGGATAGCTATGTATCTATATAGATATCTATATCACATTTCAGATTCAGATAGAGTCATGATTTATAAATATGTATGTGAATAATTTTTTTAAAAGAACGTTAAATAATCCCACATTTCCTCACATGACACTGAAAGAATTCTGGAATAAGTCACATATTTATTTCATATGTACAAAGTTGTTATTCTTTTGTAATATCTTTCTGTCTATTCCATAGCTTAGTTTTTCTGAATTGTTTTTCTAATATTCTTGATAGATCTAAGCAAAAATGCATCTATATATGTTTATATTATTTATATATACATAATTTTTCTTATAAACAAATACTAGTGTCAACATAACTTTATCATTACATTCTACTCTAATTTTCACATCAAGTTGTTCCTTACTAACTAAAATCTTAGGATGGTTGCAAGTGTTGCTGAATAAATGTTAAACTACTCTATTTTAATCTCTTTATTTGAACAACCATTGTATCAGTCTCATTAAGTATGTTTTTAGGTTGCACAATTTATTTTAAGGAGTGGAAAATTTATGGTATTTTCAAATTTCAACGTCAGTGTTTACAAAGGATGCCTATTTGTGTCCTTGAAATTTAAAAATAAACATATCTGCCCTTATCAGATTTTTCTAGTTAGGATATCTTCTAGGGAGAAATCCTTTTGGGATTATTTTTAATAGTCATTTTCTGTGATTTCTCACATGTTTGTTTTGTGTCCTATACCTTTTTTTTTGTAGGCATAAAACTAGTAATATAATTGTGAAATGGAAAATAAATGTGATTCAACTAGTTATGGTAGGCTGGAATATTAAAAGATATCTATATTCTTTCCTAATTAAATAATTGTCTACATGGTGAAAGATTTTTCCTTCTTCTGATTTTAAAAACACTGTTACTTCATTTTAAAAATTCAGTGGTATAAGCATTAACATTTCTCACAATAAAGTGTCACAGTGCCTCAGGGGAAGAAATGGTGTTTCTCAGATTCCTACTGGGAACCCTTGCTCTTTTGAATTCTCATCTGTGTCTCAGAATATCAGAAGTGGAAGGAATCTCAGAGGTGATCTCATGCCTAACTTATATGTGAGTGTGGTAACTCAATGACACGCCAATCTGTCCATATTAAATCTTGCATACTTTGGGGAATAAATACCAAGTTTATCTCCTCATACAGGAATATCACTAACTAGATAATAGCCTATGCAGAACTCTTGTGGTCAGTGGCACATTTTTTAAAGAAAATTTATAAACTAATGTTATGATTTTAATATTTTCATGGTCCCTTTCATTAGTTCATATAGCTGAGACATATTCTTTTTGAGCTTTAGTATAAAGTGTAACTATATTGCCAGTAATATAAATAAGCTTAATTTAATCCACATAATAAACATTTCCATTTTAATTATTTTAGGCCTTAAACAACTCCTTATTGCTCACAGGATGAATTGCAAACTTTTGATTACCTATACAAAACACTTTTTGAAATGCCCACATCCTCTCTCTCATTCTTTTGCAGTTTTATGGAAATTCCTAAAATTCTTAACTGGATCATGCTTCATGACACCTCCATGACTATATGCAATTTGTTCCTTTAGTCCAGAATGCTCTTCATATGCATGGCAATCTCAGTGTAGCTCATCTCCCCTCTGAAGCCTTTTCTGACCATTTCATCCTGTGTGGAATCGAGCTCCCTTCCTTTTGCGTGCACTGTACTTGGCACATGAATATTTTCTGTCATAGTACCTAGAACTCAATTCATTGCCCATATGTAATTATATGACCATGAATTTCTTGAAGGCCAGAGCTTATTGTTGAATCTCTCCTCTCTTTTAAAAAAATTCTTCAGAGTTAATGGCTTCCCATAGTCCATAGTCATAGCATTAAGAAGATTAATGTTGTTTTTGCTTAGTATGCTATGCCTGTAAGTTGAGAAGACGTTCATCCTCTCTCCCCACTTTTAAGGTGGACTTTTGAAAATCTAGAGAAGCCTGAACCATTTTATTTCTGAAGGCATGCAGATTTATTGAAACAGAAAGAGTAACAAGAATGTCTTTTTTGTTTTTAATCCAGTCATTTAATTTCTGTAACTACGCATTGGTAATAAGTGTATTATTTAGAATATTTAGAATATATTATTTAGAAATCATACAAAACCTTAATTAGAAACTTTTGTTCCACAAACCTCTCTCTACTCGATGGCTTTGTTGATTGGCCCATCTCCTCAGATACACTTATCTAGGTCTCAAGTCAAATTGGTCACAGCCATAGCTCACAAAATACAATTTTAAAAGACTGGTGGGTCTGTAATAGGCTTGTCTCTGGTAGTATGGTTCTGCATGGCTCCCCCAAATGCTCAGTTTAAGGAAATAGAGTAGACAGATAGTTATTCTATAGCTGGGGGCAGGGAGAGACCAATATGAATAGTCTCCCTCACTTTAACACAGAAGTGAAATAATCTATTTACAACTATACCATTTCTGATCTTTTGGTTGAAGAACCAGACTCACCATTTTATTACTTCATTTTTTAAAATGTAACATGTATTTTAAAAGGATTTATTTTTGAAACAAATTCCAGTGTTATCATTGATCTGCTGTAATGTTTTGTTAAAATTAGTAGATATTTAAATAAACTTATTCATCCAGACACAAAGGCTTATATTTATTGCAACTATTTTTCCGTTGTTTTAATAACTGACTTTTAGGGGCGCCTGGGTGGCCCAGTTGATTAAGCGTCTGCCTTCAGCTCAAGTCATGATCCTGAGTTTCCCCTCCCCCTGCTCAACGGGGAGTCTGCTGCTCCCTCTCTCTCCACTCTTCCCGCAGCTTGTACACACTCTCTCTCTCACACACACACACACACACACTCTCAAATGAATAAATAAAATCTTAAAAAAAGATAACTGAGTTTTAGTCAAGTCCCTAATATTTTGTACTTTTCAAAAGAGGAGTCAGTCTTACTACATAGATTAACCAACATTTACTCCAGTTAATAATTTTTATTATGTTGCACTGAGTTTCTATGTAAATAATTGAACTAAGGAAAATTTTCTTTTCATTTGAAAACAGAAATACATTGATGAACTTGATGATATTCTTACATCCATATTCAAACATGAAATACCATATTATGAGTTTCGATCATTCCAACCTGAAATCAACCCTCAAAAAGAACGTGAGTATTTTCCAACTGCATCAGTTATTCACACAGTGTAACTATTTAATAAATATTATAGCCAAGAATATAGATGCCTGCATTGCTGATTAAATGTTTTAGACAATTCTCACCCCATGGCAAGAGAGCACATTTGTAACAAACTTCTAAAGGTCCATTTGGTAAACTATTTTATCATCAGCCCTAAAAATGTGCCTCACTTTTAAAATCAGCAAACTTGCTTCCTGATTTTTATTCTGAGGAAGTTTTTAAACAATTGATAATGGAGATTGTTCATCATAGCTTTATTTATAATTACAGAAAGTAGAAATAACTTAATCGAGGTAATTAAATAAATTTTGGAACATCCATTAATACAACCATCATAAACAAATTTTATTATGAATTGATTTGCTGGCTGGAGTGATGCTTTGATATATACTTAATTGAATAAAAGCAGGGTACATAGCTGTAGAGTGTGATCTTCTGCTTAAAACAGTACTTGGGTTTAATAGTATATATGTATATATATATGTATATACATATTATGTATGTATAATATTGTATATAGTTTATATATATAAATTTATATTTATATAGATATATGTATGTACTGGACAGACATGCACCTGTTAACGATAGTTATACGATTTCAGGTATTGCATCTTTTTTTCATTTTGCTTAATCTGTGTTTTCTACAATGACTGTGTTATTTGTGTCATGAAAATAAATATATATATATATCAAGAAAAATTATAGAGGAGGTACCACAAGAAAAATCATACTTCTATATTTTATCATGAGCTCAGTGGTATATTTTCAGAATTGCCTGTTACTACATAATTTGTTGACACACTGTTTATAATTCGTTTTTTATGCCCACTATGTGCCAAACACTATGATAGAGAGGTAATGGGGAGTAAGACGGGCATAAAGCTAAAAAATATGAGAGGCTGACTATAGGTGTACTGTGGGACTATTTAGCAGAGGCTTTTTCTGTAGAGTTTCTATGCTATTTGAAGCAGTTTTATCCTCAGGCTGGCAAGCCTCAGGAAAGCAGGAAGAAAATAGTAGGAGTCTGAAGTCTCAGCCAATTGTGATTTACCTAGATGTGCAAGGCCCTTTAAGATGTTTACATTACGAGTTTACTTTATGTGGAAAGGCTAATAATGGGCTAGTTTTTTGAATAAGGAATCCAATGAGAATGGTAAAAACTTATTTTATTTCCAATATACATTTTAACAATATATAACTCACTAAGGTTAGAAATTAAGTTAGGGTAGAAAAGGAACATAAAGTGATTTCTTACTTGAGATACTCATCATTTGATTGGGAAACAAGATAATATATAAGTCACAATAGAAAGAAACAATGTACTAAACTCTATGGAATTTAGTATATCAACAATAGAGTTTTAGAGAAAAGCTGTATTATTTTTCAGGAAGTGCTTCATAAAGGAGGTGGGATTTTACCTGGGTCTTAAATTATGTGTTCAAATAAGGAAAGAAAAAGGAAATAGGAATTCTAGGCAGGAAAAAAGTAGGAGGATGGAATTATGACACAATTTTTCAGATTCCTTCAACATTGCAATTTATTTAGGTTTGTGGAATGAGAATTGTGGAATTTGAGAGAATGGAATGGTCTCACATTTACATGCGTTAAGAGTTCTAGCAAAGTTTAAAAGTGCTTCTCAGTATCTTGTTTAGGTTATAGAATGTGAATTTTAGGGTTGGAAAGGATGGAAGAGCTCTGGTCCTTTATTTTCATAGAAAGAAATTCTGGATGTGTTAAATCAGAGTTCCTGATACTGTGGATACAGTGAAGCTTCTACTTTTCTAAGAAACTTCAAGGTAAAGCTGATGCTTGCCAGTCTCAGATCTTTCACTAAGTATTTAGAGCAGTGGTTCTCAAACTTGGTGCATATTATAATTAGCTGTGGAGCTTTTAGAGCATTTGATGCCTAAACCACATCCCTACCCACCCCCCAGTAATGAAGAATATGGGAGTGGGTCCCAGCTCTCAGTACTTTTTAAAGTTTTCCAGGTGATTCCAATGGGTAGCCAAGTTTATCAGCCCCTTGTTTCTTCAAAATATTACAGATTTCTAAAGCAAAATCATTCACCTTCATAAACTCTGGCATAGAGAAAATATTATCCTCTCTTTACAAAGGTTAGAAAATTAGGAGCATATGAAAGTTTTGAACCATTACTAGAACTTAATGATCACTACGTATTTGAAAAAGATTTTTATAAAACAATTACAACTTTAAAAAGAAGCTAAAAATGAAAAGTGCAATATAATCTGGGTAATTCATTCAAAAACCTCATTGCTGGGTATTGTTGGGTGACAGATGCTATGAAGCCTGTAACAGAAGCAAACAACCCTTATAACATCAGGCTTTCATTTCTAGTGGAAGTACAAAATAATAAAATACAAATCATAGGACAAAAACACGCAAGATAGACATGAATATGACTGAACTCATGTTTTGCTTGCCTCCTTGACCTCATAATCTTGAATTAGCATCAGCTTCAAAAAGCTGGTTGTTCAGACCTTGCACCCGTATTTTCATAGTGTTCAAGTTAAACTGATGATAAGATTTGAGAAGCCTTCATACACAAAGTGAAATTAATTGAGCAAGAGAATTTGGGAAAGAAATGGTAGATTGTTAAGGAAGTTCTATAGAAACACTTCTAGAGATATACTGAGAAGTAAATTCAGCAAACAGTGAATCGGGTAGAGTTCAGATGTCTATCCCTGAAGACAGTTGTACAATTATTTGGTGAAATGTTTTATTTATTAAATATTTATTATTTTTTACTCTATATTTTAGCTGAAATAAATTGGAGGTTAGGACACTTTGTGGAGAAGACGGTCATAAGGAATTGCTAGGGTATACTTGGGTATTGACTTACCCTAAGGGTGAGCCATGGAATTACATACAAATACCTATGGTTCTTTAAAAATATTATGCTATCGGGGTCCCTGGGTGGCTTAGTGTGTTAAAGCCTCTGCCTTCAGCTCAGGTCATGATCTCAGCGTCCTGGGATCGAGCCCCTGCATCGGGCTCTCTGCTCAGCGGGGAGCCTGCTTCCTCCTCTCTCTCTGCCTGCCTTTCTGCCTACTTGTAATCTGATCTCTCTCTCTCTCTGTCAAATAAATAAATAAAATCTTTAAAAAAAATATGATGCTAAATGCTATATTAATCAAACCTGTTATATTGTTGTTCCATCCTCTTTTCAAGTTGACTTTGGTAAATTCTGGGTTTAGTTCCCTCTTACTTCATTTATAAGTAAAATGCTATTGCATATCGCTATGCCTTGGCCATTTTCACTCCTGTCTGCCAATACGTTTCCTCATTTGACCTTTTTCCCCCGGCAAGCAGCATTGGGGTGTGGGATTATAGAGATAAGTTAGAAATTATATAAGAAACCATATCTACTTTAGTGTTCTCTTACCCTATAATGCTTTATTATTGATTTAAAAATGATATTTTCCATTGATAAGATTTTTCCATAGGAAAAAATTCTCCCTAGGAGTAGAATGATAAAAGGTTTCTAAGTGAACTTGATGTGTTAGTGGAATGTAGGACTTTTGAACACAACAGTCGTAGAAATAATTCATGAACAGCTTTCCAGTATGCGAATCACTAGGGACCGTGAAATCAATAGAGGGTATTTCAGCAGGCAGTTTTCTACTGATACACAAATACTAGAATAAGAAGTATCCAAGTACATTCCTTAAAGTCAACATGAGTGTGACTTTTGAGCAAAGTCTGTTTTGGTTTTTGATTTATGTATAAATGGTACAGGCCACTGTGAAATCGGTTTGAAAGCGACTGACTGTAGGGTGGTGAGGCCGAGCTGCTCAGCTGCCCCAGACACCACTGCCTTAGCCCCTCTGCAGCTCTCCCCTGTTCTGAGCTTCAAGCCCTCTTCTGCAGAGTCTTGGGAAAGTCTTGCTACAGCAGGTGCATGAACTTGCCCAACTTCAGAACCCTTCCAAAGACAGTAATGAAGATTACATGTCATGTGATAGGAAAAAATAAATAGCTTGGCTTGGTTTTAAAAGAGGCTACCATTGCTGGTTCAATCACCAATGGCAGTTCATGAAAAAAGAAACTAGGTTACTTTGAGTCAGATTATTTACCTTCACCTAGAAAAGAGTACTGGCTTAATTAAGCCCATGACAGTTTTTAGAGTATGTCAAAACATGCATTTGCAACAAGTAGCAGTATCTTAATCTAACAGAAGACAGTGTACACTCACCCGTGACAACTAAACTAGGAATATTATCTCCATATACGTCTAGAAAATGTAAAGCATATAACTGAATATTTAGTACAATTGTAGTAATCACTGTAGCTCTAAGATTTGTCTTGAATTTGTAATATGTTTAGGTTCACAGCAAATAGCTCATTTATGAAGTAGAGGAGAACCAAATGCTATTGGGTTTTTTCTTTTTATACCATCAAATAATTTAAACATGCAGAAAAATATAGAGAACAATACCAAAAACACCCTTGTATCCATCATCTGGCTTTGCCAAGTCTTAACATTTTGTCACATTTGCTTCTTTTATTTTTTTTTATCTTCTATCTTTTTATCTTTTATTTTTAGAAAATAAAACATTATATATCTAGTTGTATTTTTCAATACAATTGAAAAGGAAATACTTTAATTAAATTTCTTTTTTTAATTCAGATTTCTTGATGTTGATTCCCATGCAGTTCTTCATCCTTTTTCTACATACACTTGTTTCCATAGTTTACATATACTGTTGTAAAATTTTGTATATTTCATGTAAATGATAACACGTTTTTTTCCTTCAACCTACCATTTTTTGCCCAATATTAATTTTTTCATATTTGTACATATATATGTAGACCTAGGTCATTTGTTTGAAATATTTTATAGCATTATATTGTTTGGTTATATCCCAATATGTATCTGTTTCCTATTAATAGATAAGAATGTTTCCAAATTATTTATCATTGCAATTAATGCTGTGCTCAACATTCTTGCATATGATTTCCTATGGATATGTGTGATAATTTCAGGAGATAAAGTTACCATGAGAGTTTCTGAGTTAAACAGGTATGTACTTATTCTATAGTGCCAGATATTTGCATATTTCTGTGGAAAATATTTGTACCAATTTATAATTCCACCAGCAGTGTTCTGCCATTGCTTCACATCTTTTCTATATTAAGAATTGTGAGGGAGTTTATTTTGGCCATCTAACAGGTGTGAAATGATATCTCAGTCTTTACTTAATATTATTATTATTATTAATATAGTGGTGCATCTTCTCTTTTGTTTATTTACAATTTTATTGTTCTTCAGTGAATTTCCATTTAATAGACTTCATGTATTTCTATTGGTTGCTATCTTTTTCTTAATTGAATTTGGGATTTTTTTTCTTTTTCAGTTTATATTGTTTATAGTAGCTATTTGCTAGTTTTATACATTGCAAACATCTACTTACTTGGTTTCTTGTTTTTTAGTTTATATGGTATTTTATGTAAGCATATAATTAAGTTGTTGTAAAATTGGTATCTATTAGAACTCATTCCCTCCTCATTCTTAAAATTATCTTTGCTCTTCTTCCTCCTTTATTTGTCCTTTGATATTTAGGATCAGCTTGTCAAAGTCCATTAAAAACTCTAATAAAGGGGTACCTGAGTGGCTTAGTTGGCTACGTGGCTCCCTTTGGCTCAGGCCATGATACAAGGGTCCTGGGATATCAAGCCCCACATGAGGGGGGGGTCTCTGCTCAGTGGGGAGTCTACTTCCCTCTGCCCCTCCCCCCATTCGTGCTCTCTCTCTCTCTCTCAAATAAATAAATAAAATATTTTTTTANGCTCAGTGGGGAGTCTACTTCCCTCTGCCCCTCCCCCCATTCGTGCTCTCTCTCTCTCTCTCTCAAATAAATAAATAAAATATTTTTTTTAAAAACTCTAATAAAATTGAAGTCAAGCTATAGAAAAAATTGCCACTTTTATCATACTTAACTCTCTCTGACCATAAGCATGATACATTTTTTGGGTGTTTTTATTATATCTTTCAAAAAATATTATATTTTTATAAAATCCATAAAAACTTTTGTTAGATTTATTTCTGATTATTTTATGGCTTTGATACCATCAAAAATATTACTTTAAAGTAGGGTTTAGGGTTGAGCCACGTATCTTACATTGTAGCTCTATATGAAGAGAGGTGTTTTTGCAAATGAGGAATTACTAGTCTTACTTCCTGAGAAGAAAATTAGGAACAGATAGAATCAACATCAGGGATATTTTACAAAAACATTTTTAATTAAATGTCTTCCCAAAATATAAATTTTGCAAAGCATGAAGTTGTATGAACCTTTTCAGTTTTCTTTTTAAAATTTAATTCTTTTATTTGAGCAGAGGACACACAATGTTACATTAATTTCAGGTGTACAACATAATGATTCAACAGGTTTGTAGATTATGCTGTGTTCACAAGTGTAGCTACCACCTGTCTGGATACATTGCTATTACAATACACTGACTGTATTCCTTATGCTATGCTGCATTCATTCCATAACTTGGAAACCTGTATTCATTTTAATTTTAAATCACTTGAGAAGAAAATCAAAGGCAATGAGAAAAATCAATCTGAAAGGAAAATAAATGGTCAAGATTATTCCTTATTCTGGGATAAGAGTATTATGTGGTAGGAAAAAAATGTAGTCATGTAAACCCACTTTAAATTAGTTACAAACACATCTCTGTTTAGTAAATACACTAAATTGGGAACAGATTTACACATAACACACTATCAAAACATGTAGTGATTGAATAAATTGGAGATTTAGTATGTAAATTGACTGTAAAATTACAGATTTTTCCACTTCATTTTCTTAATAACTCAACCTACAGGTATATAGATTTTCACATCTTCTACCAAGGACATTCTTTAGCATATTCTCAAGTTAATTTCATGAACTGATGGTTCAATATGTATCAAATAATAATAAAATAAAACAACCACTTTGAATCCTTTAAAATGTTTTCCACTTGAGTAACCAAAAAAAGAGTTATTCCTTTAGTATTATACTACTGGTATTCACTTTTCACAGTGTTTCTTTGAAGATTCTCTATTTCTCCAGGTGAGAAGTTTGAAAAGCTATACATATAAGCGTCTTAACTGTGATTGGAAAATCTACATTTAAAAAAAAAAGAGTAAGAAAGGAAGGAAGGAAGCAAAAATGATTATGTTGATACCTGGGCCAAAATTTGGCCTTCCGCACACATGAATTATTCCCTAGACAAGGAAGCACCTCTGACCTTGAGTCCCTAGAGAGCATAGGTAAGAAAGAACAATATGTCCTACAGAATCAAAGAAACTTCCCTGGCCTCAGAATGTATCCTAACATTGTGAAGATAGGCAGTATGCTGTCTGGACTCCAGCAACCATTTATGAATGGTCAGCCCTTCACATTTCAACAACATTTGTAATTTTTTTCTTGTTATTCCCATTTCCATTAGCGTAATAACACATACTCTGTGATAATCAAGATGTCTGTAATTGTAGATGAAAAAAATGAGCCTGCAAATGCATATATTTTCCCAGTTAAGAGAACTTTGATCTAAAAGATTCTACTAAGCAATTTTACTCGTCCATTCATATTGTAAGTGTAAACAAAGTGCCAGATACTCTGCTAGGTACTCCTAGGTCACCATTGTACAAAAGCCTGTCTTCATGGAACTCTTATTTTAATGAGGGCAACAGAATAAACAAAATATTGTTTTAACTAGTAATTCTGGTTTTAAGAAAAATAAAACAAAGTGGGGAGGTAGAAAGATGGGAGGTGATGAGATGTCATACAAAGATTATAATATGAAAAAAAGATTATAATATTGTTTGGTATTATCTACATGTTAGAAATAGTAACTTGCTGCTATGCAGAGAACAGATTATAGGTGTGTAAGAATGGAAGCAGTGACACTAGACAGGAGGCCATTCTGGTCATCTTGGGGTGGGGGAGGGGGGATGTGATGACGGCTGTCACCTGGTGGGGGGCAGTGGAAGTAATAACACATGCCCTTATTTGGTAGATATTTGAAGGTAAAGATGGTAGGACTCACTAGCAGATTGTCAAAAGCCCAGAAACGAGGTCATTGTGGTATTCACAGTATCGCCTGTATGAAACCACTCTGTGTAGAAAGGGTAGTTCAGAGCAAAAGTCTGAGTCCTGGGCAGTGCAATATTTAGAGGCCTAGAAGAGAAAATTCCATAAAGAAGACTGAGAAGGATCACTCATTGAAGTAGGAGCCTGGTGTCTTGAGAGCAAGTAAGGAAAGTGTTTCTAAGAAAAAGAAGTAATCAACCACATCTTATCCTACCACCGAGAGTAGGAGTGGAAAAATGCCATATAATAATTCGTGATTTACATAATCATTCACTAATGCCCAAAAGGTCCCCCAGTGGATCTAGGTATTCCCCAGATCTTTGCACCAAAAATATCACTTGGCCTATCAGTTTCTCTTGAAAGTCTGTATCAGTAGATAGTATCTGTAGAGCAAATAATGGACAGATTAAGAATTATAGTTTTGAGTAACTCCCCAAGGCCCCCAAAATTCTGCAAAAAAAAAATCTATAAGTAGTTGGAAATACAGACTGATTCAGAGAATGCAAGTTGTTATCAAGTGAAATAAAGCACTACTCAGAAGACGCACAGAAGAGGATTATGTAAAGTTTCAATTAACTGCCTCTCAAGTTCATTTTCCGTTGTAGTGAACCTGAATTTCATTTGTTTATATACACTTCCCCCATTTTAAACATCTCCAAAGTTGAAGGATGAGTCCATATATATACACATTGGGATAAGCTATGAACAGAAGCTTACAGGATAAAGTTATGAACAGAACAGTGTAATATACAAGGGACAGGACAGCAGATAAGTAAAAAATAATAATAATAATAATAATAATAATAATAACAAAGTAGGCTGAGAATCCAAACTGGCAATAGCAGGGTTAACAGCACATGATAAAGAACAGGTGAGGCTTGAAAGCCAAAGCAGTAGGCTGCTTTGTGTCCAGCTACTTTCATAGCATTCCTATCCTGAGAGCCAGTTTCTGAATTGGGTCATTCTGGAAGCCAGAATGGTGAGTTGGAATGGCAGAAGTTGTATCCTTATGGAACAAATTGTTGACAATAATAGAAATCTGGGAAATAAGCATGACCTCTACCCATGATATTTGATGAGCTGTAAGAAATTATATCCTCTGTGCTCATTATCAACAGAATCTGAATGGACATTACCTCTGTAAGAATATAATGTGTGATGTTTGGTTGAAATATTCTTTCTAACAATGTTTATTTCTCAGATTTCTGTAAGACTGTATATTTCTCCAGGAAATAAATAAAGATAAAAATATTTTAGCATTAAATTTTCTCTTCGACTGTAGTCTTTTCCATTGACGACACAAAAAGATATTTTAAAATATGTAAAGCAGGGGTGGGGTGCCTGTATGGATCAGTCGGCCATACGTCCGACTCCTGGTTTTGCTCAGGTCGTGGTCTCAGGGTTCTGGGATTGAGCTCTATGTCAGGCTCCATTGGGCTCTGAGTTCAGTGCAGAGTGTGTTTGTCTCTCTCCCTCCCCCTCAGTCCCTTCCCCCACACTCTCTTTCTTTCTCTCTCTTTAAAATAAATATATACATACATACATACATAAAATCTTTTTTAAAACTTAAAAAATAAATCAAACATATAAACCATGACAGAAGAGGAAATCCCTTAGAGAAACAGTCAATAGAATGGAGAAAAAGTCTACCCCAAACATACTTTGTATACTTTGCAGTTTCATTAGCTCTCTGTGAGGTTGACCTCAGTTTTCCTGGCTATCCACTCTTGCTTAATTATTTGAACCAAGCCCCATTCTTTCTTGTATTTAGCATTTTGTTCTTAAACTTTGGTGGACATCAGAATTACTTGGAAGGTTTGTTAAAACTCAGATTGCTGGGCCCTACTTAGAATTTTTCATATAGTAGGTCTCGGATGGGCTCAGGGATTTTACATTTCTCACAAATTCATAGATGATGCTGATGCTAATGGTCTGTGAGTCACCAGTGAAAACCACTGAGTAAACACAGCAGTGATGATGTGACATGAATAAAATTAAATAATTTTAATAATATACTTAAATAATTTAAATAATAAAATTAAAGTCAAGATATCATATTTGTTTTTATTTTGTTACTCTGTGTCCCAGGATTTAAAGGATAGTTGCAGAATGAAGTAATCTTAGAGTTCTTACCCAAAACATGTATGTTTTTTGTATGTATCATTAAAAAAAAAACCCAAAACCCTCATGAATTCATGAGAGTCAGAAGTTTAACAGACTAGGTACTCCTCCAGATACTGAGGGAAAGTAGAAGAATATGAGATAAATAAAATACAACCCAGTGATACAGTGCCATTATATCACTTTATTTATTTTTTTAAGATTTTATTTATTTATTTGAGAGTGAGAGATCACAAACAGGAGGAAAGGCAGAGGGAGAAGCCGACTTCTCACTGAGCATGGAGGCTCTTGTGGGGCTTGATCCCAGAACCTTGAGATCATGCCCTGAGCAGAAGGCAGATGCTTAACCGACTGATCCTCCCTGGTGCCTGCACTTTACTTACTTTAACTCATTTAATTCCTCACAAGAATCCCAAGGAAAGTACTATTTTTAATCTCTGCTTTACAGATGAGACATCACTTGCCCAAATAATGGCATGGGGGGGATTTGGATCCAGATAGCCCAGCCGAGGTGGCCACATTACTAACCACTCAAGGACTGCAGCCCTATTTACACTGTAATAAGCTGTAGCTCCAGGGTGCCTTGGGAGCCCAGAGAAAGAAGGGTAGTCAGAGGAAGCTTCCTAGGGAGATGATCTTAAATTTAGAGGAAAGGTTATGAATTATTTTTGTTAAATTATTTAAAATTACCACTTTAATGAATAATTTATATAAGCAAGTTTGAAATTATCTCAGATGCTCTGTATGTTATTTTTTGCAATCCTAGAAACATGATTTTTGTTTCATAGTGTGTGATTTCCTTCCAATCACCGATTTTGCCTCCATGGGCAAATACTATCCTTTAGGATGGAGCTCTGTGTACTGTGTCCATGGATTTATTCCCAGTGCCTATAAGTGTTTCTAGCACTCAATAAACATTTACTACTTTAATTAACTTGTTAATGGCAACCAAGTTAACTACAGAATAACATCAATAAGACCCTGGTCAGCAATCCATATAGACTATAATATTTGAGCTCCAAAAAGTAAAAGAGCTCTTTTTTGTAGGAATATAAGGCAGCTACTTATAATGTAATTATTTTGTCTTTTCTCTTCTTTTCTACCTCTGATCTGTGGCATCAGCCATTAGCAGAATGAAAAAAAAAATGGCATATGAGCTTTCTGAATATGCTGCTTGAATTCTCTCTGCTCAAAACCCCCAAACACATATGTTCATCTTCTCTGGGCCCACACACAAAAAAATAGAAGGTTTTCTGGATCAAAAGTAACAAGTTTAAATCTGTAAGTTTATCATTGGGTTAGGGAAAAAAACATAAACACTGTCCATTAGTAACTGATAACAGGAAAGGGTTTCTGTAATATCCATTTTATTGAGAAATCATGCGTGGGTTAGCCTCTGTCACACACAGACACACACACACAATGGAAATGGGCTTTTTAATTATAGATTGAATAAATTATTCCTTAAGGAACTCCTCTTACTTTTGCAGCTGCTGTGCAGTAGTGGTCCTCAAACCTGGAGTTTTTGTCCTCTGAAATTCTTGACAGGTCCAGAAACCCCCCAGCATTAATCTATTATTAACCTCTCTCCAAATATCTTTTACTTCTGAAAGGGACTCATTTGCTCTCGGAATTCTACCATTACCAAATAGTTACAGAAGGTCTTCGTACTGTCACTGCCAGTCTGAAGACCCATTGTACTATTCTGAGAAGCATAGTAATTCAAAGATGCAGAAGAACTTGTTTTTATGTCTTGTTTCTGTAGATCATGGTTTACCAAAATGACTACCGTCATTTTCCTCACCTAATTAGTCAGGATGCTGCAGAGAAACAGAAATAATAGGATGTGTTACGAGAGACAAAGAGACAGAAGGAGGTTTACGTTAAGGAACTGGCCCATGTGATCGTGGAGCTGGCAATTCAGAAATGTGTAGGTCATGCCAGCAGGCTGGAAATTTCAGCAGCAGTTGATTTTTTTGCCGTGAGTCCAAAGGCAGTCTGGGGACCAAATTTCTTCCTCTTTGGGTATCCTCAGTCTTTTCTCCTACAGCCTTCAGCTGATCAGATGAGGCCCACTCCCATGACTGAAGGTAATCTACTTTACTCAGAGTCTAATGATTTAAATGTTAATCATATCTACAGTATACTTTCATAGTTAAATCTAGACTAATATTCAACTAAACAACTGGGCACCATAATCAAGCCAGGTGACACATAAAAATAACAATCACACTTGCCATCATTCTGTTGTTTAGTGGTCAGCGGCTCTAAACAACTGTAATTTACCCACACACCTGCTGAGATCCCTGCCACTCAGTTTGAAAAATGTTGGTCAATAGATTTGTAAAACAACCATAACCTAGTAGCTAGAAAATCTCCTAAAATATCTATTCAAGTTAATAGACTGAGGATGTGTTGATAGTGTGGTTAAGAGAAATAATTTGAATTCATGTATGTAATATAAATTCTTGATCAAGGAAAAATAGATACACTTAGACTGTTAAGACATAGTGAGTTATAGAGCCATTATTACCTTCCTGTTTCATGAGGGTGTCTTTTGAGTTAACATCTCCTGCTTAGTGTAATAAGCTAAATTATCCCTAAAGAAGTTCATGTCCCAATTCCCAGATCTGTAATTAAGTTACCTTATATGGCAAAAATGTATCTGGGGCCTTATTTCAGAATATTTTCTCTTCTAAAAAAAAATCATCTCAGGTGCTCTTTCCCAAAATAAGTTTTCTGTGGTGACCCAGGAGCTCTACTCAAAGACCCATATGTGTAATTTGACTTTACTGCTCTATAATTTATTATGGCAGCTACCCCATCAACACCCACTCCTATACCTCTTCATGGCCATCATTTTCACCTTCCCTAATGAATTTTGTCTTTCTGTTACCTTGTAACTTTGTAGCCATGAATCTAATGTCATCTTTTTTTTTTTTTAAAGATTTTTTTTATTTATTTATTTGACAGAGAGAGAGAGATCACAAGTAGGCAGAGAGGCAGGCAGAGAGAGAGGAGGAAGCAGGCTCCCCACCGAGCAGAGAGCCCGATGTGGGCCTCGATCCCAGGACCCTGAGACCATGACCTGAGCCGAAGGCAGAGGCTTTAACCCACTGAGCCACCCAGGCGCCCGAATCTAATGTCATCTTAAATTCACCTCTTTCCTTCAGAGCTTGCAGACTCAATCATCAAGTTCTATTAACTTTTCTTTTGGAGAAAGATTTCTGTCCTAACATTTCTGTCCTTCCTTGTCCGTTCCAGTGTGTTTCCAGTCTAATTCAGACTATCAGTTATTTCTCCTTGCTCCTGAAGAAGTCTTCTAATGGGTTTTTCTAACATGTTTCATTTTCTATCCTACACTTGGGTGCTCCCCTAAACATTCTTACATTCCATTTTCATCCTGTCCCTGTATTATGTATGATGGTACTCCCAAAGGCACCTTAAGCTCTAACCAGTCCCTTTATTGCTCCCAGTAGTGCCTAAATTTTCCTCCTTGCTTTAGTTCATTTTTATTGTCAAAATTACTTAACATTTTTAAAGAATAAATCAGTGGCTAAAGACTATAAGAAGTCCTAAAAAACACTGAATACTCCTTACTACTGAAATCAAACACCCTTGCCTGATATGTTGGTTTACTGCCTGGTGGTGCATATCCCTTGGATTTTCATGTGAGACCCGTACAAAGGCTAGTGGGTAGCTTTCTGTCTGTAAGTTATGGCTTCATGAAAGTGTCCAGCTCTCTGACCTTAGCTTCACCCATCGTATTTCCTCACTTGTGTTGTTCTAGATTTCCTGACTCTTTCTAGGTTCTTTCCTGGCTTCTTCCTAGGTTCTCAGTTTGCTTGTTGTTGTTGTTGTTGTTGTTGTTTGGTTGGTTGGCTTTTGTTTGTTTTTACTGTCAAGATTCAGTGGAGGCAAAGTTAGTAATTTTCAAAAGTCATTTTTAAATGAACACAGAGGAACAAAATACAGTCACACATCTATAGAAATAACGTTTCTAGAGATTTCCTTTTTTTTTAAAGATTTTATTTATTTATTTGACAGAGAGAGAGAGAGATCACAAGTAGGCAGAGAGACAGGCAGAGAGAGTGGAGGAAGCAGGCTCCCCACCGAGCAGGGAGCCCGATGCGGGCCTCGATCCCAGGACCCTGAGATCATGACCTGAGCCAAAGGCAGAGGCTTTAACCCATTGAGCCACCCAGGCGCCCGAGATTTCTTATTTTAAACAGAGAGTAGCCACAGATTGGCAGGATTGGTTGAACTTGCAGCAGCCCCACTCTTTTTATTACTTCATCACTGTCTGAGTTAGATAGTGGAGAATGGATAATAAACCTGCTCAAATGCTGTGAGATTTAACTTTAATTGATACCATTCCAAGAACTGCTAATAAGGACTATACATCCTCCTTTGTTTCCTAACATCACCTCCAGGCATGGGTTCTAAACTCCCAGGCTGTTTATTATGGCTTCATGGATTACTTCAGTCTTGTTTTTCATGTTGCCATTCCAGGCCACCGCCTTGGATAAGAAGCTGTTTTACAGTATGTCCCCAAATACTCTTTCTCTGGAATCAGACCATCTTGCATCAATCTGCTGTTTACCTGTTTTGCTGCTCTGCTATCACTCATTCTGACACTACATGGCTGCAGTTCCTCCTTTATAAGTCCATTCATTCACTAGCTGTCATCTTTCCTTCTCTTTCTCCTCCTCTTCCTCCTTCCTCTTTTCCTCTTTCTCCTTCTCTTATTACTACTGTTGTTAATTTTATGGTGGATTCTATCTATGAGGGTATTCAGTGAACAATGAACTCTTTGTGGATTCAAGGTTACATGCTTCTTTCATTTCTCATGCTTCTTGTCAATTGGTCATTCAGATATTTTGCATGCCAGAACATCAATCTTCCAGAACTTTATTTTTATTGCTTTATAAAACTCCCAAATCTTAAGTATTTAGTTACAATAAAATATATAGAATCTAACCAAAATTAAAAAGATCTACAATCACTCAAAGGAATTTATATTATCTGGGAACAACAGAGTAAGGATCCACTTTCATCCTAGATTTTTCCTATTATTTTGCCTAAGTCTGGCAAGTAGGAAAATAAACAAAACAGAGTCAAGGCCCTAGGACTGTTCTTTCTACCTCTAGGGTGGTTGCCAGTGTGGGCTCTAAACACGCCCAGTTTGGATTTTAATGTTGTAAGCCCCAAACACAGAGACAGGCAAGAGAATGCCTCAGAAATCATGGACTGAGGTGCTCACAGCTTCCTTCTCTAGCCTGACACCTTTCTTAGCCTCACCCTGAGAAGCAATACAGAGGACTGCACCCAGGATTGCACCACCTTTCTTCTACCTTAACCGTATAGAAGAAAGAAAAGAAGGTACTATACTTTCGAAAATGCCCAGCCACGTTGCAATGGGAAACAAATGCTGAATTCTTTCTCCAAAAAGGAAAAGAGGCCTTTAGAGTGCTTTACAATGCAATTGATTCTCATTGTTCATGGTAGTTATGTACCATAAAGTTGCTGAATAGAGAATACTGAACATTGCTGGAGGAAAATTACAGGATTAGCTTCCTGCAAACCTCTGGCCACATTTTTTTCAGCCTATCAATACATGACCTCATTTTATGCATGTTTCTGTCTAAAAACCCAGCATTTAATATGTATTTTTGAGTCATTAACATAGAACTCACTAACAATGTCATTATAATTCATGCCTGAACGAAGTTTATCTAACACACTTATTTTCTTCATAAAACAGCCTTCTTGTGCTTGGGATTACCAGACAGCAACTCTGTGCTATGCCAGGGTTCCACTTTGTAAAGAACTAATCACCACACCACCAACAGCAAAACACCTCACAAAAATGGGAAACATGTGGCACTACATAGACCACAAAGAGAACATTTGCTTTATGTATGAGAGTTGAAATAAGAAGGCAGGGTATTGCCTTGTTTGACCTCAGCCAGGAACATGCACTCAGATTTTTTACTGCTCTGCACATGTCTACAAATGACCACGAAAGAGCCACAAGTTTTGACTGGGGGGAGGACACAAATAAATTTTTATGAGTAGGAAAATTTGCAAATATGAAATTCCTGAATAGTAAGGATCGATAGTATTTGTACTTGTTTGCGTGAAAGAATACTTTAGACCTAGGTTTAATAACTTAATAACTTAATAACTTTCTCAACTTAAGGTTGAGAAAACTGAGACACAAAGTTCAACTAACTTGTCCAAATTACACCATTAGTAAATGCTGGAGTTGAGATTCCATCTATCCAATCTGGTTCCAAAGCCCTAATGTTTAAGTACTAATTGCACAATATTGCCTCTCAAAATAAGTAAGTATTAAGTTTTAGAATTGTAAGGTTTATAATAATAAATGGTATTATTTTGAACTTTATTTATTAAGATGAAACCAGGATTCTTTTGAATATAATGTTGATTAGGAATTTAACCATTTTATCTAAAAGACTTATAAAAAAAAATCTTACATGAATTTTCCTGAGACAATTAACAAGGGACATACAAATTGGATACAACTTTTAATATTTTCTCTTAAATATTTAGGAGACCATTTTAGTAACAAGAAAGTAATTGCAATAATTAATGAGGTGAATCCAAAATTGAGATTAATACTAAAGTGTGTATCTATACACTTCCCACTCATATTTTATGTAATACATGAGATAACAACAAAACTGCAGCAAAGGAATTTGATGGAACATTATTTCCCTTGTGCATTTAATTTTCACTGTCAAGGCTTTAGAAATATAATAACCCTGCCAGTATTTTTTGTTGCTTGAAATTCTGAATAAGATTCTATGTTTACTATTTTGACAGAATGTGGAGAATNTAATCTCTCTCTCTGTGTCAAATGAATAAATAAAATCTTTAAAAAAAAAAAAAAAGAAATTCTGAATAAGATTCTATGTTTACTATTTTGACAGAATGTGGAGAACGGCTCCTCACATGTTGCATTTGTGCTTCTCCTATCACAGAACAATCAGATTCATACACCCAGCAATGCTCCATTTTACAGATCCCCAGAAATACTAATATTTTATCAGACTTCAAATCCTTTGATGAAAGGAATGAAAATTATTACCTTTCTCAACCTTCACAAATGTCATCCTTACTCTTTTAATTGATATTTGATTACCATCCAGGGAAAATTGCCCTAAAACCATCTGTGGCATGGCTTCTAACCCAGAATAAAATCAGGAGCCCCCAACCCTCTAATTTTATAAATGAAGAATCAGAGTTCCAGGGAGATGAAGGAACTTTCTTAAACATTACAGACTGAGTGGCTGAGCTGGGATTAGAAAGCAGGACTCATGATTTACCTTCTCTTTGTTGTGTGCTTCATTGTTTTGTCCTAAAGTGGCCACCTGCTCATTCTACTTTGAGTGAATAAATATTTATGATTCCAGATAGTGATTTATGAGAACAAATGGATTACATGGCCATGCACTTCCAGTTTCCATCGTCATCTTTTAAATTTTTAAAGCTTATATTCCAACCTTGGGTATATTCCCATTCTATTATTCTGGTGAGCTAGGTTAATGTGAGCTAGGTTAATCTTTTGAAAGCTTTGGTTTGATTACTTCAATCTAATTATTGGCCACCTTTTATAGGGATTACCCTGAACTATTAGAAGTGGCTCACCACAAACAAATATAGGATTCAATTTCTTTACTATGTACCAACTCACCTATTTATTTTTATTTGCAAAACTGGTGAAATTGGAATTTCCTTGAAAAAGGAGAGACATTTAATTCTGTTCTTCTGAAATTACCATTCAACAAACATGGGTTGAAACAACTGAAACTGAAAATTTATTTCATCCAGAAAAAAAAGTAAAAAGCAAACTGACCACACTTTAGTGTGAATTGTGGTTTCTTACTTACACCTTGATAATAAAATTCATTGCATCTGCAATGAATCTTGATTAATTCAATGAAAATTTCCATGAAATGAAGCAGATGTACACTATACATTAAGCAAACTCTAAAAGGCTTCTTATATCTTCTTAAGGAATCCATTATTTTAATCTAATCAGTAAGATTATAAACTGCTTATAAAATAAATGTTATATGCACAGCAAAGGAAACAGTCAACAACACCAAAAGACAATTAACAGAATGGGAGAAGATATTTGGAAATGATACCAGACAAAGGGCTAGTATCCAAAATCTATAAAGAACGTATCAAACTCAACACCCAAAGAACAAATAATCCAATCAAGAAATGGGAAGAAGACATGAACAGACATTTCTGCAAAGAAGACATCCAAATGGCCAACAGACACATGAAAAAGTGCTCAACATCACTTGGCATCAGGGAAATACAAATCAAAACCACAGTGAGATACCACCTCACACCAGTCAGAATGGCTAAAATTAACAAGTCAGGAAACAACAGATGTTGACGAGGATGCGGAGAAAGGGAAACCCTCCTAACACTGTTGGTGGGAATGCAAGCTAGTGTAGCCAGTCCAGAAAACAGTATGGAGGTTCCTCAAAAAGTTGAAAATAGAGCTACCTTACAACCCAGCAATGGTACTACTGGGTATTTACCCTAAAGATACAAATGTAGTGATCCATAGGGGCGTGTGCACCTGAATGTTTATAGCAGCAATGTCCACAATGGCCAAACTATGGAAAGAACCTAGATGTCCATTAACAGATGAATGGATAAAGAAGATGTGGTATATATATATATATATATATATATATATATACACACAATGGAATACTACGCAACCATCAAAAACCTTGAAATCTTGCCATTTTCAACGCCATGGATGGAACTAGAAGGTATTATGCTAAGCGAAATAAGTCAGTCAGAAAAAGACAATTATCATATGATCTCACTGATGTGAGGAATTTGAAAAACAAGACAGAAGATCATAGGGGAAGGGAGGGAAAAATGAAATAAGACAAAACCAGAGAGGGAGACCAACCATAAGAGACTCTTAATCTCAGGAAACAAACTAAGGGTTTCTAGAGGAGAGGGGAGTGGGAAAGATGGAGTGGCTGGGTGATGGACATTGGGGAGGGTATGTGCTATGGTGAGCGCTATGAATTGTGTAAGACTGATGAATCACAGACCTATACCCCTGAAGCAAATAATACATTATATGTTAATTAAAAAAATAAATGTACATTTAAGGAAATCACTAAATAGTGTATGAGCTAAGACTAATAGGACTTCTGTTTCTCATTACAGTGTATATCACTAGAGACTGTTACTCCCATTGCAACAACAACAAGCAAGATGATTTTCAAAATCAGTTTCTCTTTTTTAATCCAACAGAAAATGAATGACAAGAGAAATCTAAATGAACCAAATTCCAGAAAGGGACAAGTCCTTCATAAGAAAGAAGAAATTCATGACTTCCTTTATCCTTTACAGAGCAAAAAGAACTCACTATTGATGAAGAGTGAATAGAAACCAGCTGAATGTTTAGCAAACTTTAAGGGGATATATTAGGCTAATGTGTTGGACAAAAACCCAAAGAGCTCCAATTATAGATTGGGTGTGCATCATCCACTACCTCTCTTTTGTAGGCTGTTATAAGTGCACAGAGCTAGTATACCAATGGCTGGAGGGCAGGAAAACTGAGAGAGGTCCTTGGAAAACATTCTGACTCCTCCCTGAGGGCCTGCTAGTGGCTGCTGAAGAGTGAAAAGGGTCAGGTTTGCTGAGACAAATCCCATCAAAGCAAGTTCTAAGCGCGGAGAGGCATAAAAGCTAGAAGAAATACCTCCAAGCTATTGGGATGGTAAGGAGTCTGCCTTAACCGAGTGTCCTACAGAGGCCTCACAAAATCTGAGAGAGATATTCTGATGTGAAGTCTGGAGGCAGGACTGGAGGAAAAAAAGAATATCTGGTGACCCAAAAGCTGACAGCCAGTCTGTACAGCAGGTGAGGTTTCTTGAGTCTCAGTAGGGCTCAGATCCCAGCCTGTGCTGAAGAAAACTGTGATTCTGCCCTCAAAATATTTGAGGCCAATTGTTAATGGAAGCTAAGTAAAGATACAAAAATGACCAAGCTCAGTTCATGGACAGATAAATTTCACTCAGTTGTAGTGTAGTTGTCTGACTGAGGAAATGATGTGTCTTATTCTGGGGGTAAACACTATTTACTTCAGTTCTTTAATACAATACCATAAAAAATTACAAGAAATAAAGAAGGCATAAAAGGTGACCCTTGGTCAAGAAAAGAGACAGTGGTTAGAAGAAGGCACAGAAATATTCCAGATGTTGAAATTATCAGACAGAACATTTAAAAAGCTATGATAAATATGTTATACAATCTATTGTAAAAGTTGGCCAACATGTGTAAAAAGATGGAAATTTTATCAGAGCAATAGAGATTATAATTAAAAAGGAAATCTAGAAATATCAGAAAATTTTAAAAAACTAAATGGACTCAATTTTAGAAACAACAAAGAAGAAAAGAGAACCAATAAACTTGAAGACAGTCCAAATAAATTATTCAAACTGAAAAAGAGATGAAAAGTTTAGACTCAAAGTAAAGCCATAAAAAAGAACAAGCTCAGTTCATCTACATATTAATTTGACTCAATTCTTATCCAAGCTGCATAGAATAATATTAAATAATCTAACATATGTGTAATTGTGTTCCTTTAGAAAAAGTGACAGAGAATGAAGCAAAAAAATACTTGAAGAAATAATGGCCAAGAATGATCCCAAATTGATAAATGACATCAATCCACAGATTCAGTAAATCCTGTAACCCCTAAGGGGAATAAATACAAAAATATCATATTAACACACACCATGGTTAAACTGCTGAAAATAAAAATAAAAATAAAGTCTTAAAAGTAGCTATGGAGGAGGGGCGAGGGGGAGAGGGTGAGGAGTTTGTGTTGGAGAAAGCACACTCCATACAGGAAAACAATTATAAAAAGATAAATTTGAAATGGATGAAAGATCTCAATGTTAGGCAGGAATCTATCAAAATCCTAGAGGAGAACATAGGCAATAACTTCTTTGACACTGGCCACACCAAATTCTTTCAAGACATGTCTCCAAAGGCAAAGGAAACAAAAGCGAAAATGAACTTTTGGGACTTCATCAAGATAAAAAGCTCGTGCACAACAAAGGAAACAGTCAACAAAACAAAGAGGCAACCCATGGAATGGGAGAAGATATTCACAAATGACACTACAGACAAAGGGCTGATATCCAAGATCTATAAAGAACTCCTCAAACTCAACACCCAAGACTCAGATAATCATGTCAAAAAATGAGCAGAAGACACGAACAGACACTTCTCCAAAGAAGACATACAAATGGCTAACAGACACATGAAAAAATTTTCATCATCATTAGCCATCAGGGAAATTCAAATCAAAACCACATTGAAATACCATCTTAAACCAGTTAGAATGGCCAAAATTAACAGGACAGAAAGCAAGTGTTGGAGAGGATGTGGAGAAAGGCGAACCCTCTTACACTGTTGGTGGGAATGCAAGTTGGTGCAGCCACTTTGGAAAACAGTGTGGCAATTCCTCAAAAAATTAAAAATATAGCTACCATATGACCCTGCAATTGCACTACTGCGTATTTACCACAAAGATACAGATGTAGTGAAAAGAAGGGCCATCTGTACCCCAATGTTCATAGCAGCAATGGCCACAATAGCCAAACTGTGGAAAGAGCCAAGATGCCCTTCAACAGACAAATGGATAAAGAAGATATGGTCTATATATACAATGGAATATTATGCAGCCATCAGAAAGGATGAATACCCAACTTTCGTATCAACATGGATGGGACTGGAGGAGATTATGCTGAGTGAAATAAGTCAAGCAGAACAAGTCAATTATCATATGGTTTCACTTACTTGTAGAGCATAAGGAATAACATGGAGGACATTAGGAGAAGGAAAGGAAAGGTGAATTGGGGGAAATCGGAGGGGGAGATGAAACATGAGAGACTATGGACTCTGCGTAACAAACTGAGGGTAATGGAGAGGAGGGGGTGGGAGGATGGGTGAGCCTGGTGGTGGGTGTTAAGGAGGGCACGTAGTGCATGGAGCACTGGGTGTGGTGCATAAACACTGAAAAAATAAAATAAAATAAATAAAATAAATTTTAAAAAAAGAATGGTATCTGACCTCTCATCAGAAATAGAGGCCAGAAGACAATGCAGTACACGAGTATATATGATTCCACTTATACAAAATCCAAGAAGAAATCAAACTTACCTATGTTGATAAAAATTAGAAAATAGTTGCTTCTGAAGTGGAGAATTGACTAAAATGAGACTTGAAAGAATTTGCTACTGTGATAGAAGCTTTCTTTCACTTGTTTTGGGTCATAGTTATGTGGGTGTATAAAACTGTTAAAACTCATCAAACTCATCAGTGCAATTTTAAATTATACTTTTATAAAAAAATTTTTAAGCCCTGGAAACATAAATATCTTTACACAATAACATTAGTGATCATGTGATTACAAACATACCTGTTTCAGATACAGAGGAATCCATTCATATCTCAAATTCAAATTTTCATAATAATCAAATTATGGTGAAAATATGAAAAGTATGATTTTACAAAAAGTATACTTAGAAGCCCAAACTAGTTCTTAGCATAATCATACCTGTATTGGCATGAATATCTTTATTCACACATATATAAATATAATATTTTATCCACATGCTGAGTATATTTAATTTGATGTTTTACAAAAATAATGTTAAAGATCATGATTTAATTAACATTAAAATAACTAACATAGTTCCTATGAATCATTTCAAATTCTTTGAAGGATTAGCTCTGTCATATTTTAATTTAAAAAACTTAAATTAGAAATTTTTTAGTTATTGACAATGTATATTAGCAGGCTGAGCATTTCCAACTTAATGAAAATAAGCAGGCAAAATAACCTCATCCAAGATAATAAAAAAGGTTGCTGTAAATGATCATTTAGGCCAGTTTAATGTAAATGATCATTTATTCATCATTTTATAAAGGACCAACTATTCTGGGGTAAAGCTCTCAAGATAGTTAGTACTTTGGAATAATGAAAAGAACTAGGGATCTTATGCTTGGAACAAAGATGAATTAGGACAAGGATGCTTTAAACTATTGACACAGAAGAGAGAATATTTATTGAATGCTTATTATGTTTCAGTATTTATTGAATGCCTACTTCCCTGGGTACTTTTTCTGTGTTAAATCCCTTAATTATCTCAATAGCCCTACAAATTTGGAAGAGAAGGCTAGGCTCAGATAATTAGTAGCTTGTTGAAGTTCACATGGTGAATACCAACTCTAAGCCTGTGCTTTTGTGACGATCATATTCTACAATGCCAAAGGTGCTCACTCTGTCTCTCTCTCTGTCAAATAAATAATTAAAATCTTAAACAAACAAACAAACAAACCACCAAACATTTCTATTACTGGATAGGAAACTAAAAAGATACCCTCTAAGGTTCTTTCATGTCTGTAACCTCACAAAGTGTTCTAGTAGATTAATGGATTTTAAGCTACCACTAAAAATGAAGTAGAGAAATGGAAAATAGAGAAGCCAACCTTCAAATCTGTAGCACCCTTTGCCATCACTATAATCTTAAATCAACACAACTTCTTCCATTTACATGTGAGAAAACACGGTTCACAGTAGCAGAACTGTTAAGAAAGGCAGCCTGAGAAACCATGACCACTTGTCACAGTCCTTGTTACTCTTTTTGATGTACAAGAGAGATTCTTAATGAAGTTTGTTGTTGTTTTCTAATGTTATATTATCTTAAACTTGAGGGATTTACTGACAGGGGTTTGGTGAGGTTAAAAGGTGACTGTGTTCCCATAATGATTAAATATTTCTTTAAGGATAAAGACATTTTAAGTTGCATTGACAGTGATTTAAAAGTTCATCAGAATAGCAGTGTGCAAGAATAATGCATAAAGCATTGATTGCCAGGTGATGTTTTTTATTTATTGTCTGATGTGTCCATGAACGACATGACCAAGGGCATGTAGAAATCTGACACTATCGTGTCAATATTTTTCTTCATTGAACTTGCCCTGGTTTAATTATAGCAGAAAATTATATTTCATGGTGCATTTAATAAAAATAAATAAAAAATTATATCTTAATACCTTTTTAAGCAACTACATTTTTATTTTGAAGATGGTACATACTTTAGACAGTTTCAGCTTTCACTGGCTCTTCTTCATAAAATATTTGATAAATTTTGGCCCACTGCATACCATATAAGAAGGGACCAGTGTTTTTGTCATTGAAGTATAACCATGGAATTTACCTATAGCCATTTAGTACAAACACATTTTGAAGGGTGAAATATTTCCTTACAGCAAAGTTCTTAATGTATCCTGGAAGTTTTTGTTTTGTTTTCTATTAAAACATATAAACCAACAAACTAAATAATTTATTCTGCCCTGAGACACCCAAGTGAATTGAAAACTCAAAGTCTCATTTTCTCATTTCTTTTTTTTTCCTTTGGTCTACAAAATAGCAAAGAGGTAAATGAAGCCAGATTCAGTTTTCCAAAACATTATGGAAGAAAATTTACTTTTGCTTTGACACCTTGGTTTCTGTTGCCATAATCCTTCCTATTTCTTGCTCCCGATAATGCTGCAGCTATTCAAGCAAGCCGGTGTGTAATTTCTGTGACACATTTTTTCCAGCTAGGTGTGAAATTGTAGAATAATAAGAAACCATCACTCATCTGTGTAAGTGTGTGTAAGTGTGTTTTCACTGAGATAGCTGTTTATATTTCACCGTTTTGTAGTTACACATAATTAATACTCCTAATTAATAGCTAACAACTAATTATGAAACTCAAACTCTGAAACATTGCTATGGATGCTGTAAAATCTTGATGGAATTTCCATACCAAAGTGCTCACCTGTATTTTCTGTTGCCGTTTCTTTTTGAAAGAAGAATTTCACATAGAAATCTCATATAACCCCTCCAGCAATTATGTGTCCATCTCACCTTCAGAAGGTACCAGAGTAGGCATGGCAGTAGAAAACACAGAAAGGTTTTATAGATGGACCTATTTAATATTGTTAGTGTTTGTCTAATGTTGAAATAGATTCAAAAAGAGTTATTACAATATGATATTTGTGTTCTGTTTTATTTTGTATTTAAAGGATTGATGTGCCTTTCCAAATTAAACTTACCCTCCACGTAAGAGGGGGGCATTAATGCGTAAGAATATTAGTTTATATTTATTGTATGATGAGAAATAGAAAGGAGAAGGTGCTTCATTGTTAAAACCACTGATGGTTTCTTCTATTCAAAATCACCCTGAAAGTCTGTTCTACTTTATGAGAATTACTTTTAGGAGTAGATTGTGTTTGACTTTTTCTTATGGAATTCCAGACATGATAAAAACATATTAATCCTTTTATCTCTTATGCTTACAGATATTCATTTCAAAGAAGTCCCAACTCTTCTCCACTGTGCAGCAAAATTTGGTTTAAAGAACTTGGCTATTCATTTGCTTCAATGTTCAGGAGCAACCTGTGCATCTAAGATGAAAAATTTCGAGGGTTCAGATCCAGCACATATTGCTGAAAGGCATGGTCACAAAGAGCTCAAGAAAATCTTTGAAGACTTTTCAGTAAGATTCTTTTTCCATTTTATCCCTAGAACGCTTGTATAAAGTGTGTGTGTGTGTGTGTGTGTGTGCGCGTGTGTGCGTGTGTGTGTGTATGCACATTTCTCTGTTGGAAATAATGCTACTGCTCAGCTAGTTTGTAGTGTCTTTTGGTCCCGAGTCATTCATTCACTGTGTTGAAAAGCATTTTGCAAGATAGGTCAACTTGTTTTAATATCACTATAAACCAGCTCTGACTCCATGCTTCCTCCCTTAAATAGCTCTTTTTTAAAACTTGTCTTTCTGGATTCTGTATAGCCTGTTCCATATTGAAGAGGAAATGGTGAAAAGGCAATGAAAACCCATTACCTTTATTCTTTCATTCAAGAGTCTAAGTAAGACACTATTAGGTTTATGAAATTAGATAAGTAATTATTAGGTTAAAGGAAAACATTTAATAATCATTCAAAAAGTCTACTCCATAAAAGTTAATTCATGT
Organism: Ailurus styani; assembly: GCA_002007465.1. NCBI lineage: Eukaryota > Metazoa > Chordata > Mammalia > Carnivora > Ailuridae > Ailurus > Ailurus styani. The sequence goes on along the minus strand of LNAC01000032.1, from coordinate 7,583,366 downwards.
TTCTTAAATTTGTTTCTTATATGTGATTCTTTTCCTCTCTCTGTTAAATCCCAGATCCTTATTATGTAGCTTGAAGCCCCAAGTTTCAGAAAGATATTAGCTTAGAATTAGTAAGAATACAACCAAGGGAAGATTTTGAAGGAGGGTAATCTACCTTAGTATATAGAATACACTTTGTGTTTTCACGATCAACGTTAGAAGAGCAATTATTTTCCCTTAAAACAAGAGAAATGTGTACAGATTTTCCTCAAAAAAGTGAATTATGCTTCTGATGGCTCTTTGGAAAATATAATAAGACAATAATTGTCTTGGTGAATATGTCAAAATTTGTCTTTGGATTCTCAAAAGATAAATAACTTTATTGCCAACGAACAGTTAATATATAGAAAATTGAAATGTTATGACAAGCTTCTGGTCTTTTCAGCATTCATTCTGATTATTAGATTAAGTCAGTGTAATGTTGGACTTCTATAAACCATTGATATTTGTGGATTTCAGAGTGAAATGACAACCAATCTAACTTTTTTCTCACTTTTTAGAAATAGCAAAATAGTTATCAGAATAGCATGAGTATCATCCACAGTGAATTATGATAGTATATCTTTTGCTTCTATTTAAAATAAATACAGAAATGAATAAATAAATAAACAAACATAGAAATATAGAAATGAAGTTTTGTAACGAAATTGAAAAGGTACCTATTTTTATTCTATAGCTTTCAAATTAGGAATAGGAATTATTTTTATTCCTATAAAGATTTCAGATTGTGATTCTCATATATCTGATGAGTGCATTCATTTTAGTAAGGATCTACTCTTTACAGTCACTGATCAGTGCAACATGGTATCTCTCTCAGGTAAGTCAATGAATCAGTTCAGCCTTGAACATATTTGCCTGCAGTACTCTTATGATGTATACCTGGGTTGCCTGTCTCAATTCTTTACAACCCTGTTCTCAAATTTTTAACCACTGGTGGACTTACGCTATAATTTCCTATGAAAGTCTTTAGCATCCAAGGTTATTTTCTAAGATAAACCCTGATTTTCAAAGAGTAATGCTTTCACTTCTCATTCTCCAGTGAAGACTCAGCTTTTAACAGGTGCAGCCCCATGCAAACTGCATGTGACCCATAAATAACATGACACTAGATAATAATGCCAGTAGATATGAACATAAGTTCAAAGGTAGGATTTGATGGATATGGGAAATAATTTTCTTTTTCTATCACATCCTCTGGGTATTCGTACCTCTGCTCTTGCAGTAATAGCAATGATACAAGTTGATGGTATTATGGTATTATTATCTATAATAGTACTGAAAACATGAAAGATGTGTAGGTGTTAATTAGATTACATTCTCAAAAAAAATGAATGCTACTCATTCATAATGAAGAGATTCTGTTCATAGATTAGCATGGATAGCCTAGATAGAAATCATTGCCTTTAAGTCACTGTTCACTCTTTTATAATGGCTGCATTCTAATTTTGTTGTTATACTTGATCATTATGCTATGAAATTTATTAAGTGATTTTCTATATCTTGTCTCTTTGTGAGCTGTTAACATTTTGCCACAATATCTATAGTAGACATCGCCATTATAGGTAGGATAGATCAATTAGTTTGTGAATGTTCTGATGTCAGTAAGGAAGTGACTGTAACAGTTACAAGGAACAGCAGTTTTATAGGGGCATATTATGGTTATGGATAATTAGGTATAACAATTTCCTAAGTTACCAAAGGCCTTTTTGCAAATGTTTGGTTAAGGAAACAGGAATATATGTTTTAGGTTGTGACACACATGGAAAAGTGTGTTTCCTTTTGATTTATTTTTCTGATTATTCTTCTCATTATCAATTATATTTAAAATAAATCCAAACATCTTATCTTCTTAGTGAAAGTATGCCAGGTAAACACACATTGAAATTTTATATTCTAAATTACAGTAGCTCAGTCTTTTTAAGAGTATATCTAAATCTGATGGAGAAAAAAATCTCGTTATGCTGCTACAATATTTTATTGTTTCTTTAATAATATTTACATAGCTTTAATGTTAAAATCACATTCTGATAAATCCAAGATTGTGGCATATGCATTCAAACTTTCCATTACCAAAAAACCTTTCCATTAACTATTGTTTCTGAATTGTTGAAATATAGTAGGTACGCTTTGAGGTTTAAAATCCAGTGAACCGGGTGCCTGGGTGGCTCAGTGGGTTAAAGCCTCTGCTTTCGGCTCAGGTCATGATCTCAGGGTCCTGGGATCGAGGCCCGCATCGGGCTCCCTNTTTGGGCGCCTGGGTGGCTCAGTGGGTTAAAGCCTCTGCTTTCGGCTCAGGTCATGATCTCAGGGTCCTGGGATCGAGGCCCGCATCGGGCTCCCTGCTCGGCAGGGAGCCTGCTTCCCCCTCTCTCTCTGCCTGCCTCTCTGCCTACTTGTGATCTGATCTTTCTGTGTGTCAAATAAATAAATAAAATCTTTAAAAAATAAATAAAAAAATAAAATAAAATCCAATGAACCATATTTCTGTACAGAAGAAATATATATTTTTTAAATTCAAACATATTTTGCCCCCAACTGATTGACTGATGTGTTCAGTTCTTCCTAATCCCCATCAGTGAAACACTATTATTTACAGAATTTCACAGAGAATTACAACACAGTATGCTTGGCCATCTCTAAATGAAATGGGTAGAAGGAAAAAAGCAATTGTGATTTTTAAAAATAGAGAAACAAAAAGAACCATTGGCAAGCATTCATAAACAAACAAGCGCTATGTCTTAGTGAAGCTATATGAATAATAAGCAAAAAGAAAAAATAGGAGAAGCTTCAAATCACATCTCTTATATTTCTTCATGACATTTTTCCTTTGAGAAGCTAATAATTTATACACAATATATGAACAGAATCTTTTTCTTTCATGTTTTGAGAACATTATCAAATTAATACCTACATTTCTTTTCAGTACTATTATAGATAATAATACCATATATTTCTATAGTCTTTCAAATAAATTACTCTATTTTCAGTTTCTGACAATGTCTCCTGGGAGGATCACTCTGAAAGTGATGGACAAAGAGAATAGGGTTGGTATTTAAGCCTACAACCGAATGTGAACCACCGTTAGCAAAGTTCTTGAGGAAATCTCAGACTATTGCAAATAACAAATAGCAATATTGACAATTAATTCAGTCCTCTAAAAAGTTAATCTTTTAAATAAAAAAGTACCTGAAAAATTGAAAATAAACTGAAACGTTGCCACAGATTAAGACATACTTTGTGATTTAACATATATGGCAAAAATTAAAACATTTTTAAGCAAAATAGTATGTGATATTTTCTTATATTATCGAAACTATGTCACCCCATCCTTCTCCAGTTTAACGCACTTAACAAAATGATGACATCAGTGTGTAAATGGACAGGGAGTTATAGATATATCTTCCTCCATTGGCTGGCAGTGGAGTTGAAGAACAGATGTTTACTTCTCTTTGGAGCAATATTCAGATTATTATCTTTTTTCCACCACAGTGTTCACTTATGTAGTTTTATATGTATGTGAATAGGATCTTAATCATAAATTATTTTCATTAAAACTTAGGAAACAGAAAATCAGCTTTCCATGCACTATCTCTAGCTGGTTTTACAGAAGGACTCTTCACTGGAAATCTTTCTATTGTTTACATCTGTGATGAGATTTCTGTGACATCTTGCTCTCATTGACTTACCCCAACACTGACAATGGGCTTGTGTGTGTGAGAGAGAGAGAAAGAGAGACAGATATTCTGTTCCTCTGATGTCTGTCAGACAATGACCCTGGACTTTTTTTCGAATGGTTCAGGGTATGGAATGAAGATAACAGAGAGGTAGATGTTGAAGCACATTGAGAATCCCTTCATAAAGCAATGATTGACTGACTGGTATAGAGAACCCATTATTCAGAAACTAGAAATTAGTAATTAAACTTTATATTTAGGCCAGTGAATATCACTTAGCATTGCTCACTTGGTGTTTTGCATACTATTTGTTCTCTGGTAATTTACTCATTTAATTTAGTATATATTAGTATATACTAATTCAGGCTAAATAGCAGCATACCCTGCTTTGCCAATGTAGTTTTTCTTTCTTGTAAGTCTATAAGTGGATAATGGGCAATGGGTTCCCTTCCCCTCCCACTGTTAGGTGCACAGGAGGTGCTCAAAATCAACTCATTGATGAGGCAGAAGGTAAGTGTCCAATTTAAGGGCTTGTTTGATCTCACTTACCCAATAATATCCTTAACTGGGTTCCATGATGTAAATAAAATAGTTGGTCATATTCTCTTTATATTCAGGGTTTGTTTTTTTTTAAGTTTAGTTTTAGAGAATTCATGGACAAATATCCCAACTACTAACCTCAGCATATATTTTTAATAGGCCAGCCTACAATGAATTTTAAAATTCTGGCCTTCGTTCAGTATTGATGTTCTGTTAGAACTGAAGAACCTGGAACAAGTCACATAACTGCACTCAACTGTATGCATTACAAATTCATGTTTCAGTTATGCTTTTGGAACTACTTAGCAACCTTTTTCTAAAATCCCATTAAGTGTACCATAGTGGCTTTTACAGAATTTTACCCCTCTGCAAGTCTGCAAACCCAGTTTTAATACTCTAACTCTGCAGCTCTAAACATCCTGTTAGACTCCCTCAAGTTCTCTCTCTTGTTTGCCAGATTTTTCCATTTTTCTCTACACATAGGGCCTTGGGATTCAGCCAGCTCTGGATTTGAATTCTGATTTCATCAAATACCAAGTTTGCATCCTTGAACAATCTCTTCACTTTCTCTTGGCTTTGGTTTCTTTATCTGCAAATGGAAAAAAATAATTCCTTATGTGGTGTTTTTAGGCCCTGATGAAATAAATGTGAAAGTATTAAGTACATAGTAAATCCACAATAAATGATATTATATTCACCTTATTTCCTTTGATTTATTGTTATTTATATCAATTTTAGTTTCCCCATCAATCATACTGTCTCTTCCTTTTGGATCATTAGTCTCTCCCATTACACTGACTTTTCCCCGAACAAACATGTTCAAATACATACATGTACACATGTGCGTATGCACATACAGGCACACACATACGCATTCCAACAGCTCCGCTTTCTCTTCAATTTGTTTTTCAATATCAGAATTAACTGAAATAATAGCTCTTCATTTCACTCTGAACCTGCTCTGTCAAAGGTCATGAATACTCTACCATAGATCAGCTCCATTGGCTTCCTCTAAGTTGTCGTTTGTCTCAGGCTTTGGCATGGGTTTCCTTGACCCTGCCATCTCATCTCCCTAAATCTCCACTGACCCCTTGTGAGTTTCTTGGCTTACCCCAACAGCTAGAGTTCTTCCCATATAATCTTTTCTTATGACTGATAACTAAGACATTGTCTTTAACTTGGGCCTTTCTCCTGACCTAAGACTCCGGATACAGTTTGCAAACATCGTTATCTTTGATGTATTTGCTTCAGGCATGGGCAGTCTCCAAGCAAGGGTCACACCCCTGCTTATGGTGGCTAAATGGTCTTTAAAGTCCCTTGCAACCTTATGTTTTTATAATCATTTGTCTTCTCATTTCTCAGAAACCTTCCAAACTTGAGTTCTTTTGTTTTTCTCTGGCTTCATTAAAACCAATCAGCTTGTGTAGAACAGATAGTCTCAAGCTGTCACTTACACGCTTGCTGGTCAAAGGGAAATGCAATTTCAGTGAGTGCGAAATTAATCACAAATGTTAATTAGAACAATCAGTGTTGACACTATAGCTTTAGTGAGTAGATCCCATGAAATAAATAACAATGATACTATGCTTTCAGAATGAAAGTACACAAAAGCAAATGAATTGAAATTTCCCTGGGAAAATATGAGTCTTGGAAATCCTTGTCTATTAATTGGCTTTGAATTTCAGTCATTCTTGATGGTTGAAGATATGAAAAGGTATTTAATGTAATCCATTGTAGACAGGGTATATACTTTTCTATTGGTATTGTGGCATAGTTTCTACTTTTTTTTTTTTAAAGATTTTATTTATTTATTTCACAGAGGGAGAGAGATCACAAGGAGGCAGAGAGGCAGGCAGAGAGAGAGAGGGGGAAGCAGGCTCCCCGCTGAGCAGGGAGCCCGATGCGGGCCTCGATCCCAGGACCCTGAGATCATGACCTGAGCCGAAAGCAGAGGCATTAACCCACTGAGCCACCCAGGCGCCCTAGTTTCTACTTTCTATAAAGCCCTCTCCAAGGTCAGATTACATATGAGAAAAACGCAGACCCATATATATTTTTTAAAAAAGAATATTCATCAAATATCATAGCTCTGTGCCAAGCAGTATGATTTCTTCATTTCCTTATGTAGCAACACCTTTCTTGGATATATATGGATGTGAGAAATTAAAGATTATGTCTGACTTATTTTGCCTCCAAAAATATGAAAGAAAAATAGATGGTACCAGTTGAAGTCTAAATCTTGGATTTGTTTTAAATAAATTAATCAACTTTCACTTCAGCCAGGAAACCAATCGTCTCTTTCATTTGAGTTTGGCAAGTCAGCTCATTGATTTATTCAAGTATTTCTTGAGTACCTATTAAGTATCAGTATTATTCTAAACACTGGGAATTCAAAATAGACCAAAACTTCTGCCATCGTAGAATTTAAACTCTAACGGGGNCGGGGGGGGGGGGGGGGACCATAAACAAGTAAATAATTAGGACATATAATATGTCAGATGGACATTAGTGTTTAACACCAAAAAGAAATAGGAAGAAACACATTGTGTTGGGTGGTATGTGGGGGGAGATTTGGGCGGTGATTTTGAAATGAGTAATGGAGAAGTCCTCACTATAAAGGCAGCCTTTTGGTAATAACTTGAAAGCTATGAAAACCATGCAGATATCTGGAGGGAAACTGTTCCAATAAGAGAAAACCAGCACAGCAAACACAACTACCCAGAGGTGGATGTGCCTGGCATGTCCACAAAAGAGCAAGTTGGCAGGTGTTACTGAAGCAGAGTAAATGAGCTAGAAGGAGCATAGTAATAGGGTTCAGAAAGGTCACAAAGGCCACTATCTGAAGAGTGGTGTAGGCAATGGTGAGGATTTTGGAGAATGAAAGCCATTAAGGAATTCCAAAGAGAGGTATGACAAGTTCTGACTTAACCCTCTGGCTGCTACGTTGACAACAGACTATACAGGGCAAAAGCAGAAGGGATGAGAACTGATTGGAGACCATTCCAATCATCCAGAAAATAAATAACAAAATGATAGAAGTTTAGACTAAGATAACAGTGGGAGAGACTGTGAGAAGTGATCAGATTTGAAATATTCCAGTATTTTACAGGCAAACCAACAGATTTACTGATTATTTGTCAGCAAAATGGAAAAGAAGTGAGTAATTACTGATGTCTCCAAGGATTTTGGTACAGGAAGGAATTGCTTGCTATGTATTGAGATGAGGAAGATTGTGTGAAGGAGCTGTTTTCCAGGGAAGATCAGTAGTTTGGTTTTGGATATGTTAAATTTTAAATACCTATTAGACATCGCGAAGTTTAGAAGTTGAGGTGATATGGGGTACCAGCAGAAAATAATCAGCGGCAGGCCTTGAAGTAGAAAGAGACATCAGGAAAAAGCCAAAGGGGGGGGGGAATTTTCACAGAAGAGATAGTCAACTGTGTGCAGTGCTACTGACTAGTTAACCAAAATAAGGACAGAGAATCCACCTTTGGGTTTAGCACTGTGGCCATCAAGAGCAATTTGTGGGAAGTACCTGAGGATGGGAGGTGCAGTCAGAGGTATGGGAGAAGTAACAAGCCTTGACATGATTAGAGAGAGTCAGCTATTCGGGGTGTTTCACTGTAAAGGGAGGAGAGAAAGGTATTGTAGCCAATAGGGAACATGGGGTCAATAGAGGTATTTGTTTTCCATTTTTTTTTTTTTTAAGTTGAAGAAGGAGCACCTGGGTGAACCAGTTGGTTAAATGTCTACTTTAGACTCATGCCATGATCTCAGGGTCCTGGGATCGAGCCCCACATTGGGGTCCCTCCTCACTAGGAAGTCTGCCCATTCCTCTCCCTCTGCTCCTCCCCCTGCTCATAGGCTTGCTCTTTCTCACTCTTTCTCTCTTTCAAATAAATAAAGTCTTCAAAAATATAATAAAATAAAGATTGAAGAATTTGGGGCAACTGGGTCGCTCAGTTAGTTAAGTAGCCAATCAGGTCATGATCTCAGGGTCTTGGAATCGAGTCCCATGTCAGGCTCCATGCTCAGCAGGGAGTCTGCTTGAGGATTTTTCTCTCTCCCTCTGCCCCTCCCTCCCACTCTCTCTCTTTGAAAAAATAAATAAATCTTAAAAAAAAAAGTTGAGGACATTACATCCTTATAAGTTAGTGGGAATGACCAATAGACAGAGAAAAGTTAATGGTTCTGGAAAAGTGAGAAAACACTGTCCAAACACTTTTGTATTTCTTAAATAGGATAAGAAGGATGTGGATACCAATGATATGTGTATATGTACATTTTCATGTGTATATTTATGTATTTCTTCTTAAAAATTAATCATAATAAAACGTCTTTCCAAATGTTGAAAAGATGGAACAGTGATCACTGGGAGAACAGAGAGATTAGGATAACATTTTCCAAGGGCTCATGAGCACCATGATACTTTGGGAATGATTCTGGTAAATATTTTATTCTAATTTAGTTTGTCCCAAATATTATAGGGTGTGTCTTACTAGCTGTGTGTGGAAACAAGTGTGGAGCATATTCTATATCAGACATACATTCCCTCCAATGGGTTAGAAATCTCTGGTGAAAATCACTTAGGGGAAGAGACACACAGCCTCCAGCTGGGGTGAGTGTCTTGGAGAGAAAGGGAGCTGACAGCAGTAAAAATCAGTGTTTTCATCTGTCAGACATTAATGTCCACTTGCATTGACAAATCTTAAACTTAAATCCTCAATTTGAGGCTGTGGCTTAGACTTCAGCCTAAACAAGAACCTCTCTGCCTTTATTAGTGTTTAATTTGCTTTTTTTTGTGTGTACTGCTGAGTCCACTTATTCAAATCTGGCTCTCACTAAAATATCAGTAAGCCAATTAATCCATTTCCTTAATGAGAACTCTCTATTACAAGAATGGGTTACTGCATAGATTTATATTGAATCTATCAATCTTGCCTTGGGTGGGGAGAATGCCAATTATCCAAGCAATCTAGTTCATTACCGCAGTATTGGACTGCGTTGCTGAACAAGCCTGCAGTTGATTACAATAGCATCGTGGGAATGGGGAGGGCTTGGAGTTGATTATTTGTTGAAGACCTATTACATATGTGGTTGGGCTAGAGGCTCTATGCTCATTTCCCTTTTCTGTGTTCTCCACTACTCTCTGGGGGACTGTTACTTTTTTTTATATTTTGGGAAACGGAGGCTCATACGTTGGAGAGTTAGTGAAATTTGGAGCCAGAATCTTCATCAGATGGCTTCCAAAAGAGATGGCTAGCCATAAACATAATAAGAACCTACTAACTTTAGGGTCTTACTATGTGAATTCTGTAATGATTAGAATGATTCTTCCCAATTTTAGCATAGACTATAAAAGTGGAAGAGAACGGGAGTGGATTTTGTATCAAAACAAAGAGAGCCCAAATGATCTAAATTTTAATAATAAATATGCACTGAGCGAGCCAGGTCCTCACCTCCAATCTGCTTATGCTCTCTGCCCTTGGCATTCCAACCTTATACCCATATAATGCTTCTAAATAGAATATGACCTCACTGTTATATTGTTATCACTATAATAACTCCCCTGTATTTATTGAACACTCATTCTGTATCTGATATAATAGGATTGTTAGAGGAGGGAAGGAGAACAGAGAAAACTCCGTACTTATATTTTTCTCTGAAATCTGCTTTATTACCTGTCAGACTGTTGTAATTTTCCAAATTATGTATACAAAGGCCTTTGAAATTTATAAAGCTTATCATGATTTTTAAACTTCCGCATGAATGTATTTTTTTTAAAGATTTTATTTATTTGTTTGACAAAGAGGGAGATTACAAGTAGGCAGAGAGGCAGGCAGAGAGAGAGGAGGAAGCAGGCTCCCTGCCGAGCAGAGAGCCCGATGCGGGGCTCGATCCCAGGACCCTGAGATCGTGACCTGAGCTGAAGGCAGAGGCTTTAATCCACGGAGCCACCCAGGCACCCCATGAACGTATTTTAATATTCCAATTAGTTGTGAGTTATTTTAATACTTAGTATTTTATAATTTTAAAAATTACATATATGACACATGAATAGTCATACTATGAATTTTTTTCTTTCCTGTTTAAGATATCACTCCTGAAGTAAATGTAGCAAATAATATTCATCAAATTTCCTTTTAAACAGGTCATACTGTAACAGTTCCTCAAACAGAGAGTGAATATGTTTATTATGCTTTATTTTAGTCTGTCTTCTACATATTAAGTCAATAGAGGCTTCAATTCCCAGAAAAACTTAAGTGGTCATAATCTGAGTAGTAGAGATTGGCATTTAGCAACATTAAATGTTGTTAAATTAAATGTTGTTAGCCCTTCCTGGTACTTATATTCTAGTTAGTGGTGGAGAGATAGTAAATGAATAAACAAACAAGATAATTTCAGAAAGTGATATATGCTATGAATATTTTTAATTAAAAAAATAAAATTCAATTTAAATGTAATTATAAAAAATGGAAATTTGTCACATTACACTTGATATCACATGTTATAAATATAGAGCTCCACTTGATATTAGATATTGTGGTATCTTCATAACATAATCATGTGTTAATACAATTTATATATTAACAAATTCAAGCCTATCTATTTCCTTTATCACACTTCAATTTGACAATAGTACATCAGAGTTTATAATTACATGTTAATGTATGTGGATCTGGGTTTAATATCTGTCCCACAGAACTGTAAATTCCTCAAAAATGTACGTTTGTTCACATCATGTCTGTCATACCCACAGAGTGGCTATCTCCGTAATTGCTCTCCTTCACACACACATACCTATATATACATTATATGTATTTGTTGCATAAAAAAGAACTATTTCTACAAATATTAAGAATGTACTCTATGCTTGATATTACTATACTTACAGTAAGACAAGACAGACAAGTCACTCCCCTCATGAGCTCACATTTAAAAGGAGGAATGAAGAACAAGTGTTCTTTATTATCTGTCCTCCGAAATTCTGCCATAAACTTTGCCTCATATCCAATCTCCAACAAGCAGTTAAGTACTTTGGAAAAAACAGGTTAGTATAAGAATCAAAAATAATAAAATTAGCAAAATGTTATACAGAATTTGCTATGTACTGATAGATGTTTTATTGGTTTATGATAAAAGCTATGTTTTATTACCCCCATTTCACAGATAAAGGTATGTACCATAGAGTGATTAAGTGACTCCCCAAAGTCACGAAGCTAGCAAGAAGTGGAGCTGAGGTTTGAATTTAGGCAGGGTAGCTCTAGGCTGCATGCTTTAACACCGCACTAGACTATATCTCAATGGTTCAGATATGCATGAATAACCTTTTTTAGTGTTTTCTCTAACAACTTATCCCATTAGAAATCTGACAGAAGACCTTTCTGCATAAAATTACTATAGTACATCACATACAATTCAATACAGGGGGGATGGGTGTGGCTGGTGGTGGGTATTAAAGAGGTCACGTACTGCACGGAGCACTGGGTGTGGTGCATAAACAATGAATCTTGGGTCACTGAAAAAATAAAATTAAAAAAATAAAAAATAAATGCAAATGGAAGTCTGGGTGCAAATTCAGTTTCACCTGTGTTCTAGGCAGATGAACTAAAGCACCTTAAAAAAATAAAGAAAAAGAAAAGACAAAATTCTAGTTTTAAGAGGTCAAATTAAATTAGCTAATGGCTTTGCTCCTTTTCTGAACTATTTTATCATTATAGTTTTACTGACTCTCAAGAGTATGTGATGATTACTTTTATGTTGACCTCCCTGGACAGTGGGTTGCCTGGCTGTTTGATCAAATATCACGTTGGTATGTCTGCAAGGGTGTTTTTGGATGAGAGTAACACTTGAATCTATAGACTGAGTAAAGCATATTGCTCTTTTTAATGGGTGTGGGCCTCATCCAATCTGTTCAAGTCCTGAATAGAACAGAGAGACTAAATCTCCTTTAAACGGACTTCGGCTTTTTCCTGCCTTTGAACTCAGACTGAAACATCAGTTCTTCCTGGGTCTTAAGCCTGCTGGCGTTTGCACTGGAGCTACACCATCAGCTCTCCTGGGTTTCCAAATTGCTGACTCGCCCTGCAGATCTTGGAGCTTTCCAGACATAACTGTGTGAGTCAGTTCTTTATAATAATTATCTGCCTATATATATATGTGTGTGTGTCACACACACACACACACACACCTTGTTGGTTTTGTTTCTTTGGAGAATCCTGACTAATACATGTATTAATTTTATTTTAAATTTCTTTCTGTGATTTTTTTTTCCTCAATCACTCAATGGTACTAATCAAGATGAGGAAACAATCTGAGTGCTAGATTCATCATGTCATGTTGCTGTTTGCTACTGGGGCTGTACCCAGGTGTTGAGTTCTCATGAGGACAGAGAGCTGGAGTGCCAGAGATGAAGTAAGAGATACACAAAGCCCCAGAAAGCAGAAAGATAAAAGCAGACAGATGGGCCTCAGATGAGGCAATAAAAATCCATAACAATCCAGGAGTAGGTACCTAAAATTGTCCTAGGAAAATATCATGAGAATCACTTCAAATGTTTCCTTAAGAGAAAATGAAGTTTGTTTCAGATCTTTGTAGTGGTTTCCACGTAACTTTTAGGAGGTGTTTGGGAATGCTGGCAAACATACTTTGATGCCTGAAGTCTTACTGACTGTCAGTGGAGGGATGATGAATGGGCCTGTTCAAAATACTAGTAGAACCTCCCTTAAGGAATACTAGCCACTGTATAGTACATCATTACTATACAGTGGCTAACTGAGCATGATAAAAATAGATTAGGTAGGTAGATAGATGATAGATATTAAGAAATAGTAGCAAAAGGGGGTGTCTGGGTGGCTCAGTAGGTTAAGTGTCCTACTCTTGATTTCCACTCAGGACTTGATTTCAACTCAGGGTTGTGAGATCAGGTTGTTGGGCTCCACACTCAGTGGGAGGTCTGATTGAGATTCTCTCTCTTTTCCCTCTGCCCCTCCCCCACTCACATGCGCACTCTCTCTCTCTTTCAAATAAATAAATGAAATCTTTAAAAAAGAAGAAATACTATCAAAAGATTTCAGCTAATTACACTATAACCTCAGTAAACATAGAATTCAGCTTTTTTCCATATTCTTTCTGATTTCCTTAACCCTTTGGCAAATAGATATGTTAAACAGAATTTAAACAATGGCCATTTATGTTGCTGTAAGTGTGTGAATATGTCTGTATAGATAAGCCCTGATTTATGATGGTTTGACTTATAGTGATTCAGCTTAATGATTTTTTGACTTTACAATGATGAGAAAATTATAGACATTCAGTAGAAAGAATACTTCAAATTTTTAATTTGGATCTTTTTCTGGCTTAGCAATATGCAGTACAATACTCTCCCATGATGCTGGTGTCAGGGAGCAAGAATTCTTGTCCCCATCAAGGGTTCTTCTAGCTGTACTAAGAATCCAATCGATCTGAGACAGATTAACAGGAGAAAATCAGATTTAATAATATACATGAGGGAATCCACACAGATGTGGGAATTCCAAAGACAGTCAGGCAAAATGAGGTATACATGTCACTCAGAACTAAAGAAAAGGGGGTAAGAGTCTGGGATTTCATAGGAAAGAAGTGCACTTTGCAGGGTAATAAGAACAGATGTTTGGTAATTAGATGTTTGCCATGCCATACACATTCAGATCACTGAGATAAAATTTATCTCTGTTAATAACCCTTATTCTGGGAAAGACTCCCAATTTAGATTTTTCTATGTAATCAAGGTGTTGGGCGGGGGGCAAAATCTTCCCTTGAGCCCACAAGGTCTCAGTTGCCTTTGGCTCAAAATAATCCCATGCCAAATTGGTACATTCTGGGGGGACCTGTCCTGAACCCCTTTACTGGGCAGTGGCAGAAAACCACAGTTCCCAGTCAGCCATGCCATGATGAGTATAAACAACCAACACACTTACAACCATTCTGTGCCCATGCAACCACAGTTTTTCACTTTTAGTATAATACTCAAAAAGTTACATGAGATATTCAATTCTTATTATGAAATAGGCTTTGTGTTAGATGATTTTGTCCAATTATAGGCTAAGGCAAGTGTTCTGAGCATGTGTAAAGTAGGTAAGGCTAAGCTAAGCTGTTTGGTAGGTTAAGTAGACCGAATGCATTCCTGACTGACGATCTTTTAAACTTATGATGGCTTTATAGAGATGTAACCCCATCAAAAGTCAAGGAAGATCTATATATGTGTTTAATAAAAGATAAACTGAGGCATATTAAACATTTTAATAGTTTATTTGAGTGAAATTTACTGGAATCAGGCAGTGCCAAGCAGGAAGCAGTTAGGAGCACTCCACTGACCGGAGCCAGGGGAGAGACTTTTATAGAGAAAAGGTGGAAGCCGAGTAAGGAATTTACTGATTGGCTAAAGCCTAAAGCTTAGTCAGCTGTTTGTTATTGGTTGTCCATAGGTTTTGATTTTGTACTATTGAGGCATTTACAGACTTAGATTTTGGTTTGCCAAAAGTAGGTCACCATGACATTAGAGCCACTTCAGTCTAATGGCGCCCTTGTTTACTTAATTTAACTTGCACATTCATAAAATTTCTCTCAGTTCCACTAACTTGAAGTCAGAATTTGGACTTTCTAAGGAGACTTTTTTATGGTTTCAGATTAGTTCTATAGTAATTCCACATTTATAAGTTAATTTATATATTTATTTATATTATAAATTAATATATAAATTAAGTATTTTAATAAATTGTAGTATGTAAGAAAGTAGAGGGCACCATTTTGTGAGGCACAACTGTCGCCATAGAGCACAGCTTAAACAGCTTCTGAAAATAAAACTGAAGATGAAATTATAGCTGACATTGTAATGCATATCATCCACTAAGTGGCTGTTTCCTATGTTAACCAGATGTCTTTCTTCTGTGTCAATAACATTTTTGCATTTTTGAAAGAAGAAATGAGGTGAGACCACCCATTCTTCTGGGAAATATGTACATGTACTAGAGGAGATAAAACATTTTCAAATAGAGTTAAGCCTATCCCTCAAACATAGATAAGAGGCCAAACAATAGATTTTGTGGGTGGACAAAAATTACAGGATAAGACTAATTACAAAACTATGTGATAAGAATAATCATTATAATGGATCTAGTAAAGGTGTTTATATAGTGCTGTCTGATATTATTGTACTCTTCTTTTTGTGATTTTGAAATGGCCTATGCTGTGGAGATACCATAATATCATCTGTAGAATGCATCCTGAAAAATATTCTTGCCTCTACAATTTATGGTATAAATTAGTTACACCAAAAACTCTTTCCCTTGAAATGCAAGCACAAGTTCTAGACACACAAATGTCACGAATCATTGGCAAGGGGCCATTGTGAAATTTATCAAAAACAATGGCCCATGGTGGGACTAGGGCTATAGAAAGGGTGATTATTTGGAGAAAATAATGTACACAAGATTTAAGAATTTTATTTATGTTGGAGTAACAATAGCATATTCAATGATCAGAGAAGAAAGAAAAAAAAGTAAGAAGAAAAAAGCAAAAAGGTTAAGCATGAGAGTACCCACAAGGAGTAATTTCTTTCGCAGAGAAAACAAGTCATTGGAAGAAAAACATACTGAAGAGGTGCAAGGCTTTATAGGGCTGTAGCATTGGCACCTTTAGCCTCATACAAAAGGCTATTATATCTGTACCTTAATAAGAAAGGTGAGTGTTTCTCAGTGTTTTCCCCGCAGTTCTCACTGCTATGTTGCAGTCTCTTCACAAGTATATCATCATATTTTGATCCACATGTATTTTTAAAAAATAACATATATAATGTTATAGTGATGACTGTCAAAAAGAATACTGAGCTAGGTAGCACCATGTAACAGAGACAGAAACAGCATACTGCAAAAATAAGAGTGAAAGAAGTAACATCAAGTATGTAGCAAGAGAAGGTCAAATATTTATTGGAAGAGTGACAATTCTGCCTTCCAAGTTTAGTGGAAAGTGCCCAGGCCAGAAAACAATTCTACTAAAACCTCATGGCAGTGTTGAAAGGCTACCAAAGGGGTAGTATCATGACTGTGGACACTTTTATAAACTCTGCGAGACACTGCCACTCAGCAGTCAGGATTCTTTTGTAATTATTGCTGGCTTGTTTAGAGTGATTTGAGTCTTTTCATCCATTCTAGTTGGCTGCCAAAAAGCTGGTATCTCACAGTTTGTCTCACTGCAGCCACATAAATATTGTGAACTCTGCCTTAGGGCCTGGGCGCCACCAGCAAGCTGTCCAGTATAAATGTGAGGCCAAGATCCAAAAGCAAAGGAATGGGCCCAGGGCATGGGATCCCTTACTGGCAGAAAGAAGGCCAAGCCTGTATTAGCATTAACTGAGGTGAAGCTTCCAGACTGAATTATAAAAGCCTTCGTTAGCAGCTTAAAGGGTATATGCTAAGCCTTTTGAATCAGTTTTGTATTCAACAAATGAACCTGTGGCCCTAAACTTCCTTATTTAAAATGGGTCTTTCAGTATCTCCCTATGCAGTAGTAACTAGATGAGTAGGCTGACATGTGTATGTGATATGCTTACAGGCTACAAGGAGGAGTAAAGGGAAAATGATTTAATGGCTTTTATCTTTGATAGAAATGAAAATTTTAAGCAGAGAGGTTCCACCACGTGCATCCCAAGTAAATTCTAGAAATCAGAACTACGCCCTTGTTTTATGTTTATGAATGTTGTTGTCAGATGTTGTTTCTATCAAAACAAGACAATCAAAGGTTGGTGTAGCCAGTGACCTTATGGCCATAGCTTATAAACACCCAAACCAAAACAAAACCACGAGCTCACCTTCAGACTCTTAGAACAATTCATCCATGAGTTCGTGATTCCATCTGTGGTACCATAGCTCTATACTGTGCTATACTGATATTAGAATGCCATTTTCAAGGAACTTTTCTAGGTCACCTCTTCCCAAGCACATACGTATTTGCCAATACCACAGTTCTTCATTGTATTCTTATTTTATGGGCAGTGTTTACCCACCTTTTTTCATCATTAGGACCAGGGCTAATTTCCTTTCTTTCTTCTGCAACTTGCTGAAATGTCATTTCAGTGAGGTCTACTCTAACCCTCTGTTTAAACTGCCAACCCCAATCCCTCCTTCACCTGGCATTCCAATTCACCTTTATGCTGCTCAACTTTTCTTTTTTTCTGTAGCACTTATTGTAAGGTTTCCCAGTAGCCCTCCCAGTAAAGGCGGATTAAACAAAGCACCAGACGAATAGGCACGAGGGGAGTTTTGTAATAGAGACGCCCTCTGGCGAGGTTCCGCGACTCCGAGAGAAGGGAGTCGGGGGAAGTCGCACCTGGGGAGGATGCGCACGGGTTTTTATGGGGTGTGGGCGGAACGGGGGAACATGACCATAATTGGTAGGAGATTGGATGGAGTTCAGCCCTCGGTTTCCCACCGAAGCTCTGGCCTTGGTGGTCTTCTGAGATGTGGAAGCTGATGAGAGGGGGGTGGTCCCGAGCAGCCCCCAGGCGGGGTGGTGAGACAGCGGGGCGGCCGCCATCTTGTGGCCTCCTCAGTTCCCCGGACCCCGTTGGCCCAACACTTATCACTTTCTGAAATACCACATGGCAGTATTAATTGTCTGCCTCCACCTTACCCAAGAATATAAGTATTATGAGGATAGGAATCTTTGTTTTGTTTTTATGGCATGAAAAATCTAAAGTTGAAGAAACCAGATTACCTAAATTAACATAGTAAAATTGAACACCCACGCTGCAATTCTAAAAGCAAAGCAATGAAAAACTTAAAAGAAAAGTTCTTAAGGAGTCAATCAGGAAAACATCTGTGTCAGAAAATTGCCTTGTGAATGTAAATTAAAATATAAATCTTGCTGTGGACTGTTAATTTTCTGAAAAATACATTTGGTTCATTAGTGGGGCACTGGGACTACTCAGCTGAGAAGAGAAAAATACACCATCAATATCTTAACCCAATGCCCATAATCTACTTTTTGAGAAGATATCTATTTTAGTTTTTGAAATTTATCAAGATAAAAAGGTGGGAGGAGAAAGGGCTTTGCCTTGAATTCAACACATTTATTAAATTTATCATCAAATGCCATCGAAAATATCATATAACATCATAATTGATAGAACCTGTCATATTTTCCTCAAGTAATTAGTTTAAGGATACCTCTAGGGAATATATGAAACATGGAACAAACCCGGTCACTACAGTCATACTAAAAATTTCAATAACCAGGGAAAAAGAAAGAAAGAAAAAAAAACCCAACCCTGACAACAACACATACATCAGGCACAATTAAGTGAATGGTATATAGCTCTTGGGGAACGTCCATCCATAACAGCCATTTCTTGCATTGACTAATGACTAATGACATTGTATTACAAAGCTAGTCTATAAGACCTTTGCGTGCAGAGTATGAATGTGTTCTCTGTTCATACTCCTATGTTTTTTAAAAAATTATACACAGCATCTCATAGTCAGTCTTCAAATTACTTTATTATTTTATTTTTTTAAGATTTTAATTATTTATTTGACAGAGAGAGAGAGATAGTGAGGGAGAAAGAGAGCATAAGCAGGGGGAGCAGGAGCGACAGGCAGGGGCAGAAGGAGTAGCAGGATTCCTATTGAGCCTAAAGCCCAATGTGGGGCTAAATCCCAGGACCCCAGGATCATGACCTGAGCCAAAAGGCAGACACTTAATCTACCTGAGCCACCCAGGTGCCCTCAAAATATTTTAAACTCTATTCAGTCAAAACTCATCTCTCCTTACTTCCAGGAATAATATGGCCTGAGTTTCTTCATCCCATGTTCCTAAAATACAGGCCAAGCAAGTAGATAGTGATTACCGGCTCTCTCTACGTGAGATGTATCCTTTCCTGAAATACTATGCACTGAAATGCTAATCTTTTGCCAAAATTCCCATCCTTTCAATATTTTGAATTTATATCATTTTTCTTGGCTTGACAAGAGTAGCTTTCCTTCCCAAATGAGTTCTACAAGGGCCTCTGTCCCTACTTGTAACTTCTATACCTGCTGCCTTTCTAAATTTTACAATATTCGTTTGTGGAATAAAGCATTGTCATTTGGGTTCTGTGGCAAGTAAACCTGATAGTACTCCTGAAAGCTTCTTCTGACTACCTATTATAAGATAGCCTAAAATGTGATATTAAATTCTTGAACAACATTCATTTTTCTTTACTAGTTGTAGTAGGGTAATTACCGCTAAATATGGAAACAAATTTTAATGGCATAATGCAGTATGTAACACACATCACATATTCAAGAGGTATCCATCTTACACAATAACTCAGAAACTTAGGCTAATGGATGCCACACCATCTTATACCTGGAAACATGACTTCTGGAGTCACAATCTCAGGAGAACAGAGAGGTGGAGGTTTAGAGACCTGAGCTCTTAACTGCTTCTAGAAGTGACTGATCTCACTTCCTTTCACAAATCATTGACTAAAACAGTCACGTGGCCCCAACCCAACTACAGGGAATTTTGAGAAATGTAGTGGAATGCATGGAACATTTGGTAAGAACTATCTTTGCTGCACACACCACACACAGCGCTACAGGCACTAACTTAGAATAGATCAAACTTCAAACCACGTAATTTTAAGAAAAGTACATTTTAATGTGTCCAGATATTCTGAAGGTATAAGAATAGACAAAATACAACTCATCGATAAGAAAGTAATTTTCAAGAATAACACTAAAATCACAAAGCTGATCTCCTCTGACAAGCTAGCTTCTCTGATGCTACTCATAAATCTTCTAAATGACACAATTAACTTGAGCAAGAGTAAATTCAATTGGTACTTTCCTTCTTGACCATTGGGTGAGTCCATAAACCAAGTTACATAGAGCTTGTTCATCTGTTGTCAATTTGCTTCAATTTGTTTCTTTGATTCTTGCCCCTAAGAGATGTGTTCTTTCAGTTTCCCTCCTCTGCTCATCGTTATGGAGCTTTCACGTAGCTCTCTAGATAAATGAATGTAATTAGAATGATTAATGTTCTGTATATTAAAAATTGCAATGGCAAGGACTTTTCACTTTTCTAGGTAGAAAAAAGTGATACATAAAGTTATTTTATTTAGTTTTTTTAAATAAACTTTATATTTAAGAATACTTTTAGATTTAAAGAAAAGTTGTAAAGATAGTACTGAGTTCCCCTGTACTCCCCACCCAGTTGTATTCTTTATTAACATTCTACATTATTATAGTATATTTGTCCCAATTAATAAACCAATACTGATATATTACCATTAATATACTTTTAATAAGTATATTATTAAGACTTTTAGATTTCCTTCCTTAGTTTTTACCTAATGTTAATTTTCTGTTCCACAATCCCATGCAGAATACTATATTGCATTTAGTTGTCATATCTCCTTAGGCTCCTCTTGGCTATTACAGTTTCTCAAACTTCCCTTGTTTTTGATGACTTCTCTGTGAAAGAGTACTGGTCAGGTATTTTATAGAATGCCTCTCAAGAGAGACTTGCCTAATGTTTCTCTCATTATTAGACGAAGGTTATGGGTTTGGGAGAGGAAGACCCCANAGCCCGATGCGGGCCTCGATCCCAGGACCCTGAGATCATGACCTGAGCCGAAAGCAGAGGCTTTAACCCACTGAGCCACCCAGGCGCCCAAACTTCCCTTGTTTTTGATGACTTCTCTGTGAAACAGTACTGGTCAGGTATTTTATAGAATGCCTCTCAAGAGAGACTTGCCTAATGTTTCTCTCATTATTAGACGAAGGTTATGGGTTTGGGAGAGGAAGACCCCAGAGATGGAGTACCAGTCTAATCCCATCACACCAAGTCAATAGAACAGACTGTCAGTGGGACTCACCACTGCTGTCATCCCTGTATATGTGGCTGGGGCAGTGTTCCTTAGGTTCTGCCACTATAAGGGTGTTACCACCACCACCACCACCCCCCGCTTCATACTGTCCTTCTTAAAAGGACATCACTATGCACAACCTCCACTTAAAGAGTGGGGATGTATGTCTCACTTCTTTATTCAAACCCTAATCCTGGCCAAAGCCTTCCACCACGGTCAGTCATAGTGTGGTGGCAGCTCACTTCAGGGGAATGGCCAGGTTTCTATGTTCTATCTCCTTGAGGTCAAACTATTTACATAAAATGTACAGAATTCTTCTGCACAGGTTAGTTGTTTATTCTACCTCCATTTACTTATTTTTATGCAAGCATTTATTTATATCAGCATGAACTCATGGATGTTTATTTTATATTTTGGGTTATAATTCAATGCTATATTATTTTGTTGCCCCAATTATTCTAGCTTTGGCCATTAGGAGCTGTTTCAATGGTTTCTTTGTCCCTTTGATATACCCATCATTTGGGGGTTATTTTAATACTTGTTTACTTTTTGGCACTATAGTTTGTATAATGTCATCTGTATTTCCCACCCCCGGCCTAGTATCAGCCATTTCTCAAGGTGTACTGGTTCCTTTTGTTGGATAATGGTATTAGAAATCAAGATTTGACAACAACCCATTGCTACTACGTTAGCATTCTTCCTAGGCCCTGTTAGCTGACAAAGCAAAGAAAGATAGGTGTTTTTCACTCACTTTTGACTGAGGTGACCCTCAGGTTTACTGGGATTCCCAGCAACCCTCCTGGAATAAAAGATTTTTCCTTATCTGAATTACTTTGACAGTTGTGGAAACCTGCAAGAGGATAAGAAGAACTTCCATTTCTGAAAAATGAATGTGGAAGTCTTGTCCTAGAGGAAGGTGTCCTCCATTTATCAGAAGTGTAAGGTGGGACTATATATAAAGCCAGTGTTCAAAATGTGTCGTGTGATAACTGTATGTATATATACTATAAGTATATACATATATCTATTTGATGAAAGTGATAGTTGGAAGTTTGCTTTTGAATAAAAGTAGGGAAATTTGAATTTACTCCAAAGTTTCCCTTTAACATTTGAATTAGTACTACTATTTTTTCCCCACTGGAAAAACTCCACTTGGAGTTGTTACTGCTCCTTATAATGGTGTGTTATTTTTGCTGACCCTTCTGACAGCCACTTGTGTAGGGTGGCTGAGATTCCTAAGCCATGAAATGAAACAGTAGCCTATGTTTTTTACTGTACTACGTTGAGCCTCTCCAGTAATTGGACTTCATGTGAGAGTGAGAGGCATACTTATTTATATCAAAAGGTAAGCCCAACAACCAAAAGAGGGATCAGGAAGAGTGAACAATGATGAGCCAGTCAGCACGGCTGAAACATCTGGGTGACTACCAGCCTCAGCATCTTCATTTTTCCGCTGTTACTAAGATTGGCAACCAGGGACTTATTCAGCCTTAATTGATTCTGCAGCTGCATCACCCAAAGTTGTTCCATAAAATTTCTCTTACTTCACAGCCACAGAGCCTGCTCTTAATTCACCCTGAAATTTCTGTGCCGTCAGACAGACCTCTTCATCCCCGGAGTGGGAACACCTCTAATAAGCCAAGCAGGAAGACAGAAGCTGTGGTGGGCCTCTTGAGCCTGTTCTTTCTCCGAGAGCTCCGAGAGCTCAAGAGGCCCAGATTTCTCTGTAGACTGTTATGCACTGAGGGTTGAGCTAGACTAGAAGTGAGAAAATAGCATAAGTAAGTGAAACAACCACATGCGCATCTCAACATTGCTCTCTTACAGAAAATAAATAACGTGCAAGCTAAAAGGAATTCTGAAATTGTTTTCGGTCTTAAAATTAAATGACTATAAGTTAAAAAATTGAGCTATTTCTTAAAAAATAAGAGTCTTAAACAGTTTATAGTTCTCATTTTTATAATTCCATAATTTGTCAATTTACAACCAGACTTTGTAGCTAATTCTGTGTGTAGACACGGGAGATACAGTGCTAAAAGGTAAAAGAAGGAAAAGGTAGGAAAATAGAAAAATATCATTTTTAAGCATTTGAGATACTATGTCTATTAAAAATGAAATGAATTCTTTCATTCATTATGTCTTTATTGAGTATCAATCAGGGTGCTAGGTAGTATGGCAGACCTTAAGGATATAAATATTAATGAAATGGACTATGTCTAGAATTACATGACAATCTGGTGTGATTATAGTGAATGTCGTTAATAAGTATATCATCTAAACACTCAGAAGTTAATAAATAGATTATCCAAGGGCGCCTGGGTGGCTCAGTGGGTTAAAGCCTCTGCTTTCGGCTCAGGTCATGATCTCAGGGTCCTGGGATCGAGGCCCACATCGGGCTCCCTGCTCAGCAGGGAGCCTGCTTCCCCCTCTCTCTCTGCCTGTCTCTCTGCCTCCTTGTGATCTCTCTCCCTCTGTGAAATAAATAAATAAAATCTTTAAAAAATAAATAAATAAATAAATAAATAAATAAATAGATTATCCAAACAGCCTTTAAATTGAGTTCCAATGAACCAAATAGGAGTAGCCACAAAAAGAAGTAAAGATTGGACACTCTGGGCATAAGGAGTAGGGTGAGCAGAGGCTGGAAGTGAGAGGGAATATGATTTATTTGAAAAACTGCAAGTACCTTTAATAATGTTAAAATAAATATGTTGCATGTGACAGGAGAATCAGACTAGAAAGGTGAGCTTGAAGTCAGTCATATTAACAAATTTATACTTAGTCCTCGGGACAATGGAGAATACTAGAACGGTTTGGACAGGAGAGTGATAGGATAATAATCAAGATTTAGAAAGAACATTCTGATCACAGGATGGAGAATGTGTTGTTAGGGAACATCAGATGCAAAGGGACCCATCAGAGGAATGGTGATAGGGAGCCCGATGGAGATAGTGACAGGGGGAGTGTGGAGAGTGCTCCAACCAGGGAGCCATTGAGGTGACAGAACGACAGGTCATGCTGGCTGTGTTGGTACGGGGATTGAGGGGGCAGAAAGTTTCTGGCTTAAATTTCTGAGTAAGTGGTGGGGCTTTTTAACTGGTACAGTGAAAAAAGGGGAAAGAGGAGATCTGAGAGGGAGATAGGAGCTCAGAGGGAGGACGGGCCCAGGCTGTGCTGCAGGGTGTGTCTTAGACCCAGATGTGGATGCCAGTAGGAAGTCTGACCCCTAGATCTAGCTCTCAGCCAAAGGGTCCAGACTGCAGACAGTGGTATAGCGGAGACAGTGGGAATGGGAAAAGCAACCTTAACAGAGAAAACTTTTAAAAAAAGTAACAGTAGTAGGGAAAACATAAAATATTTCATAGCATGGTGATTAAATGCTCAAGCTCTCTCCTACCTAGTTTTCTGCTTTTGTTTGCTGTATAGTAGTTGTTATTTTTGAGAAAGTTACTTAATTTCCTTAGGCTTTTGTGTCCTCTGTAAAATAAGGATAATAGCTAAGAGGATTACATAAATTAATATGAGCGATTTGCTTTAAATAGTGCCTGGTATTTGTAGATAACTAATGTGTGTGTGTATGTGTGTGTGTGTGTGTGTGTGTGTGTGTGTGTGTGTGTGTACGCATGCACATGTGTGCAATAGACCTTAACTTGAGACTTCTTAATATACTGGTTTCTTTAAAGTCAGTGTGTCAGTCAGTGAATTTTAGGATATGGCATATTGGTAAAAACTCTATGAGAACCATAAGACATGGTACTCACCAAGAAATTCACCATTTACGAGGGTTGTAAAAGAGTAAAACATCAGCAGATAATGATACATTCTCCCTATTCTCCCCTCTGTTCCTCAGCTTTGGCATGCTGGACTTCCCTTGGCTCCTCCACTGCTATGATGGCCCCTTCCTGAGGGAAGGGCCTTAGGACTTTTGTACCTGTTTCCTAAGGCTTTGACAACCCTTGACACTCAGCCAGCTTCCACCATACCTCAGCTTCCTTCCATACCTCAGCTAAAGCACCCCTTTCTCTGACTCTAGACTAAATTATATCCCCATTGTTTCCCATAGCCTCTTCCTCAAATCATTTTATTTGGGTTATTCAAGAATTCTAGAGAAGGAAAAGAAACCTATGCAAATGAGAGTGACCAGAAAGAAGCCACTCATTCTAGTCTTGGTCCTGTCACTGAGTCTTTACTTACATGTCTGTGGTCAGCTGACAGGTCATCAGGGAGCCAGTTTGTTTAGGATACTCCTGACTAGGATGGCTTGACCCTGCTCTGTGCAGTCTCAAGTGCAGGTATCTCTTGCGTCTTCCCAGCAGGCTAGACCAGCCGTATTCTCAGGCTAATGTGGATGTGTTTTCTAGATGAATACAGAGAACTGAGTCAGAAAGCAGAGGCATGCAAGCTCTTTTTCAAGTCTCTGCTTCCATCAAGTTTGCCCCTGGCCAAGGGCTAGACCAAGTCTCAAGGGCAGAGTCAGTGCAGGAAGGGACTACGAAGTTGCGAGTTATAGGCAAAAGACATGAATTCAGGAAGGCCATTAATTAGAACTATGATGCAATCAATCTAACATATTATACACCTCCACATCCTCAAATGTAAAATAAGACTACTGTGGAGCC
Organism: Ailurus styani; assembly: GCA_002007465.1. Lineage (NCBI taxonomy): Eukaryota > Metazoa > Chordata > Mammalia > Carnivora > Ailuridae > Ailurus > Ailurus styani. Next base: position 7,557,606 of record LNAC01000032.1, on the reverse strand, counting down.
TACTACCTAACATTGTCGAGGGCACTGAATAAAGCATTTCAGGTAAAGCTCTTGATACAGTTTTTGGCATGTGGTAAGCTTTCAGTAACAGCTATGATTTTATTATGTATTTGAATGTATGTTACATTCTGAATTAATATTTTGAACAACAGAGAACTGGACTATCCTTTGGTATGGGGGAAAGAATGCATGCTCTGTTTTCTTATCTAGATAATAAAAGCAATAAATACACAAGATCAGTATGTAGATTTTTAAATACAGCATGTATGAAAACGACTATCAAAATGACTCTCATACACAAACACTCATTATTTGATACTGAGCCTGAGTTTCTTCAAGAAGTACATGTGGTCTATCAAAGTGAAATTCCAGGGAAAAATAAAGAGCAAAAATAGGCCAGATGAGAGAAGCCTTGACTTTTCTAGGGTCAAATTGTCTTCAGAGCATCTTATTAATTTAACCATGGGCTGGAACGCCTATAAACTAAATTTTGTTTAAGGAGGTAGGGTAAGGGGTGTGTGTGTGTGTGTGTGTGTGTGTGTGTGTGTATGCATGCACATTCATGCACACATGCACATACCTGCACGAGTGAGACCCTAAACAATCATATTCCCCAGAATGCTGGAATTGCTGGGCTCCTTGCCTCTTGCGTTGCTGACTGATGCAGGAAGGTGGTGAAAGATGTAACTGGTTGGAGCCACTGGTGGAAATTTTCCATCATTATGCTGTTTCCAGTTTCTTTTAGTAATAACTCCAAAATATAAATGCCACACAAGAGGGGCAATGACTAGAAAATTTAAGGAGGATGATTGTCATAATGTGCACTACAGGCAAATCCTTGAAGAGTAGAGTTGGAGGTATGAGACACATATAAATCTGTATGTGAATTTCTGGGATTCTGCAGATTTAAAGAGAAACTAGGACCTAAACAAATAAAATTCTCTAGGTGAAAAATAGCCCAGTGAGTCCTATCCCCATTTAGAACATCACTCCCAGCTGTGTGCTTCAGTAGGGAAGAGACAGATGTCCTATGCATAAATGTTCTTGCTCTTTCTTTGGAAACCAAATATTTCCAAATGTACTTAATTACCACTTCATATTAGGAAAAATGCAATCAAATTTAAAGCTTAAAATGTGCTAAATCTGCACATAGCAACTTCCTTCCAAAACTGCGGTATGAAGTAGGGGTAGTACCTTCACAGTGAAGAAAACTGGCAAACACTACTGCAGCCAGGTGATGAAGGATTACATCAACAGTGATGAGCGGTGCTGATAGTTGGTACCATTGATACCATTGATGGGATGTGATGTCATGTGAGGAAACTTACTCCCCACTTACTCCCCACTCCTTCTTCCCTCAAACCCATAATCTCTGTCTAATCATGAGGAAAACATCAGACAAGCCCCTCTTGAGAAACATTCTACAAAGCACCTGACCAGTAACTCTAAACACTGAGAAATCACCAAAAACAAGAAGTTATAGCCTCTAGAGCCTTAAGAGTCATAACATGTAAATGCAACATACTATCCTGGTTGGGATCATGGAACAACAATAACAAACTAGGTAAAACGAACAATATTAGGTAAAAACTTAGGAAGTCTGAATAAAATGTGGAGTTTAGTTAATAGTAATATATCAATATTGTTCACTAGTCGAGTCAAATGTACTATAGGGGAAACTGGGTGTGGAATGCTCTACTGTCTTCACAATTAAAGATTTAAAAACAAAGGGAATATTTTATTTTAAAATTTTTATTCTACTTTTTTATTATTGAAGTATAATTGACACAATTTTATATTAGTTTCGGGTGAGCAACATATTGATTCAACAATTCTATCCATTGTTCAATACTCACCACAAAAATGTAGTCACCATATGATATTATTATGATATTTGTTGATGATATTCCCTGTGCTGTACTTTTCAGCTCTGTGACTTACTTATTTTATAACTGAAAATTTGTACCTCTTAAACCTCTTCATCCGTTGCTCGCATCTTCCCACCCATCTCTGCTCTGGAAGCCACCAGTTTTTCTCTGATTTTAAGAATCTGTTTGGTTTTTTTTTTTCTGTTTGTTTTGTCTTTTAGATTCCACATAAATGAGAGTATTTTATTTTATTTTTTAAAGATTTATTTATTTACTTTAGAGAGAGAAAGTGCACCCATGCATGTGCATGTGGGGAGGGCAGAGGGAGAGGGAGAGAATTTCAAGCAGACTCCCTGATGAGTGCAGAGCCCAAAGTGGGGGCTTTCTCCCGTGACTCATGAAATCATGACCTGACCGAAATCATGAGTCCGATCCTAAACCACCTGAGCCACCCAGGCATCCTAAAAAGATTATTTTAAAACACTGATTCTAACTTACTAAAAATGTGATTAATTTTTATTGATAGTCATGCTGTTTTTTTTTTCTGTTTACCAAGGACTGTTTTAATAAACTTTAACCCAAACACCAATTTATAGGGAAAAGTTAGAAATAACTAAAGGCATTTGTTTCAAGAGTTCACATCTCAGGTTGAAGTATTTAAAACTGCACTATTATTCTACCATTCCTTAAACAAAATCTAAAATATTTTTATTTTCACAATTTGTAATTCCAAAGCTCTTATCTTAGACTATCCCTTTATAAAAACAAGCCCTTAGATTTACTCATTTATACAGACATTTATAGACTATAAGGAGAAATAAAAGAAACAAAAATGCTGGTTTTAACATTTTAAAAATATTGTTCTTGCTATAATAAATTCAAGTCCAAGAAGATACCTCTAATTGTTATTCTACTCTGCCAATATAGAAACTAAGAATAATTATTAAATTGCATAGGAAGCAATAGAAACAAACCTATAAATATTTGCTGGGATCTCCTTCAACAGTCTAGCTAAAATTAAATAATTGTTAATACAAATGATTTTTTAAATTTGAGTTTTTAGTTTTTATACTCTGAGCCCTTTCACATTTATAAAACAAAGGAATCATAAATGCATGTTCATAAATAGAAAAGTATGAAACGTGTGATCATTTCAGAGCTCAGCTGTACCAAGTGAATGGCCACATGCTGTTTTTGTATATTTCCCTCTAGAACAAAGTGGGTACCTGATGGATGCTTTTTCATAACAGTCTAGTTGGTAGGCCATATACTTGTGGCTTTTATGTATTACAGAAATAAATAAATGTGCTAGAGTCCTTTATATTTAAGGATGCAGGCCCTTATATCTATACTAATAATATTCTGATTACTATGATTACCTGTGTTTATCTTCACAGTAAAGTTTCCTGAGCACAAGAATTGTCTGATATATACGATAGAGTCATAGGAACTGCTCTAAATAGAAAATAAAAGTTTAACAAAAAGGATATTTATGTTTAGTAATTCTCTAACAGTTACAGTAAAAATAGTAATAACAGTAGAAATAACTATTGGTATATATAATAACAACTATTAGTGTATCCTTATAATTTAGTACACATCCCTTCTATTGAAAATTTGAAGACAGAAATTTGTTTGGGTTACCGTTGTGTCTGCAGCATCGAGAACAATGACATATAATAGGTATTCAGCAAATATTTATCAGATAAATGAATGCCAGGCCTTGGTTTTAGCAACTTAGTTACATGGGTGTTTTGTGTTAGACATCTTAGCAAAAGCAAGATGAGAACTGTTTGTTTGTTTGTTTGTTTTTTACTTTATTTTTTCAGTGATCCAAGATTCATTGTTTATGCACCACACTCAGTGCTCCATGCAATTCGTGCCCTCCTTAATACCTACCACCAGGCTCACCCATCCCCCCACCCCCTTCCCCTCCATAACCCTCAGTTTGTTTCTCAAAGTCCACAGTCTCTCATGGTTCGTCTCCCCCTCCGATTTACCCCAATTCACTTTTCCTTTCCTTCTCCTAAAGTCCTCCATGTTATTCCTTATGTTCCACTAGTAAGTGAAACCATATGATAATTGACTTTATCTGCTTGACTTATAATGAACCTTTTCAGTTAAAGCAGATTTTCAAATCCAGGACTTGATGATGTCAGACCTATGTTCCCCCCTCATTACTACATTACCATGTCTCGTTCATGCCAGGTAAGTTTTACATAGAATTAAAATCAAGTCAATACTTTTGATCTTCCTAGCTGCATTTTTTTTTTAATGAACTGACAACCAAAGAAAAAGAACAAAAATTCTTCCACTAATGGTTAATGATCACTAGCTAGGCAAGGCCTTTCACCCATGTCTGCACCAATAGAGGGCACCCCACACCTATTTAAACAGGTGAGATGGCCCTGTCGAGCTGAGTCAAGGTTGATTCTTACAGGAAGGCTTAGATGACAGAAATGAAATAAACAAGAAATTTTGTTACCTGAAGGTTTACTGTGCATAAGAACCCTGGGGGTAATACAATAACACTCTCTCAGCCATAAAGTTGATGTTATTTAGATGAGAACAAAGGTAGCATACGTAATAGGTGAGTCGGGATTGAAATGTTCCCATCTGTTTTTCCCATCTCTTGTCATATTTATAGAAAATGCCTTGTGCAGAACTCTTAATCTTGAAAGAATGAACAATAAGAAATCTGCCCACTATTGTGGCATCTCTGTTCTTGCTTAGTAAATATCAAGATTCCAATATGGCAGGATTGTATGGTGAGAATAGACTGATGAGAAGAGATTTGTAGAACCAATATAGAACAAACAGTCACAGCACATTGCAATTTTGCAGCAGACCTGTTGTGCATTCTCCTTTTTCCGGACCCATTTATCAGAAAAGCCAAGTGTCTGAATTAGGGTGGATGAAGTATGCTGCCAACTGCCTTTCTCTTCCTACACTCCCCTCTTTCTCTCCTTGATTACAGATATTGGATATATGATAGTTCATTTTCATATGAATATGTAAGTTGTGACCTTTAAAAAGTGGAGAGGTTGCCTTGTATTTTGTGAACAAGATGGTATACCTGTTGAGTCTAATATTTCTCTACTATCTTATACCTCTTGCCTTCTGTATTTGTTTCCTAGGACTGTGGGAATAAATTCCCACAAACTGTAGAGTTTATGGCAATGGGAAGGTATTCTCTCATCTAGTCTTGGAGGCTAGATGTATGGAATCAAGGTGTCCAAAAGGTTGATTCCTTCTTAAGACCCTAAGGCAGAATCCCCCATGCCTCTCTCTGAGCTTCTGATGTCGCTGGTAATTCTTGGTGTTCTTTGGCAACACATGGCATTCTACTTGTGTGTATCTCTGTGTGCCTTTGTCTTCACATGGCCCTCTAAATGGACCATCAGTCATTGAACCTTGGACACAACCTGATCCACTGTGAACTCATCTTGAATTGATTATATCCCATTTCCAAACACGGTCTCATTCACAGGTGCCAGGAATTAAGAATGCAATGTATCTTTTGGATACAGTTCAACTCACAACAGCCTCCTCATGAAGCCTCATTTTGAGGAAATAATGAAGGTGATTTTTACATTCAGGCCAATGGAAGGCTCATTTGTGGCATCTTGCTCTTCTCTTGACCTCCACACACAGTGATAATATCAAGTTCAGACACAGCTTCTGATAAACATCATTATGCCTGGGAAAGGTGGCGGTAAACTCCAATGTCCAAGAACTTTGTTTTGTCAAGCAGCCAACCAGTAAGGTGACCTGACTGACAGTGGGAAGAGACTGAGCAAGGGCTTAGAGGCCTGGCAGGTTGACAAAGGAAATACCAAGATAAGAGCATGAACCTAAATCCACTGAGTTTCGTGCATTTTTCTAAGTTGATTGTCATCACAGTTCATCAGATATGCAATCAGTTTTCTGAATAGAATTTTTTAAAACTACACACAATTACTTGAAATATAATAGAAACATTTTATTTAATGGCACACACATTAAAATCACAAAGGGAGGAAATCTTGGATTTCACCAAAAAAGAATCTCTCACTGCTAGATGAGACAGCAGTTTTGAACACAAAAAGAGTATTTTCTAAGTTTTTGTTTGTTTTCCTTGATGAGCAATGTATGGGTTTTAGAGCCAAACATTAGAAATGTAAAGGTCAGTGATGCGTAGGCATGAGCTGAATTAATTAATGAAAAGAAAAAAGAAATCTTTCTTAATGAGCGATTATGTTAATACATTAGCTCCGTGGGTATAGGCTGCGCAGTCCCCATTTATAGCTCATAAATGCTACAGTGACAGGTGCTCTAGAAAGGAGGCTGACGGATGAGTTATGCGGGTAACAGTGCAGCATGGGAGAGCACATTAGACCAAATGAGCAGCCAGAAACAGCAATAAAGTCATTACTGAGGGAGACTCTACAGTTAACACGGGAATACATCTTTCTGGTGTGGCCATTGTATTTACTGACAGACGGCACATTTAAATAGGTTGTTCAAAAGGCCCATTCTAGATTTAGAGAAGACAAATAATTATCAGGTCTAGGACTCTGTCTCTTCCTGTATCTCCATGTTAATGACATGAACTTGATTTTCATTTCCTACTGTAGTTCAGTTGTCCTTCTATCTGTAATCCCACCACATAGCTAGAGCCATTATTTCTTTTCCTTTCATGTCATGTATTTTCACTTAAGTTGTTATTCCATCACATAAAACAAGAAAAATGGTGCCCTGTATGTTATTCTACTGTCGACCTCTTGGAAGATAGTGCAGTATGGTTATGTAATAGGAATTTGATACTTTGTTTCTTATTGAGGAGAAAAGTGTGTCTTCCCTACTCCTTTTCTTGGTTAAGGTTATATAAGATCATTCAAAGTTTTGAATTATAAAATTTCTCTCCTTAGAAGTGACATGTAAGAATCTCTATTTATGTAGATTAGCTGAATTAGCTTTGGTGCCAATTCTTTGTAGATGAATTATCTGATTACGGTGAGAAAGAGAAAGTAAATCAACTCTTCATTATTTTGTGTGTGTGTGCGTGCGTGTGTGTACAAAACATAATAATTTGACATTTATACGTATATTGCAAAATGATTGCCACAAAAATCTAGTTAACATCTGAAAACTAACCTGTATTTAAAGCGAAATAAGCTAGAAAATTATTTAATAATAACCTTATGCTTGAGAATCTGTGTTTATGTTCCAGTTCCATGAATTAACTATTAGTGTTTCCTGAGACAAAGCATTCATGTATCTTAATCTGTAAAATAGACATAATAGTGTCTATCTTATATCTTGTTGTGGGGATTAAATGAGATCATAGATGTACAATGTGTACCAGTGTCTGTATAGTAAGGGCTTAATAACTGTTAAAACAAAAAGAAAACTAAAATATTTCCAAAATAAACATTCAAGATAACTTTTGGGTTTTTTAAAATTCTACCCATTTAATTAAAATAATATTAAATATTTAAAAATATGATTTTCCGTATGATATGTGGAGGATATAGGAAAGTATAATTTGGGAGCTCAATAAGCAAGACTGTTCTAACAATCAAACAGTTAAAACCCGACATGGGTTTCTTTGCAAGGAATATGTTCCTTGTGACTGGAATGTTTAAGCAAAAGTGGAAGGGCTAGAGTAGAACCCCCTTGTGCACAGAAGGCACAGCTAAATGGCCCTGTTTCCCCTCATGACTATCCTGTATTCCAGGGAAACTAAGCCTATCATCTTATTTTTTTCTTTTTTTGTAATGTGTTCTTTTTTTTTTATGTATAGTTAGCCATTGTATAGTACATTGTTAATTTTTGATGTAGTGTTCAGAGTGATTCATTAGTTACGTATAACACCACTGCTCATCACAACACGTGCCCTCCATAATACCCATTACAATGTTACCCCTCCCCGCAACCCCTCTCCTCTGAAACCCTCAGTTTCCCAGGCTCCATAGTCTCTCATGGTTCTTCTCCCTCTCTGATTTCTTCCCCTTCCGATTTCCCTCCCTTCCCCTATGGTACCCTGTGCTATTGCTTCTTTTCCACATATGAATAAAACCATATGATAATTGTCTTTCTCTACTTGACTTACTTCACTTAGCATAATCCCCTCCAGTTCCACTCATGTCGATGCAAATGGTGGGTATTCATCCTTTCTGATGACTGAATAATGTATGGATTATTGCATTATATGTATGGACCACATCTTCTTTATCCATTCATTTGTTGAAGGGCATCTTGGCTCCTTCCACAGTTTGGCTATTGTGGCAGTTTATGCAATCCCTTTGGTGATTCCCCAGCCACTGAAAGTGCATCAATTTGGTCCCAACCTCACATGTAGCACTTGAAGATAATCACGAGACCAGGCTAACTTAGAAGCTCTCTTCTTATCTGGAGAGCAAACCAAAACCCATTGCAGCATTCATCATGCCTGCTCAGCTAGTTCCTGCCTTGCTCTGCCTACTGCCGACATAAAACAAAGAGAAGAATGAAATCTGACTGCTTGAAATTTTAGAGAAACTGCCCAATATGTATTTTTTCCCCTGGGAGAAGAATTATGTAGAAAGGAGAAACCTCAGAGTCCTCATAGTACAGATGGAAAGTTGACAATTAGAGGGAATGCACAAGACTTACTCAAGGTCAGATAGTACCTTGAGTACTGTCTTGTGAGAACCTAGTTCTCCTGACATCTTGCTCTTTCCTAGGTCCCATTGCTGTTGAATATAGGGAGAGCATTGCCCCTTTTATCCTTCTAAAGATCCATGGCCATTTTTTTTCCCCTATAATGATATAGCTAGTGAGTCCATTCCATCCCATCAGTTACAAGCTTAATTTCTCTGGAAACCATATCTACTAACAAGAAGATAAGTATGGAATCTCCTTTAGCTCTGTATTGTTTTGCTCAAAGCTAGAAATGCCTTTGATGATCTTAACCATTTAAACTGTATCTCTGCATCTTAGTTTTCTTTAGTTAAGCAGTATGACTGCCTTGGTCTATTCTGCTCATCCTCCCCACACCCCAGTCTCATAGCCACTCTTTCAGGGGTTCATTGACTTGGGAGTATGTTTGCACTGACATTAGCTGTATTCCTGTGGATCCTGAGTGCTGTTACCTACCATCGAACCAGTTTTATTCTTCTAATAAATAATAAGTATGCTACACTTAGGTGATTATTCAGAGCGTAACAGACACTGAATGGATGTCTTTTCCCCAAGGAAGCCACCATTTAGGCAATGCACAGCCCTTTCTCCATTGAAGTGTGGTCTGTGACTCTACTGTGACTCACTGGCTTGGGGACAGTTTACACATCATGAAGGAACTGTTGGCTCAACTCACTCTGGAAACTTAGAAGGGAAACAGTTGGGACATTGTCCTTCCAATTTCTGAACATTTTAATATTATGTGGAAAATATGAAAGTGTTTCAATTTTCCACTTAAAAGAAGAATCTTTTTTTTTTTTGCATTTTACCTAATTTATTAATCTTCCGCTTAAAAATCTTGGTGCTAGAAATGTAACTGGAAACGCAGACTTAAAAGCCAAAACTTTTTTCCCATTTCGTGCACATGAAAACTATCCTTAAAGTTTGCTATATAGGCATCGATGTTTGTTTATATTTACCATTTGTTTATATTTACCGCTTATTTACTGTCTGGTATGTGCTGGGCACTAGGCTATGTATTTGACTTATTGAATCCTTACAATAATGCTGCAAGAAAAACACTACCATCCCCATTTTGTATAGGTTCTTTAAAATTGAGACTCATAGTTGCTATGTAGTTTCCTAAAATAGATTAGAGTAAGTTAAATAGCTGGGATTTAAAAGAAAGTCTGAGATTAAAACCCACAATACCTTTTTTCCTAAGTGATGTTAAAAACACTTACTGTCTTTTTCTTTTTCTTTGCAGACTGCCCCAGTGCCTTTTTGCTTAAAATATTTCTTGCTGTTTCTAATAGTCATATGCCAGGTTGGCCCATCTTGGTGCTATTTTCCCAGAATTTTACAGTACTGCCTTTTTATTCAAAGATATACTTTAAGATTTCCTTAAAACATTGCTTATGCTCACCTTGCAGTGGTCCCTCTACCATGGTCACCTTGCTGCAAACTGAATTCTGATGAGCTAAGCATATGGGCCTGAGGATGTCAGCAGGATCCCAAGCAATTGTGTAGATAGTGGATACTGACATCCATCCTCTACACATGCTTGGCTCGGCAGAGTTCTGATGCAGCAAGTGCTGTTTGCTGCTAGCACCATGGCTGCATTCCAGAACTCTCCAGTGGTAGACTGAATGGTAGTGCAGGTATTTTGAGAAACTCTTACACCTCAACTAGCTAAGAATGTATATGATCAAGAGTCCTTGAGAGAACTATGTGATTTGTTGATAATTTCACTTTGATGTATAAAACCTCAAAAAAATAAAAAATAAAAATAAAACCTCATGGCCTGTTTTATAAAATCATCGTTCTCCTATGGATTCATGATTGGGCACAGGAAGTTAAAAGCACACACTCTACAGAGGAGAAACCTCAAGTCCAGTTAGAGACGTTTACTTCCAATACAATAAGCTATTATTATTTTGCTTCCTTAGAAAGTAAATTACTGATGTTTTGACACATGGTATTATATTAATTTCAGGTGTACAGTGTAGTGTTCAACACTTCCATACAACACCTGATGCTCATCACAAGTGCCCTCCTTAATCCCTATCACCTGTTTCCCCCATCCCCCCACCCACCTCCCCTCTGGTAACCATCAGTTTGTTTTCTATAGTTAGGAGTCTGTTTCTTGGTTTGTCTCTCTATTTCTCCTGTTTTCTTTTTTAAATTCCACATGTGAGTGAAATCATATGGTATTTCTACTGATTTCTTTCACTTAGCATTATACTCTTTAGCTCCATGCATGTCCTTGCAAATAGCAGAATTTCATTCTCTTTTTTTGACTGAATAATATTCCTGTGTGTATGTGTGTGTGTGTGTGTGTGTGTGTATACACATACCACATCTTCTTTCTGATGTTCTGATTTATACAGACAAGGAAAATTGAAATAGGGCATCTTTTTGGCATTTGAAAAATCAGAGCATGAAAATGCCCACAATGCCAAGGCAAGACTAAAAGTATATGAGTAATAACAATACCTGTCAAAACATCATAACGATATCACAGGAGGTTTTTCCAATATATTCCCCCATGGTATCAGCAAGCACCTTTAGGATTAATAGGAAAATCAGTCTTGTTGGACAATCAAATATGATCAGTCTACTGGAACGGGGGTGATGCTTGCTTCCAGGCAACTTCTTTTTTTTTTTTAAGATTTTATTTATTCATTTGACACAGAGAGAGAGATTACAAGTAGGCAGAGAGGCAGGCAGAGAGAGAGGAGAGAGGAGGAAGCAGGCTCCCTGCTGAGCAGAGAGCCCGATGTGGGCCTCGATCCCAGGACCCTGGGATCATGACCTGAGCCAAAGGTGGCGGCTTTAACCCACTGAGCCACCCAGGCGCCTTTCCACGCAACTTCTTTGGTTAAGTCTAGAGGAGCAGAAATCCATCCACCATTAGTTAGGCTGACAAGAAAAATCTTACATGACTAACCTGCTGCACACTTTTTAAAAACAACACATAAATTATGGTGTAAATAGAGATTTTGAAGTTCAGTATCCTCCCTCCCATAATAGCATGCAACATCGTGTTTAGAAAATGTGGTCATTACCTTCCCTGATCTCATTATCATGACTCAGGGTCCTGACATTGACTCATTGTATGTTAGAAAGGGAAGGGAACTCAGAAATGGGCAAGGTCACGCCTTCACTTTATAAATGAAATGCGTGACATCCAGATGAATGATTATGGGTAGATCTACTAGTAAAACCTCTAATTCTCATTCATTGTTTCTTATAAAGGAAAGTAGAAAGGTGTTTTTGCTGGAAATCACCAAGTCACCATAGTCTAAGAATGCAAGTGGAACTTATTAAGGGGCTTCTGGTGGGGAAGGTTTAGTATGTTCGAGCAAAGCTGGTTAGAGCAATAAAAAGAAAACGGTGGGGAAATTAACAGGGCCAAGCAGTGGAAAAGAGAGATTATTTCCACCTGTGGTGAAGGAAAATGGAGGTGACAAGGAGAGTCTGTCTTCACAGTCTGATTCTAAGTTTTCTTTTTATTGCTCTAACCAGCTTTGCTCGAACATACTAAACCTTCCTGAATTAAATAATCAATGAGCAATTTTAAAGCAAAGTTATGTGCCATTAACCACTAACAAGCTAAGTAACTGTTCAATGTATTGTACACATAAGAAACAAGAACTGAGAGCAAAGTGACAGGAGGTTTATCTCTGCCTCTTCTTGGATGCCAGACAAGTCACCTCTCAGAGACTCAATTTCTTCATCTGTAAGATGGAAAGATTTAACTAGATGATCACTAAAGAGATTTTACGGCCTTATCTCTATCTTTCTGACTTGAGAAGGAAGAGAAGAGGAGATGATAGTGGTCAAATGCTAAAAATACATGGAGAGGAAGTAAATACTCCTTATTTAAATCTCTTCCTCAGTTTTCATCACTTGCTTAGGATTACATGGGAAAAAATTATTTGCCAGTAAATGTAAAAATGTAAATAAAAGTATTGAATGGGAAAAAAAGTATTGAGTGGGAGATATCCAGTGATGACATTATAATATTTTCTTATTGACAGCAGTACATTGAGCATTCTATAGTCAGTATGCAATAGTTAATTAATGAAGTTTGATTGGGTGGATGCACATGTTTAATAAAATAGTGACAGTGCCATTGTTATCGTCAGAACACAGCGTTGCCATGTTTGGATTCTCATGTTGCCAAATCACTCTGTTATGATAAGGGCTGTTTCATTAGCTTATTCAGCCAATCAGGGGGAATCTCCCACACACATTAAAGCATTAGTTGCCAACTCTGAGAGGACTGACAGATTCATTCCCCTGGTGAGTGAAATCATTTGTTTCAGTCACTTTTCTTTTATTGGACTAAGAAAATTCCTCCTCTTCTTAGAATCTCCTTATTCTTCTTCATGGTCACAATCTCCCTGCCTTTTTGTGATCACATTGATTTCACTGTCAAACTATTATTTTGAAATAGATTATTTTGAGGAAAATCTGAAGCAAATAATGGTTCTTTAAAAAGTCAATTTGCGTCCTTCCCCATCCCATCTTGTTTCATTATTTTTCCCTCCCT
>LNAC01000032.1:7198565-7544427 GCA_002007465.1 Ailurus styani | reverse complement strand
TCATTATTTTTTCCTCCCTACCCCCCCACGACCCCCCACCCTGCCCCTCAAGTTCCTCATATCAGAGAGATCATATGATAATTGTCTTTCTCTGATTGACTTATTTCCCTCAGCATAATACCCTCCAGTTGGGGAGGGTTTGTGCTTTGGTGAGTGCTGTGAAAGATGTAAGCCTGATGATTCACAGACCTGTACCCCTGGGGCAAAGAATAAAAATAAAATTAAAAAAAAAGTCAATTTGCTTTAGGTGAAAAAAAGGAAACCAAAGGTTTCAGATAAATTAGAGAAATGTGCCTCATTTCATGTATGTTCTTTACTAGAGAGAGAAAGTAAATGTAGCCCCTGCAGTGCAGTTTAAAATGTTGTCATCCCCTGCCCTACCCTGTACTTCCCAGCTCCATCCAACTGGGTGCCTGCAGAATGGGAAGCCATTTACCCTGCTAAGTGGTATATTGAAGTGTCAGTGAACAAATTGGAAATTTTATAGGAAGGCCTATAGGTGCCTTTTTTTTAATTAACATACAATGTATTATTTGCCCCAGGGGCACAGGTCTATGAATCATCAGGCTTACACATTTCAGAGCACTCCCCATAGCACGTGCCCTCCCCAATGTTCATCACCCAGCCACCCTATCCCAACCCCCAGCAACCCTCAGTTTGTTTTGTGAGATTAAGAGTTAAAGGTGCCTTTTTGTGTAAGTTCAGTCACAAGGAATAATTTTGCTGTCATTGTTGTTCCATTCTTTTAGTTCCTATTTATTTCCGATACCTCGCTGATGAAATAATTAGAAAGATTACAAAGCAAGTGGAGATAGAAGTCAAATATATAATTGGGGTGCTATCACCCACTCCCTTGCAATCTGTCTTCTGTTATCATTCATTCCCCTAGATTGTTCTCTCAGAGGTTATCAGTAACCCCGGTGTCAATTAACGTTTGTTCAGGTTTGCTTCTGGTGGACTTCTTTCTATTGCCCATGACATGGATCACCCTCCGTAGACTATCTTATGTCAGTTGGATAGCATCACGCAAAACAGATTTTCCTCCATCATCTTTGGTTCTCTTACTCTGTGCTCTTCCCTTCTCCTTTTTTATCGCTTAAACACAGGTGTTGCCAATGTTTTGTCTTTGGACGATATTTTTTTCTACTTTCTCTATCACCATAGGAAGCCTCTCCACCATGTTGTAGCTCTCATCTTTATGTGGACGACCCCAAATATTCGTCTCTCACAACCTCCGCTGACCTTCTCTTCCAACTTCCTGCTGAATAAATTCATCAATCTGAGATGTTGACATTTTAAAAACTAGTTCAACATCTCTACCAAACCAATTCCTCGCTCCTCTTGCCCTCTTTCATTTAATGATGCCATCGTTTTCCTAGTCACCTGAAGTTGAATGGATACTGTTGAACTGTCTTTGATTCTTGCTTTTCCTACCACCAGTCTGAAACAATTAAAACCAGACTGTAAACAACATACCGTAATTTGCCTTTTTCAATTTGTATTTGCCTTGCCAATATTTTCTTTCTAATAGATATATACTATTCCAAAGTATTGGTATATGGTAATTTCTTTAATCCCTTGTTGGTATATGTTTATATTGTTCCCAATCCTTTTTTTATTGTAAGTAGTGCTATAATGAAATTGTCATGAATATATATGTAGAATTGCTACATCTAAAAGTATGGACAGTTAAATTATGAGAATTTGTCAAATTCCTCCTTAAAATATATAAATTTAACCTGTTCTAACAGTGGATTTGTTATCCATACTTTTCCTAGTGATTTGTAATACCATTTTGTGTCCCAGTGTATACATTAGTTCGTTTTGGAGGCTTAAAATATATTTCCATTGATCTTCACTGAGACTTATGCCAGTATTATACAATCCTATTTACTTTAATTTTATACTATTTTAATATCTACTTAGGCAAGTCCTTTCCATATTAGTCTTTCTTTTGAAAATCTTCATGGCTCTTCTCCCAGTGAAAGCTTAGCATTCGTAAAAATTTACAAGGCCTCCTCCTGAACTTACAGCTATTAATTGATATTTTAACTTACCTGTATTAAATGTATACATTTTTAGATCTTTACAATATTGAGCCTCTTAATTCAGAAGATATATATCTCAATTATTTGATTTTTCTTTTTTTAAGATTTATTTATTTGTTTTAAAGAAAAAGAGAGGGAGGGAGAGAGAGTATGAGCATAAGCAGGAGGAGCAGAGGGAGAAGGAGAGAGAATCTCAGGCAGACTCCATGCTGAGCACAAAGCCCAATGTGGGGCTTGATCTCATGACCCTGAGATCACGACCTGAGCACAAACCAAGAGTCAGACGCTTAACCAACTGTGCCACCCAGGTGCCACAATTATTTTGATTTTTCTTAACATCCTTATTAATGTTTTATAATCTTCTCCACTTAGGCCTTGGACACTTATTATTAATCTCATATTTAGCACATTGTTGTTTATACAAATGCATTTTTTATTATATTTTCTAACAGAATAATATTGGTCTATAGAGTGATTTTGATGTCATTAGTTTAATTTTGATTTTCCACTCAACCTAACGGTCTTATTTATTTGTTAATTCTCTTGGGCTTCCATATTTCACATCAGAAGATTCATATGAAATACAGTACTTCTGAAACCATAAACACAATACTACCCATGATTTTCATTTTGGAAGAAAGAAATCTTCAACTAAACCGTTTATCCGAGGTCTGTTCTCATACTCTGCACTGGCTTAACTCTCCCACATTCAAGCCCTGTTCTCATACTCTGCACTGGCTTAACTCTCCCACATTCAAGCCTTCCATCTACGTGCAGTGCTCTTGCCCTTGTTTCTCCATTTCAGACTTCCAAAAATCTATCCACCCTTCAAGTTGTTTCTCTTTCATAAATCCTTTCCTGATATTCTCTCTTTTCTAAAGATTTTATTTGTTTATTCAACAGAGAGAGAGCGCACAAGCACAAAGAGGGGGAGCAACAGAGAGGGAGAAGCAGGTTCCCCACTGAGCAGGGAGCCCGATGCAGGGCTCCATCCCAGGACCTTGGGAATCAACACCTGAGCCAAAGGCAGATGGTTAAAATACTGACCCACCCAGGTGCCCCCCTTTCCTGACATTCTTAATATCATTTGGGTTTTTCCTTCTCTGAAGTCTCTTCCTCCATTGATAGCTCCCATAGCACTTCTTGTACAGGTCATTTGACATCAGTTGTTAGACTGTGTATGAGTTGGAATCAGGGGCTATCTTTTGTCATTGTCATTTCTTCTGCAACATCTACTGCTACTTTGTTGTATGTTGTTAGAGAGCTCACTATACATGTTTTTATTCACTCTAATACATCAAGTGTCTGGAATCTAAATCTTAGCCGGGGGGTTCTATTTTCTATTCATCCCACTGATGTACCATTAATCATGGGTGGACAAAAGTTTGGTTGGCCATCCATCACTGATAGGTAATTAGATTATGAGGTCAACAGAACACAGGCTTCTTATATACTCATAAAAAATGCTATTTGATTTCTTCCTGATGAATAGTCCTTCCACTTTGCCTTAAAAAATGCACCATCACACAGCCCCATAGAAAATAAAAGTCTGAAAAATATTAACCTATCTGTAGAGCTCACATTGTAATTGCTTTCTCTTCTGGCCGTTAAAGTGTTCGTTCTACTTTGGAAAAAAGTGCCTATTTTATTTTTATAATTTAATTTTATGTCTTATAGGTACATAATGTTATTTTATATTGCAATTTTAACTAGTATATACCTTGGAGTTCACTTATGAAATTTACAAAACCCATTTATATTAAAAGCTATAGCAGGGTATCATTTTTCACAAAGGCTCTGAATTAAATGACTTCTTTACTGAAACATTTTTTCTTCTTCCCTAGGGATGGAGAAGCTCAACTGTTTTTTTTTTTTCATTAGAGTGAGATTAAGTTAAAATAAATATAAGAGAAGTAGTCTAAAGAAGGAGTAGACAAAATACTGACCCATTTTTATTTTTAGTATTTGAAAGCCATCTGCCTTTTAATCTGCTTTTCTTACTCAAAAACATAGGAAAAGCATTTTCAGCCCAAAACAATAGGCTTTTTGAAATCCAGAAGACGTGAAATAGCTTTTGCCGCTCTCCACTGCAATGTTTTTACAATGCATAACCACCTAAATAAAAAGCAGTGCCACAAAGCATACAAACAACTAGATCTGAATTCAAGCAAATGTGACGAGTAGTGTTATAAGCCGTGGTGGGGTAAAGCCTATTTCTTCTTAATTAAACTGTACAGTTTCTTTGCAATCTAAAGAGAATTTCAGATTGGTTTTATATGCCAAGCTATTCTTCATTAAAAAGAGCCTCCCAGCTAAGATACTGAAAAAACTAGGCACATTTCTCTATGAAGCCACACGGAGTACCTGTAAAGGCACGACCTTTATGGTCCATGAACCTAAGTTACCAGTAAGTGGTTCAATAACGTCATACCATAGAGTTGAGGAGCTTCTCTGCAAAAACTGCACTCCTCACATTGGTTGGACACTCACTGAGATAGATGAAAATGCTTGAGCCCCCACTGGGTATCTAGGTTCTCTGCCAGTGTTTTCATGCAAGTTCCAATAATCTCTAATTGCTGTACTGATATAACCTTTCTTCAGAAATTTTTTAATTTTATAATAGTGTAAGATGTGCTGGAATAATGCACTTTTTTTTAAAAGATTTTTATTTATTTATTTGACACAGAGAAAGAGAGATCACAAGTAGGCAGAGAGGCAGGCAGAGAGAGAGGGGGGAAGCAGGCTCCCTGCCGAGCAGAGAGCCCGATATGGGCCTCGATCCCAGGACCCTGAGATCATGACCTGAGCCGAAGGCAGAGGCTTTAACCCACTGAGCCACCCAGGTGCCCTGGAATAATGTACTTTTGACTAATTCAAAGGCTTGTGATCTTCTGGAAGTTTCTGTGGCCCTTTTATCCCAAGGGTCAGCATCCGTTTATTTTGTGGCTTGCTGTTTAATCAAACCCAAGTGAAATAATAAGTGCAAAATACCAAGAGAGGAGTTGTTTTCCTTTTTTTTTTTTTAGGTATTTATTTATTTATTTATTTATTCATTTATTTAACAGAGAGAGACACAGTGAGAGAGGGAACACAAGCAGGGGGAGTGGAAGAGGGAGAAGCAGGCTTCCTGCTGAGCAGGAAGCCCCATGGGAGCTCCATCCCAGGACCCCAAGATCATGACCTGAGCCGAAGGCAGAAACTTAGCTGACTGAGCCACCCAGGCTCCCCAAGAGATGAGCTGTTTTCCCAGAGGGTTTCATTACACCTGAATTCCAGTTAATGGGCTACTGAAAACATATAGCTTTTCTGTGACAAGCTTTCTTCAAATCAGGATAACAATGTTCAGTCATCCTACAGGGAAGTTAATAAAACTTGTCACAAGGAAAACAAACATGCATCAAGGGCCTTACCTGAACTGCAGAGTAATCTAGGTGCTTTTATACAATTCATAAACTGAGCATTTACTGTATTGTAGGTAATATGCTTGCTGCTAGAGAGAAATAAATTAGTGGGACCAAAATGTTTCCATCGAAGAGGTTACAGTTGAGTGAGAGTCATAATGGTTACTAAGCAGGTACAATGTGCCAGATACTATGTTAAGTCCTTTACATGCATTAAATTATTTATTCCTAAAACAGTTATATGGTATAGGTGCTATTACATTCCCCATTTTATAGGTGAGAAAACCGAGAGACAGAGAGCCCAAGGAAATTACAAGGGGTATTCAACAATTCAGAACCAGGATTCATGCCCAAGATTATGGCTCCAGAATTCACACTCAGGATCGTCTCACGGTCTCTAGAGAAACAGTTACAATGCAGTGGTGCCAGGGTGGTTCTAGAAAACTGAAGAGGCACAGAGCCGCACCAAGGAGGGGGTGGTAGATTTAATCAGACTGGAGGGGGTAGAGGAAAGTATTCAGAGAAAATAACATTAAATTCAGTAAACCCACAAGGTCTTTATAATTATCCTAATTTTGTTGTCTTACTGAAATGAAAAAAGATGTTGTTGCTCTGAGAGCTTTAAGGTCACACAGCTCATGTAGAACAGAAGCAAGCTTCAAATCCCAGACTGTCTGAATTCCACTCCTATGTGCTGCTTCTTTTGGCTTCAACCTTAGCTCAGTAGTTGTTCATGAGGAAAGACCCAAGCATGAAGCCTAAAAGTAGCAGGCATAAAGCAGTAAGCATGAAAGCTAACTGGGGGAAATAAAAGGAAGAGGATTCGTGGGAGAAGTGCAGTGAAACTCAAGCAGCAGTGTAGAAGGATGAGAATTTTTGGGTGATTCTGCATAAGGTACAAACGCATAGAAGTTAGCCGTTTGCAAGCAACAAACTGCAGAGACATAGCATTAGAGAAAGGGAGAGCTGGGACGAAGCTGGCGGCAGCCTGGCATGGAGGGAAGGGGTGTGCTGGTGAACAAGGGAAGCATGTGAGTCTCTGAGAGAGAGAGAGAAAAAAATTCACATAATCTTTGAAACAACAATTCCATGTCCGTGCTCGGTGCACAGAGGATAAGGAGAAATGCCCACAAAACAGACTATGTGGGGAGAGCTGGGAGCATCAATAATTCATTGAGAATTATGTCAAAAGAGATATTTACTTCAGTTCAAACTGCCTGCAAGAAATAATTTGATTTAACCTTTTGGGATGGAATGATACATGACAAATGTTAAAATGCGTATACAGAAAAGCCACAGAATTGCTGGGAGGCATTTACAGAGAAACTGTTAAACACCACGGGATGAAAACAGTATATGCGGTTTAGGCACAAAATGTAGAGAACACAGCAATGTGACTGCACAGATGGCACCCTAATGTTGTGGACTCACCCAACGAGGCTTCGGATAGATTTGGGTCTACATGGGAAAGTCAGGGATGCAGGAGAGCTGTACAGAAAAGCTGCCTCTTTTTGTTAAAGATATATTTATTTATTTTAGAGAAAGAACCTGCATGAATGGGGGGGGGAGGGCAGAGAGAGAGAAGCCTCAAGCAGACTCCCCACTGAGCAGGGAGCCCCACATGGGGCTCCATCCCAGGACCCATGGGATCATGTCCTGAGCGGCAACCAAGAGTGGAGACACTCAACCAACTCAGCCACCTGGGTGCCTCTGAAAAGTTGCCTTTTTTTTTTTTTTTTTAATGGCCAAAATATAGTCTCAGAAGCCTACTGCGGAGTATCCCAGTAGACAGACATGAGCGTCTAGGCTCATTGCCGGGAGGCTCTGCAGCAGTGATGTCCCATTGGCTGCAGCAAGAGAACCGGCTAAAGTACCAGCATGATGGGTGGGGTCTGTGCTTCTAGAAAACAAAAAGTACAGCGAACTGCTGAAGAAGAAAGTGAGACCAATCTGAATGGGAAATGGAAAGTTTTAAAACTGCAGGGAATTACAGAGAAAAGAAATAAAAATCAGGAAGGATTCTTCCCTCATATAGCATGAAAATGCTAGAAAATTTCTCATGTAGGAGCCAGAGAGAGGAAAATCCCAATAGATAAAACTCTTACTCATGATAAAACAAGGGAAAATTTGACTGAAAAATAATGAAAGGATATTTTGAAAGTGATGGGATGCTAAAATTTGGTTGAGAATGGAAACACCCAAAAGTGATGGTGGCAATACAGAATAGATGAGAAACCATGGCCCTTTCTCAGACATTTGTGACTTTTGAAGGTTTCTGAAAACAAAAGATGTTGTGAGATAATGTCTGCGATTTGAGTTCATCAGAAGGAGAGCTGCCCTTACCAGACTGTTCTCAGCAAACTTAGGTATGACTTAAAGCTTCTTGTATTTGATGAAGATTGAATGCTCTGCCTCCTTGGGGATTGGACCAAAATACAGAGAACAGGGTCAGCCCAGGGTCCTAAACTATATCCTTCTCTATACTTGACCTTGAAAAAATGGAAATGGGAAAATCTGAAGAAAAAAACGGCGAACTAGAAAGTTAAGTCATCTGAAATACATATGGAGTTTATATTCTATCATTTGCTAATGTAAGTGAAATTAGAATGAAATTATTTCTCTGGCTATTAAAAATGCCAAGACAACTAACTATGAATTAACTTAAAAGTTGGCATAATGAGAAGCATATTGATAAAAGTGAAGTTTCAGGTATTATTTGACTAGTATAAGTAGTCAACGGTACCTTGATAAATACTCGACAAACTAAGAAAATTCTGGTAGGTTCTTAAAAGTTACCAATTTTATAACAACACACTACCTTCCATTCTAGATACTGTAAAATATTTCCAAATTCCTAAAAGTTTTCTTCTTAATCGCATTTTACTGAGGCAGATAGCCATTTGAATAGAAAACAATCCCTATCATTAAATTTGGTGTCCAAATTTATCCAGGCTAAGAATACAAGTATAGATAGATTCTAGGGAATTACGTTATTGAATGAAATACACTCCCCATTATTCCTATCAATGGACGGAACACCATCTTCCTTGGCAGGTCAAGTGAAGAGGGAGAAAGCGGGGGTGTTCACCCCCTGCACATCAGGAAAACCATAGGAAGGGACCATTTCAGACTTCCCCCGGTCATGCTAATTTTCAAATAAAATAACATATAATCAAAGTCAGCAAAATCCATCATTTCTTCCAACTAAGCATCGTGTAAGGTTGTGTGCTTTTTGTATAGATGTTCTAAATGCTAAAATAACTTCGGTAAGATACCTGTTGCTCTTGCATTACGGTAGGTCTGGAAATAGGAGCAGATAAGCGTGATTTTAAGAAAGC
The DNA here is from genome assembly GCA_002007465.1 of Ailurus styani. Classification (NCBI taxonomy): domain Eukaryota; kingdom Metazoa; phylum Chordata; class Mammalia; order Carnivora; family Ailuridae; genus Ailurus; species Ailurus styani. The sequence continues at coordinate 7,535,640 of LNAC01000032.1, read as the reverse complement.
TGTACAAGAGTGTAGTATTCTATTAAGGAGGAAGCGTAGTGGACCCAGTATTTTAAGTCAGAGAGTGTTCAGTTCTTAAGAGATTTTACTAGCTGTGTGACCTTGGGGAAATTATTTCATCTCTCTAAGCCTCCCGTTCCTCCTCCTTAGCTCCTTCCGTTCCACCTGACTACACCTTCTATTGAATCCCTGCTGTGGCCCGGCACTGCTATCCCACAGGGCCATTGTGAGGATGAGAGGAGCAGGCACATGTTAGGAATTCAATCAGTAGCTGCTGTTACCCTTAACATTGTTATAGTCGAGTTAGAGAAATTGGAATTTTAGGCTAACAGAGTTTTAGGGTTATGGAGAAGGTTCTAGAATAGTTGAAGAAAGGGATTTGGGGCAGTTGTGTAGTGAAATATGTTTAGAAAATTCAGGAATTACCTGTAAGAGTCAGGAGTGGGAAGATTAAAATGAGTTAGCTGTAGAAAAGTGTCAGACGTGAGCAGTCCCCACTATTATTTTATTATATCGTTGTCCTAGGGCCACCACAGTCTCTGAAGTGGGAGGAAACAGTAAAACTAAGTATACAAAGCTGGACATAAAACCCTATTTGCCTCATTTTGGATGAATATTCACTTTGAGAAAGTCATCTTGGCCTGTGCAGCTTGGCATTTTAATTAATTAGATAATGGGAAAGGCAGAGGTGGATGTCAGCTCATTCATTGTATTTAATTTCCACTGAACATGTTTGCATAGCCTTCCAGCCAGCCTCCACAGTCCTCACTTGGGAAATTTCTCATGATCCCACCCTATTCCCCAGATACATAATATTGGCTTAGAGAAAACCAAACAGTGGTAAGGGAAAATCAGTAAAGTCTGGTTTTCCCTTTCTTAGACTCAACCCAGAGTGAGATATGAGGAGGCAATACCATTTTCTTAAGCCTTTGTTTTCCCAGTGATTATTTTTAAATGTTTTCTGTAATGGGATTCTGAACATGTATCCCCAAGTAACTGGTCCACAGCTTGTCCCACGTATGCCCCAGGGCACAGGTGTGTGGTAAACCTGCCAAATGATGGACAAGCAGATGGAGCTTTGGGGTGAACTGTCCATGCAGTGTGGTGTAGAAGGTGCTATGCAGTCTAAAAAGGAAGTGACAAGAAATATAGAATAACTCCAAAGTATTACCCAAGAAAACTTGAGCTTCCTCACTATTCAGGGGATCACTCTTTGGGCAATAAGTAAAATTGAAGGACAGTCAAGTAAATTAAAACTCCAGGGACACCGAAATATTTTGTATCTTTTACAAAAGAATTGTGCCTCGACATATCTATTAAGCAAAATATGTCAGAAACAGAAAAAAAATTGAGAATCACTGATCTTTTTGGTAGAAATTCTGATGTAGCAATAGATATATGATAAAGCATATGAATCAGCCAAAATCAGTGTTTTAAAACGATAAGAACAACTTGGCTAATATCTTCTCATCTAAAGCTCTCTTACATTTTTACTTCAATTATTTATGGAAATAATTAATCTTAAAAAAATTTACAGTGCAGATTTTATTATGAGCTCCATTTTTCAGAGTAGGAAACCTCAGTGTATGTTCAGCAGTGTGCTTTAAATTAGTAAGTTGCATAGTTGAAATTTAGACATGACTGAACCTAGAGCTTGATAAACTACTAAAATCTACTGCCTTAAGTCGCTAAACTCCTCTGCCTGAGATATTTTTCATGGGAGTAGATGATCAGTAAATAGACTGTTTCACAGTGTGGAAATTCCAGGAAATGGCAAATTCTCCTCTAGTGGTGGGAAATAGTCATTATGTATTATATTCAAAAGATTTTGAGTTGCTCCCTTTTTCATATTATGCAGAAGTCCCTAGGTTTCCATATAATCTAGCTCATTTTTGGGTGATTGATATTATTGATATTATTGATATTCACAAATGATAACAAAATTAATATTATCTTTTGTTTCTAAAACATTTTCACACAGTCTGTAGTTTGGAAAAGATAATATTATTGTATTAGGTTTATTTTAAAGGTAAAACTAAGTCACAGGAAAGCTAACTGACTTCCTTAATTCTAACTAGCTATTCAACTTAAGCTCACTGTTCTGTTAAAGAGGTATATTTCAGTATTTTAAATATTATCAACATAGCTCTTTACTTCCCTTTCATATTAGTGAATATTGCTTGCTAACTGAACCCAGTGCCTGGTGTGGGGTGCATGCTCAATAAATACTTATAGTCTTAATTAGAGAAAGAATGTATATATTAAATGAAATTAAATAGCAAATATCCCTATTTATAAGCATTTAACTCTTTCTTTCTTTCCATGTAATAGTCTTGGTTTATGTCAAAAGATCTACTGAATGTGGAGAATTTAACTGAAACCAACTTTGTTTACTCTTCTATTTCTCTGTCATGGGAGCAGAATTAGCTGTTAGCTCCTTCCACTCCTCTCTAAGCATTCCTCTCTTAAAAGTACAAACGTGTTTCTAAACTGCCTACCCAAACAACAACAAATTTCTGACATACTGGATGGGAACCAGGGGGAGGAGTTATAGTATCCATAACATCTCCTACTTTTTTCCATCCGCTTAGTCACTAGAGACAGCGTAAGTTTATCTCATTTCATCATTGAAATGAGAAACCTCAAAGTAAGATCGCCAACAATGGACTGATCATAGCAAACCTCCACTGCACCAAAGAATTCTGTGGTCTCAGAGTTTGCGGGACAGCAGAGGGTTTTCCCAGTAATGTTATGTGACCCTAAATCTGACATACTTCAAACTATAGCTCTCCTGTTACGTCATATTGAGATTCCAGTCAACCCCTGGTAGTCTTGACTTTTTCATTATGAGGGCTTCATCTTAACAATATATCTCTCTAAAAGCTGAAACATTTATGTACCTATGCTCATTGATAGCCTAGAAGCCTGAAAGAATAGGGGGGTGGGAGCAACTGCTTCATTCTAAACCCATTTTCAGGGATGCCAATGGAAAATTCTCCCAAAGACATACAAGGAAATGCTAACCTCACAAACAGTCATTTCTCTAATGATGGGAAAGTCCATCTAAGATTATTTTCCAATAAATTCTATAAGCGGTTTGGAGATAACATTTAGATTGTCATTTAACATGTTTAGCTAATGATTGGTCCCTTTTCTTCAGTTTGGGAATGAATGATATAAATATTTAGGTGGCTAATTCATTCAGATTAAAGATCAAAGACAAGTTCTTCCTGCAAGTCTGGATGAAATTATAGCTGCCATAAAAGCACACCCATCCCTGGGTTTCCTTTGATACTGCAGTCAGTACAGCTCGTTAGAGTGACACTGGAGCATGAGATGTTCAGGTAGATGCTATTATCCAAAACTTTGATCTGCCTCTTGCTACTTATTTGCCCCAAAGCAGTTCTCTTCTCTCAGTCTCAGTTTTCTCATCTGTGAAATGGCAGAGCCAAAAATAGAACGTGCTTCACAAAGATTATTGTGAGGACTAAATGAGTTAACACATTGCAAGTCCTTTCACTGGCAGCTGGCAGGGACACTCGAATGTTAGATATTGTTATCATTTGTTTTATTGGGCTTTTTGAGAGGCTGTAAGTTCCAGAAAGATCATTTCTCTTTCTGGCCTTTATCCTTAGTAACGAGCACAGGTCTAGATGTGGCAAATGATCAGTCACCCTTTATTAAATGAATAAATGCATGTTCGACCCTCGATATAATGAGAACCGAACCAGTGACTGATTATAATCACTAATGATGTTTGATAACTTCTATCATTTTTCTCTGCCGATTTCCTTATTCAGATATGCTCTTCTGTATTGTTGACCTTTTCATGAGGGCTCTTCTCAAAGACATTTTTACACAGTATATCCTCCCCAAACAGGGGAAGAGATCTTCTTGGACATTAATTCATTCAGTAAATAATTTTCAGCACCTGCTATGTATATAAACTAGCACTGAAAAGTATTTAAAGAAACATCTCGGGTACTCAGTTTGTCCAAAGATCTAAAGTATCTATGGTCATAAACAGTGAATTAGAGGTATTGCTTGTTGCTGCCTCTTTTCAGTATTCTAAGTACAGCTGGGCTGTCTCTGGATCTATACTTCAATGCCACAGGGAAAATCGATAGTAATAACACAATATGCTGAGAGTAGGAGTTAGGTTTCTCCTTTTCTAAACTAATCTTCTAGTCTGAGACTTTCCTGTGAACAGGGAAAATATTGAGCTATCCAGGATTTGGGTAAATGCTGGCAAAGAATATACAAAAATAATATACAAAAAGACATTTTATTTTAGTCATTTTAATGGAATATTTAATGGAGTGAGTACTTGTAGATTTGGCATCCTAACATTTCCTTTAATTTTCTAGCCAAAGTAAAGTGTTTATTTGGCAATTTTCTCCTCTGGGCGTTAATATTTTTAAAATGGAAAATTTAGGTAAGAAAGAATCCAGGCTTGTTCCCTTTGCACGCCAAATAAGCATCATATTTTAATTGTCAATTACAAATTTCATTTGATTCTCGAAAGAGTGCCATATGCTTCATGTGAATGTCATAAAATTTTATCTCTTGAGTTTTATTCAATTTTATAACTAATACTTTTGCAAAGCTTACTCTTTAGAATAATATCTTTAGAATAATAGTGTTAATAAAGTATCTGCAAGCTTAGTCAAAACAAGCATTTTTCATGGCTGTAATTTTTTAAAGATTTAGTTGTATGGGAATTTTTACATGCAACCTGAATCTTGCACATTGGAATATTCAGAGTATGATTATTTTACAGACTGCAACATTCAGTGTATTTCAGCAGTAACAATAAAATTGATCATACTACAAATCAGAGAATATTGTGAATCAGAAAGTCAAATTTTACTTAGTCTTGTGGAAATCATCAGGATTTTGTCCACTTAATCAAGGTTGATGTATATGGTCGAAGGAGGAGAGAGCCCTTGAATTTTAAAAACTGCTGTTTTAGTCAGGATAGGCTAGCTGCTGTAAGACACCATCAAATTTTCAATGGCTTAAAACCACACTCACACCCTCTTCGTGTGAAAGCAGTTCAGCTGGGGGCCTCTCTCATCAAAGTCACTAAGGAACCCAGGCTGGCAAACTCCATCACAGCTCACATTTCCACCCTTCCTGCCTCAGGAGAAAGGTAATGCGGTGAATCACATCCTGATTCTTAAAGTTTCCTGACAAAGCGAGCCACATGGCCAAGCCTAGCTCAAAGAGGACAGAGAAAGATAATCTTACTTTATGATGTGCCCAAAAAGAGGAGCATCAAAATACTTATGACACAAATTACCCCTAAAAGTGTTATCACTGTGGTCATTAGTGCTACAATTTGCATCCTTTTTGTCATACACCCCTTGTTACTTACAAAATCAAGATATTTCTAAAAAAGAAAAAAATCAAGAGATTTCTGTGATATGACCCATTATGTGTTACTGGTTACCTGATTAATTTGAGGAGCGGGACGGCAATTCTTAAGAATTCAGTGATTTTAAGACTAATGATAGCTGAGTTCTATTTCTTTCTTTCATGTATTTCCTGACCTTATATTAACAGGATCACATGAATTCCCATACTGAGTCAGACCCATGGTCATTCCAGCCAAAAATTTTGTCCATTGCCAAAAAATGAGTCACTTCTATTATTTCTCCATTGTTCTTAAAGAAAAATGATAGAACTATTATAAGAATTGCTATTTTAAAAATAGATGAATCTATTTAATATGCATAAAGATGAATATGCACTTCCAAAAATCAAATATTTCTTTCCTGAATTTCAATAAACCCCAGTGAAAAATACAGTGTATTAAAACTCAGTTTTAAAGAAGTATTCCTAAAACAGTTTTGAAAGTTATAATAGAAAAAAATAAAATAGGTGCTTTTGAACAAAAGTAAAACGGTGCAACTTTAGTGATTCCATTTACTCAGTTTTATAATTACAGGTCAAAAAAATTGTGGAATTTAGTTTTAGAATCACAACAATTTACCTTTCTAAGTAGTTTCCACACCCAATACAGGGCTCAAACTCACAACACTGAGATCAAGAATCACATGCTCTACCTACTGAGTCAGCCAGGCACCCCTAGAATCATAACATTTTCAAGCAGAGAATTCCTCTTAGGACCCTACACCTCAGTGCAATCATTAATAAATGAAGAAACCGAGGCCAAAGAAATATTCTGGTAAATAAGATGGACTAAATCTCTGCCTTCCTAATATTAAATTCAATAAGGGAAGGTATCAGGCTATGAGTTCTACAACCCATTAATTTCAATAATATATACAATGTGTCTGCAGTGTAGTAAGTACTCGATATTATTGTCATTCCTTAGAGGTAGTCCTTTATTCCAAATTTTCTTCTAATATTTTATTCCCAAGTACACCTGACATATAAACATTTAGCTCGTGGTTAAACACTTCCGCATCCATAGAGTTTTCAAGGCAATTAGAAAGCTTTCTTGGTTACATTTTTGAAAGGTGTTAAAAGAACTTAGATATTAGGGACCATAAATTGTCACAGTTTATTCTGTTTCTTTCTAATTATAAAAAGGTATAATGGTTTGACCACAATAATAATATCATTATATTTGGTTACTTTTCTTGTATAATGACATAGAATTCTGCTTAAAATATTTTTCCTATTAAAAGACAGACTTAGATGGGGTATAGTCATTGGAAACACTAAAATTTATGTCCCATCTAACTGAAATCACCAAATTTCAAAAATTGAGATGTTGTGACATTCATTTTTATCAGGGTGATGAGTCATTATTCCTTTAAGGCTTAGCTTTCCTACTTAAATATAAACTTGGTCAATGTCATTTGGCAAGGAGGCTGGCAGATAATTATGTTTAGAATAACACATGCCTTTTTCATCTAATTATCTTCTTGATGAATTATCAAAGAGTATAGGACATGCAAAACAATACAGTCATGCAAGTATTAGGCACAATTTTATAAAATAGAGGCCCATGTAAAATGTAAAGGCAAGAAGAAATAAATTTAAGTAAATGTTTGCAAGATAAAAGCCAATGTAAAAAACTATTCTTTGAGAAGAATGAATTCATTGTTATGTATCTCTGCAGCAGAGTCAAGGAAAAAAAATTAAGGAAAAAGAAAAAAAAAGACCGCCTCTGGTAGCTTTATACTTTTGTATAGCATTGGTTTTTGACCGTATAAAATTAATTTGTATAAATGATTTCAAAGGAAACCAATAAAGCTATGGATATAATCCAGAAGAAGAACAGTAAACAACCCTTTATTATTCTGAGTAGGAAAACTACCTGGCTCTTAATTGAAATGCTCCAAATGACTCACACTGCTATTAAATGTTTCCTTCTCATAGAGTCAGTTATCAGCATTTTTAAGTATTAAGCTGTTTTCAGAAAAACATATAAGCTGAGAGCAAATCACGAAGAAAGGATTAATACACGGTGTGAAATTTGCTATTGCAGTTAGGTCATCAAAACAAAGTCTCACCTGTCTATATGATTTTGATTGCCACATTCTTAGGGTCTTCTAATTTATATCTTTACATATGTATGTATATATATTAAAATACATTTTTGTAAATATGTAAATATTTACAAAATTTTATGGGGACTGCCAAATTACCCTCCATGTGGGGTAAACCAATTTATACCTTTCTAAGTCAGTGTAGAAGAGTGTCAGATTTCCTTGCTATGACTTAGAAACTTTTGGAAATTTGCCATTCTCATTATGGTAAAGGAATATCTCACTTCTCTTATTATGAATGAGATTAAACATCTTTTCATATATTTTCAGACAATTTGCCTGACATTTTCTGTGAACACTTAACATTCTTTGCCCATTTTTGTTGTTGTTGTTATTGCTGGATTGTTAGTCTTTTCCTTTACCATTTTGATGAGTTATCTAGATTCGGGGGAGACTAACACTGTTCTGTAATATAAATTGTAAACGTTTTTCCAGTTTCTCCTTTGTCATTTGAGTTTACATACATTAATTTTTTCTATGAAGAAATATTTTTGTGTTGCCGGTTTCATCAGTTATTTATTTCGTGGTTTAAAGATTTTTGTGTCAGTGATAGATTATTGAAGAGAATATAAAGAACTCTGTCATGTTTCTTTCATAACTTTGTTTAAATTTAAACCATTTCTCCATTTGGAATTTATCTTGGTCTAATGAGTGAATCTTGGACCTACTTTTTTTTTTTCCAAATAGTTCCTTGTTCATTTTTCCCCACTAATTCCTATGCCATAATTTTAACATAATAAATGTCCATGTGTATTTGGGTTGATTTCTGTAAATTTTGTTCTTCTGTTCTTTTGCTCTCTCTTTCTATTCATGAATAAGTCATTATAATATATTTTAACCTATCAAGGCTGGTCTGTCTCATTCCATTGCTTTTCTTTTATAGAATTTTATTTCATAGTGTCATTTATTTTTTTCTTCCAAACTTTAGAAAAATCTTGTGCAATTCTGAAAAATAAAATATTATTGGGATTGCCTTTATTTATAAACTAATCTAAGAGACAGCTGACAACCTTATATTAATCTTCCTCTCCAAAACACAGTATGTCGGGCGCCTGGGTGGCTCAGTGGGTTAAAGCCGCTGCCTTCGGCTCCAGGTCATGATCCCAGGGTCCTGGGATCGAGGCCCACATCGGGCTCTCTGCTCAGGGGGGAGCCTGCTTCCTCCTCTCCCTGTCTCTCTGCCTGCGTCTCTGCCTACTTGTGATCTCTCTCTCTGTGTCAAATAAATAAATAAAATCTTTAAAAAAAAAAAAAAACACAGTATGTCATTCCATTTTTATCCTCATGTTTCTTTCGTGTCCTTAAGGATAGTTTTATCTTTTTCTTTGTTTTGCCTATTCTTATTACATTCATTCCTCGGCAGTTGTTTGTTTCAATTATAAATAAGGTCTTTGAACCTTGTAACAAGTTATTGTTTACATATAGTGGAACTATTGATTAATATGGACTGTCCTTGCACCTTAGTAACTTATTATTATTTATCTTTATTGAGGAAACATTGACAAATAAATTGTAATATATTCAAAGTGTACAACATGATGATTTGATATACACAAGCATGTGAAAGGGTTCCCCCAATAAAATTAATTAACTTTTGTCACTTCACATGTTTACCTTTCATGTGTGTGTGAGGCCTCGAGTTCTGCTCTCCTAGCAAATTTTAATTGTACCGCACAGTATTATCAACCATCACCATGTTATACGTTAGACCTTCAGATCTTATTCATTTTAAACCTGAACATTTGTACCCTTTTACCAACTTCTACCCATTTCCTTCCATCCCCCATTCCCTAGAAACTACCATTCTAGTTTCTGTTTATATGAGTTCATTTAGTTCCTATTTTGTCAATACCTTTTTAGTTTCAATGAATAAAATACTCTTTTTCTGCTTGGACTAATTAATCTAAAACAAGTGACTGGGTTTAATAACATTGAACTACTTCTGTATTCCTGGAACAATCTCCTTTAGTCATGATATATTTTCTTATATGGTACTGATGAATTCTATTTGACAAATTATATTATTTAACACTGAAATGCGTGAGTATAAATTTCTCTAGTACAATTTTTGTGTAGTTGTCATTGAGTTTTGGTATTCATGGTTTAAATAGATTTTGGAAATATTCTCTTTTTTCTTATGCTCTGTAATATTTTAGTACCACGAATTATAATTTTAAATATTTATCCTAATCTATGGCAGGGTTTTCTGATAAGAGTTCCTATACCTGTTAAAACAGTCTGATTTCTTCATCATTTTTTCTTCTGCTATCTTTTCTAACTTAACACAATATTTCTTTTTATAATTACTTGACCTTCAATTGTCAAATTTTCCTGTAAGATATTTACCTACTTGCATAAAGAACACAGTTGTATTAGAGGCTAGATGAGTTTCAGCTGCCACAAAACAAAGTATTTTCTGGAAGAAGAAGCTTAGGGCTGCTCTGTATACTTCTTGGTGTACCACGGCCCCCTCCCCTCTGCTTCTGCTTTTTGGAGGTGAGCTAGGTATTGTAGGGTGAAGATAGGGAATGTGGTTCCTCCACCACTCAGTGCCCCAGTGATCCTCGTTTTACAGGAAAGACTTTTGTCCCTCCAGGTAGACCCGTCACTTTGAGGAAGTACACTTGTGTCATTTCGCCCTGGGCTCTGCGGCACCTGGAGTCCCTCCGAAGTGTCTCTTCACTTCCCTCACCTTCCTTTGGATGGCTCTTTAAGAACCTAATAGCTCTTAGCCACCTTTATATTTTTGGTGTCTTCCTTCTAGTTTTCAATAGAATTTACTATTTTTATTTCCTTTTCTTGTTACTTGTGTATGCTTTCCAGAGCTGACAAAGAAAATGATGAGTTACATAACCATGAACCAAAAAACCCTAAGAGTATTTTTAAAGAAAAGACTTAAAAAATCCTTTGCAAACTGGTGTTGATGACTGTGATTCTGATCGTGGTCAATCTTCTTTCACAAATAAAAATGATTTGGCTTCTTGGTTACTTGAAATTCCTACCATTGTGAAGTCTAGGAAAGAATGGCTTTTCTCTTTGTTGTGCTATGTATCACATCCAGGAACACTTCAGCCAAATCTGTGCACGTTTACTTTGTGATCCTATTTAAATACTGGATTCTATTTAAGACAAATTGTGAGTGCTCGATACTTTTGTAAAACAATCCCTCATTAAACAAAAGTACTTATAGTATTCATAAAATATAGAACTACTATTTTACATTTAGATTATAATATTTTACCATGCCTTGATTTACTTAAAATGTTTCAAGAATACATCATTACTATATATCATATTTTATTCAACTGACAAATATATTTAACAAATATAGCCATGAAGTATGATTTTAAAATATCACCCAATCAATGTAACAAATGAAAATTTTATATATTCAGTAATCTTATTCTGAGATTATGCATATGTATATGCATGGAATTTCATCAAGATTATGTGGAAGCTTTCCCCAAAAATTGATCTTAAATAATGAAAACAGGACTGGATAGTTTTCTGATGGCAAATCTTAAAGATTTTATTTCACTTTTTTTTTTTAAAGATTTTATTTATTTATTTGACACATACAGAGAGAGATCAGATCACAAGTAGGCAGAGAGGCAGGCAGAGAGAGAGAAGGAAGGAGGCTCCCTGCTGAGCAGAGAGCCCAATGCGGGCCTCGATCCCAAGACACTGAGATCATGACCTGAGCCGAAAGCAGAGGCTTTAACCCACTGAGCCACCCAAGCGCCCTTTTATTTCACTTTTATTTTCTTCCAAGGCACACTGTAAATATTCTGTAATAAATTGTGATTTGGAAGTAACTAGTAATGGAAATATCACTGACTTATCTTAAAAAATTTCTGCATGTCAAATGCAAAGCCAAGTTCGTAGATAATCTGAAGTTAAAACTGAGCTTTTTTTATTTTAAATACACATTTACCACTTACTCTCAAATATGGCATTTACATTTAACCATGTTATATGTTAGGGGAAAACTACATAAAATGCATGGAAATCTTTTAGAACTTACTAGCAATTTAGTATTCAAAAGATCAGGCTTGGCAGCCATGCTGCCTGGATTTGAATCTTGTCTTTACCAATTAGGAGTTATTGTGACTTCAAGCAAATAATTAAATCTCTGTACCTTAATTTCCTTATCCATTAAATACTCCCTTCCACAGTTTGTTCAAAGCAAATTGCTGGGAGGATAAAATGAGTTAATATATACAAAGTACTTACAATAGTGCCTGGCACAGTGTGGTAGCTCTTACCATAAGAGGCCTCCTATTGTCGTAAGAACACATTTTGAATAACTGATCTATTTGAAGGATAGCATAGTCTTCACTGTGATATTTAAAAGCTAACCTTGAGATGAAAGAAAATAGATGCATCTGATTAAAGACTTCCCACCACAAAGGAATTTTTAGAGGAAGGGAGGACAAGGGCTCCAGATATTTAGCACAGAAGGGAATTACATAGTTTGAAGCATTAGATTTGTCAGTGCTTAAAAGCCTCCCCCAAATTATCTTATTCATTTTCAATATTATTTTATTTGCCAAAAGGTAACCTACATATCATATTGAACAACATTATTATTTTGACATAGACCTAATAGAGAAGGAAAGTACTCAGAGGATAATATAAAAGCCTGTGGTATGTGAGAAATAGCCATAGTATGTTTCCCATATATTATATCACAGTTAATGTTTACAGTAGATAAAAAAAAGGCAATGTATAGCTATGTCAAGATATCAGAGATGAAGCACATCCAGCGTAGGTGAGCCGAGAATTTTGTTTATATTATATTCAAGAAACCTCAATATTTGTTGTCATAATTTTCCTGAAATACTGTGTCAAGCTTAAGTTGCCAAACTTCCAAAAAGATGTACAAGACCTCTAAGCTAGCTTAAAAATGAGAAATAAAGAAAAATTAAGAAATCTTTAGAAAATAAGTCCTAGAAAGTTACAAGTTATAGTAGTGAGCCTACAAAGTAGAAGTCAAAATCGACATTTATCTTCCCTTTAAGAATGTGATGGAATTTTATTAAAGTGACGCTAAAGCAATTGTTCTCTGTGTATAAAACAGAGGTCCCAGCCTCAAGACCACTAGGTTACCAAGAAACTCTTTGATGAAATTTCTCTACCAGAAAAGAGGGATAGTATTTCATTTACCACTCACCTCTCAGAATTTTATACACATAGCATTCAAGTTGAAGTAAAAGTACTATATAACTGAGGGATGTTATTATTACTTCCTTTGATAGTTTTATAAAATAACCGTAATTCTTAGGAAACCAGCTTAATTGAAAGCAGAATTTCAATTAGAACTAAGAACAAACTTGCTGATTATCATTGTGATAAACATGAAAAAGAGACTCTATGTGGAGGAATGAATGCCAATTCATTTTCAGGACCTTTAAAAGCAGAAAGAAAACTATCTTCGTAGGTTTTTTTAACTATCTATTGGCATAAGAAAAGGGAGGGTGAAATAAGATTGTTTGAGTCTTTTAAGAGATATGAGATCATATGCTCACGAATGTGTCCTAAAGTGACATCCTGCTTGCAAAGATGCCTACCTATGCCAGCCCTCCATCTGACCACGAGAGGAAGACCACCTTTATCCACATACGTGATCCAGTGTTTTCCTTCAGTTTCAAAATGTATTACCACTTAATATTCTTGAATTCCCATAGCAGAAATTCATAAAATTGGAAAGAGATGTTAAATTTCAACTTGTGAGCTGACAGTGAGTGTTACTTGCAAATGTCACTGTTTTTGTCATGGCAGTATTTTAGTTGATTTTGCTTTATGCCTCCAAAACATGTTTTAAACTGGTGCGTGTGAGATACTGGCATGTTAAATCATGTATTTCGATGGCTGTTTCTTATCAGTACAAAGTATCCTCCAATATGAAAATGAAATGAAGTAATTTTTAAAAGTAAAAAACTATATTCAACAAATAATAGAAGATCCAAGGGTCCTATCATTAGTTATAAATAAAATTTATCTCGAGTGAAATCATTTTTTGCATATTTTATGCATTTATTCAAGATTTATATCTTGTATCTTGATTTCAAAGGGCTTGAGACAGCTTGCTAAGAGTCAAAGAAATATTCAAGCGTCAAAGAGTGTATCTAAAAGCATTTGTTCACTCATTCCTTCAACAAATATTTATTGAATGTCTACCAATCAGAGATTGGCGCTCAGGGAAGTGAAGATCAATAACGTATGGTTGGTCCTCCCCTTCAAGAAACTCAAAATTCTGTTTTACAGACCCGTAAATCACTTAAAATGCATCAACAAATACATGTATAAGAGCCAAAGTATGGGGAAAGAGCTCAAATAAATGTATGTGCAAAGTGCTAAGGGACCCCTGAGGCAGATTTTTCATTTAAGATATACATATTATAATTGAGTTTAAGTGTTAGACAATGGAGACAGATTATTTTAATACATAGAATGGACCTTTTTAAATTACAGTCCTGCCAACTCCCCAGATAAACCAAATGGTCCAGATTGCTCACTGTTCTCTGACACTCCCCCTTACTTTCTCCCCTCCCCTCTCCTCATGGAATAACATCAGTGAAGAAAGTCACTGGCTTTCTAGGGTTACACAAACCAGGATTCAAGTTACATGGCTCAAACTGAGCCTCAGTTTCCTTATTTTTAGCATTCCTTTTTTTTTTTAGTTTCCTTATTTTTAAAATGTAGATGATAAATTCACCTCTCTGAGTTTTTTGATGACAAGAAATAATAAAAGTAAATGTATTTGATATTTTATGAGCATTTAATAAATGATAGTTACTGTTATTATTAAGATTTTGTCATGCTGTACTCTCTGTACTGAATGGCCTATCACCATCCACCCTGATAAAATTCTTTCTGACTCTTAAGCTCTATATTTCATGTAAAACGTACTTTTAATTTACTCATTCTTCTAATGTGGTTACTCCCCTACTACATAGTTAGGTTTTTACATTGTGTATACTGTAGGATGTCTAGTGAATATATTTTAAGTTGAATCAAGTTCAGCTAGCCTAGAAAGAACAAAAGAAAGAAAAGAAAGGAGTTGCCAAGAAAATGTTAAATGATATATTAAAGGTCAAACAACTAGTTAGGGGCAGAAGTGGGGCGGAGCCAGGCTGCCTGACGCTCAGTCTAAATGACACTGTCTCTTAGAAAACATGACTCTTTATCTTTGCAGACCAGATTTATTCTAAGCTCTTCACTTATCCAGTCCTTACAAGGAATCAGTCAAATGAAGAATCAGTCCACTGAATTGTAACAAACACTTACATTTAGTAATATTACTGAGTAATAATTATGTGTATACATACACTTACTTAATCCTCATAAAACCCTGTGAAGAAAGCATTAATATTATGCCCCCACTTATAAATGAGGAAACTGGAGTCACAGAGACGATAGCTTCCTCCCTCAAGGAAGTGAGTAGCAGAGTCAGGGTTCAAACCCAGCCTCCATGCTCTTAACCATTTAATGTACTGACTCTCATTTTTCATGTCATCTTACATATTCATTTAAAAGTGTACAATTACAGGGGTGCCTGGGTGGCTCAGTCAGTTAAGCGTCTGCCTTCGACTCAGGTCATGATCTCTAGGTCCTGGGATGGAGCCCCATGTCAGGCTCCCTGCTCAGCTGGGAGTCTGCTTCTTCCTCTCCCTCTGCCTCTCCCCCTGCTTGTGCTCTCTCTGTCTCTCTCACTCTCAAATGAATCAATAAAATCTTTAAAAAAAAATAAAAATTTAAAAAGTTTAAAAATTTAAAAAGTATACAATTACTAAAATATTTCATACCAGTAAAGCTTATCTCTTGTGAATTATTCTCTCTCAGTTAAGGGGGGGGAGGTGTCTTTGTATGATGAGTCCCTATTACTTTTCCAAGTAATTCTCAGAACTTTCTAAGTGCAAAGAAACTTTTCTGTTCACTACAAATATTAAAAACAGCAGAAATTATATTCTACCCTGATTGCCCTTAATTTAATTTCCATATGATACAGGTTTGGGGTTGTCATTAGACCTCTTTTCCAAATATTTCCAGTTCTCCTTCTGGACATATGATAGTGTGTTTTTTTGTTTCTTGTTTTTTGTGTTGTTGTTGTTGTTGTCGTCGTCGTCGTCGTCGTTGTTGTTGTTGTTAGCCTGCCCTCTTGAAGTCAGGTATGGACCCTAGGTTGGTCAATGAAATGTGAGGAGTGGTGATGTGTGTTGCCTGTGGGAGAAAGCATGAAGAGCCAGTGCAAGACTTTTATGTTTCCTTCCCATTGTGGAGGTGATCATAGACACAGAGATTAAGATAAAGCCTGAGTCCCAGAATAACCATGCAGAACAGACAACATAGATTGAACAGCAAACATTTCTTAAATTAACTCCTAAGATATTTATGGCTCCTACCAAACCCAGTTTATCCTGTCTCTTTGGAGGATAAATTATCATTAGAAATACTTTATATAGTTTATTTATCTAAAACAGTTTAATTTTAGAATAGTTAGCAAAATACATGGCATCCTTTGACTCAACTTTTATGCTTTTTGAGTTTTCGCAACATATGTATTCTATAAATGTAAACCATAAAAACATTTCCTAGGTATTAAGACAGTTTTTAAAGGCCAAATCAGTACTGAAATAGCTTATGCTTTCACTTCCAGGGATGTTTCCTGAGATAGGAAGTTATTCATAATTATACCCAGACTGTGTCTTGAATGTTCAGTTTTTGTGTTTATTGTTGGTTTTGAGTGGCTATGAATATTTTGTTCATTCTTCTCTCTTATTTGCAGACTCCTGGACATACAGTATTCCAACAAAGCATTTTCAGATTGTTTTAATACAGTTTGATTAAGTTTTCAACTACAACATTTCCTTCCCATGATTCCACTAGCTCTTGACGAGAGCTGTAGCACAGAGTGTGTGTGTGTCCATCACAGCCTCCAAGAACTGATTCTGACAAATCTTTAGAGGCCCTTCCAGGGACTGCCTCAGTTGTTGACTCATTCCAGCTTGGATCATTCTGGAACTTAAATTTTTCTAATGGTCAAGCCCTTGATTATTCAAACTCATGGAAGGAAACAGCACTATACATAAATTCAAAACCAGAACTGATCCAAAAGCCATTACTATTTGGCTCTGGAGATCATTATATAATATTTTATGAAAGCAACATCTTTATCACCCCAATTCTGTAGCTCCTGGCCTTCCCTGAATGTATATTAAGTGAGCATGGAGGCAGAACCCAGCAGTGTCCCGGAGGAGGGAAAGGCCATCTGCCCCTGACATTTACCACCTTATTTTATCTCCAGAGTTGATATGTTTATTAAGTAGGTATCTGATTCCTCTCTCTCTCTTCTGTATACATCTATCCAGAAGCTGAATATGCTGGAAAAATCAGCCTTTCCAGTTCTGCAAAACATCCTCTGTGCCAGGAAAAAGCCATTTTTAATTCAGATTTTGCTGTCAGGTTTTATTGTATTTCCGTCAAATTTTTCCTGAGTCATGCAACTTCTTAAATGTTCAACTCTTTTTCTCTTTTTTGAAACTATGGTGTTTTATGCCAAGTTCACAATAGGTGTTTTTTAAAAAGATGGGTAGTTGAATGGATTGGTATTTAATAAACACTATAACAAATTTTACAATAGAATGTTATGTGAACACCTTAGGTAGTGATCATCAACTCCGACAACACATCTGAATCATGTGGGAAACTTAATTCCTGGGCCTCATTTCCAGAAATTCTAATCAACTTGGTCTAAAGTGGTCCCTGGAAAACCAATGTTTTAAAAAGCCCCATAGATAATTCTATGTGAAGCCAAGGTTAAGAGCCATTGCTTAGAGAGAATTGTACTTCATTCCTCACACTTCTGTAGTGTTGGCTTTTTTTTTTTTTAATATGTTTTGGACTGGTGAATTTTTATTCTATTTCTTGTGTGATATAGGTACTCATTTTCCTCTTTGTGCTTAACCTTTCCAAAGGCATTGAAGCAGTTCTGAGAAAATCACTGTGTAAGGCTCCTAACATTACAAAATAAAATAAAAAAATAAAATTCTATTTATTAAGATTGCTCTCTAAAATAACATTTATCTCAGCCTTAGACCTCCAGAAACACATCTGTGGACAACAAAGCTAGGTTTATAATTTGCTGCAGCAAGGGAGAATGAACCCCATGGGTATTGGTGGAGAAGTTCTCTCAGAAGAGATAACTCAGGGGGCCCCTGGGTGGCTCAGGGGGTTAAAGCCTCTGCCTTCAGCTCAGGTCATGATCTCAGGGTCCTGGGATTGAGCCCCGCATTGGGCTCCCTGTTCAGAGGGTAGCTTGCTTCTTCCTCTCTCTCTGCCTGCCTCTCTGCCTACTTGCAATCTCTCTCTCTGTCAAATAAATAAATAAAATCTTTTTAAAAAAAGAGAGATAACTCAGGAAAACGATGCTTGTAGGTTTGGGGACAACTTTGGCAGGTATTGGTCAGCATATAAAAATTAGGGAGTTGCTGGAACAGTCAGTGGTCTTATTTTTGGAACACAAAAGTTTGTGAAGAGTCACCATTAGATCTGTTTGTCAATAGTCTTCTCTTGGGACATAAACATTTGCATGAACCGGTGTTAGGAAAGTTTTGAGTTTCAGTAGTTGATGATGGACATGATGGTTCTGATGTGGTACAGTTTGTCCTGTTGGAGCTTGTGAGTTTTAATGCTCAGCTTTCCATCACAGCATAGCTATCATGCAACACAGCTTTTTTACATTACAAGATTTGTGGGGGGAAATGGTTTTCCATCTAATAGAGTAATGCTTAGCTATCTATGGACATAGATCAATATATATTCCAGGTTAAAAGAAAAATCTAGAAGCCATTCAAAATCCGTTTAATATAGTTTTTACTCTTACTCATTTTGATACCAAGCAAAGCACCGTCCTTGTTTGTTTGCTCAAAAACGCAAAACCCAGCCATGTAAATCGCCTTGTTATTTCTAACCTGAGGGCTGATACAAGTCAATTCTGGAGGCCATCAAGGGTTGGGGGTTGCAATCTTCATGAAAATCACAGAGGAATGTCAAAGGGACTGTGACTCATTGGGAATGGTTTTCCTCCTAATTTATCCCACATTGCAAAGAAATGGTATAGATTTAGAAGAAAAAATAATGAGTAATATTTTCAGTTCTGATGTTTTTGTTTGTGGAAATTCAGTATGGGCAATTTAGACTATATCCCTACACATAAAATTATAGGGCTGAATTTAGGAGTCATTTCAAATAAATGGTTAGTAACCATTTCTTACTGATTAAGTACTTTTCTATAAAATGATAAACCTAGTGTTCAGGCATAGCAATATGGTGTAAAAATTTGAGTTTCAAACACACCGCAATTGCATTTTCCAGTGTTCTCAGTAGGAGGGCTTTGGAATAAAAGTCTTAGGGTGGAACTTTGAATGGGGCACCACTTATCATTGTGTTACCTAGGACACATCGAATTACCTGTGGTTTTAGATTTGAGGTTTTTATTTTTAAAAAATTTCAATTTGAAATCACTTCAGACATATAAAATGTTACAAAAATAGTACAAAGAAATTCCCAGATCCTCACCCAGCTTCCCAAAACGTTAACATTTTATATAACAACATTATAGTTTTCAAAACCAGAGAAATACTATTGATACAATACTATCAATTAATCTAAAGAACTCACTCCATTCTTGTCGATTGCTACTGATACACTTTTTCTGGGCTAGGATCCCATCTGGAATCACAAAGTTTATTTAACTGTCATGTCCCTTGAGACTCTTTTAACCTCAGACAGTTTTCTTTTTCTTTCATGACTGACACTTTTGAAAAGTACTGTTATTTTGTAAAAAGTTCTGTCCACTTGGGTCTGTCTGTCTTTTTCTCATGATTAAATTTAGGTTATTTATTTTTGGTAAGAATGCTAGAGCAGTGACATTGTGCCTTTTTCAGGGCATCATATCAAGAGACATGATGCTGCTTATTCTCATTAGTGTTGATAATAACTTTGATCAGTGGAACAAAGTGATGTCTGTCAGATCTCTCCACTGTAAAGTTGCTATTTTTTCAACAAAGAAACATTTTTAAATGATTGTACATACGTGCCCTCTCTCCCTCCTTTCTTCTCTTCCCAAATATGATGTGAAGTGACGATATAGAAAAATGTGAGAGCCCCCAATTAAGCTGATCGATTCCTGGTATTATTTCCCCTGCCTATTCTATATATTTTTAAATAGTGAATAATGTACTATGTGTTGGCTAACTGAACATAATAATTAAAAAATGGTGAATTATTCTGAGTAAAAGACTCAGTCTTACAGCAAAGTGGCCTTCTACAAGTTGATCCTGGAGTCCTAAGATGGAGCCCCACAGGGGGCTTTCTGCTCAGCAGGGAGTCTGCTTCTCCCTCTCCCTGCCATTCCCCCCTGCTTGTGTGCACTCTCTCCCTCTCTCTCTTTTAAATAAAATCTTTAAAAAATATAAACATAAATAAATAAATAAATAAATAAATAAATAAACCTCCGCCTAGCAGCAGCCATATGGTGGAGTGAGAGAAAAAAATAAACTGCATTCTGCCTCATTCTAGAACGTAAAGCTTTCAAAACAAAACTGGAATGATATGTCTTTCTAGCTATTTCATTAACAAAAAAATAATTAAAGAAAATTGCATGCTGTGCAGCATAGAAATCCATTATAAATTCCCTGTATTTGCTTAAATAACCCTTCCCCCTGGTTTTCTCTTTCTACTAAAGCTGCACATGCTTAGTCTCAACCCACTCTACAATTTGTGAATAATTTAAAGAAAGTACCTTGAAAGCAGAATCACTTAGAATCCAATATACATTTGGCAGTGCAGAGGAAGGACCCAGACTTTCTACTCGGATAACTTGAATATGACTGAGCTCAATCCAAGGTTCACAGAAGCCAGAGCAGTGATCTCACACCTTTCAGAAGATGGGCAATTAATGGCACTTGGGCTGACTGCACCCAGAATACAGCCTGACAAGAGAAAAAGATGCATGCTTTGCAGCTATGAGGGTGATGTCAAAGAATGCATATAAGGACCAGAATGGGCTGGATCACTCTCTTGCAGTCAGCATCCTGGGCAAGAAGCAGGAGATGGATAGCAGAGTCACAGACTGTCAGATGGCACATGAGATGCTGACCGTGGAGTTCCCTCTGCCTAATTAATAAGGAGAAAAACCAGTTAGTAGATTTTGAGCACAATAACTAAAAAGTGACTATCTTGCTCCTAAAAATAATTCTATTTAAGTGAGTTATGTCTTCATATGTTATTTGAGCTAAAAAAAAGTGCTAAAACTTAAGAGTTTAGATTTAAATATTTTAAAACAATAATAAATGATATTCACTTCATGTTTACTATCTTACATGGTGCTTTCATACTTAACATCGTGCTTGATCCTCCTAACACCCATGTGACTTAAGTTCTTCCCCCATTTTAAAGTTGAAGAAGCTGGGTCATGGAAAGAATGCATCTGCTTACAGCAGATGACACAACCAAAAAATAACTGGTATCAGGAAAAATAAAACTTATCAGGATTTTGCATATATATTTATATCAATTAAGGTTTTTCTAACTTAATGGAGGTTGGAAATACTAGTTTCTATAGGCTAGTTCATCTCACAATTCATCTTACCAAATCTCAGGATTATGCAATTTTCCTTTGAGTGCCAATCAATCTGTGCCAGGCTATCCTATTTTGATTACATAGGGCAAGATGACTTTAAGCTGTGAATCAAGATGAGAAAGAAGCCAAAACCATAGGTAGGCTATGGTCAGCTTCTGAGAGCCCATTGGTAGGATACAAAAAGTTAACCTGGAAAACAAAAATGGGTTAAAAGTATGTGTGATTGATAGAGCACTAGGTTAATTCAGAAGTAGACATCAAATCTAATTTATATAAGCATTTCAAGTTGAGTAAAACAATCTGAGTTTGATGTGGATAGGCCAACTTTGGAAACCAAAGCAGGTACCCTGCCCATCCAGATGACTTCACTAGAACATAACATGTTTGGGAAAAGCTCCATTTCTTGGCTTATCCCTGGAGGTCCACCTCCATGAATAGTAAAGTCATGGTCCTCTGAAATTGACAAAGATAGGCAAATGATCAGATTGGCACTAAATTGCTTAGTGGTTGAGTAAGCACAAAGAAAAACAAGGAAATCTGGCTTTAAGGGTGCAGAAAAAGGCAAGTAAAGTGATTGACCATGGTGTCCAGATCATTTGATGATTGCAATTTAAGCCATCATAATACTAATAAAATGGATGAAGAATAAAGAGAAATTGAGGGATTCAGTGTTTAAATGAGATTAAAATCCAGGCAAGACAAAATGTTCAAAACTATGGAGACAGTAAAAATAGGTTTCCAGGGGTTAGGAGGAAGGGGGGAATAAGTAGGTGAAGCACAGAGGATTTTTAGGGCAGTGACACTATTCTGTAGGATACAGAATGGTGGATGCATGTCATCCTGCATTTGTCTAAATCTACAGAATGTACAACCCCAAGAGTGAACTTTAATGTAAATTATAGACTTTGGGTGATAATGATGTGTCAGGGTAGGTTCAACAGCTGTAACAAATATACCACTCTGGTGGGGGGATGTTGATAATGGACCAGAATATGCATGTATGGGACAAGGAGTTATATGGGAAATCTTCTACCTTCTCGATATTACTCTGAACCTAGAACTGCTATAAAAAACAAGTCTATTTTTTAAAAAGAGAGCTAGGAGAGGGTAGGAGGATATGGCTTGAAAATGGGACTTCAGAGTTTAAGATGAAGAATAAGAGTGGAGCATATGGGCAAAGATGGGTAGAACAGACGTGGTTAACCAAATTATTATCAGAATTTTAGTATAATGTGGTTATTGACTGAGCAGCCCATCCCCACCCTGCCACTTCCAAATTATTCCTGTCTGCAGAGTGATTGCTTTAAATGGCAAAACCAGCAGAGCATTCAAAAACATGACACCACTATCTACCACTTTACTGGGGTTCTATCTGTATGATTATCTGACTACATATCCTTTGGAAAGCTTCCAGTAGCAGATCCATATACTCTTCAGCTCCTGACTATAATAATTAGTAACCACATTACTGAAAAAACAAAATGTTTGTCTATGACTTTAGAGGATTTGGGCATATAATCAGAGAGCATCCTAGGCATTGCTTGGAATTATAAGAGAAATTCAATTATTTTTCTTGTTCAGTTCATTAAAAAAAAAGCAAAGCAATAAACAAAAGAGGTATTTCTTGGCTCTGAGAATTAGCATGAATGATTTAACAGTTAGAAATTTTTCTCACATAAAGAATTTCTAACTTGAGGTCCTTAAATATTTCAAAATATATTGCATTCTGTGGATACTTTGCAAAATCTAGTAATTGTGTAGCCTTTCCCATGAGTTCTGAGACACTTCCCTTAATTGTCACCATGTTTATGTTAACACTTACTGCTATGGGATTTTCACAGAACAAGCATTGTCATTTGCAAACTTTCCAGAAAAACCACTGTCGTTTGCAAACTGTTTTGACATGTAAAAGATGGAATGCATTTTCCATCCAAATCTTTAGGAGAATCAGAGGATCTCCAGAAACAGCATGCATAGTGATTAAGCAAAGAATATCTATATCCAAAAGTCCCACGTTTGAATCCCAGCTTCGCTACTTACAAAGTGCGGTTCCACCTCTGTTAGGTTTTACAAAATAGACCACGGCTCACAATATACTTCAAAATATTGAAAATTATCAAAATAAAAATTCTTTATGCAAGAAAATTTGTGCAAGATGTTTAATTTATCTATCCTCCACCCCATTTTCTCATTTGAAAAACTGAGATGGTAATGGTATTTAACTCGCAAGGTTCTTGTGAGGATAACGTAAATCATGTAAAGTGTTTTGAACAACATTTGGCAGGCAGTAAGTGTTCAATAAAATTGACAAAAAGTGCTTTCTTAATAATGGCTTCCATACATACAATACTTAGTACAGGGTACCGTGCTGGGAATTTTTTTTTAAACATATTAATCTGTTAATCTTTATTACAGCCTTTAGATAAACAATAGTATCCCCATTTTGTATATGAAGAAACAAAGGCTTGGGATGGTCACGTTACTGGCGAAAGCCTACCAGCGGGTGAGAGAGCTGGGATTTGAATCCTGCTCTACAGGCTCTAGAGCCCATCTTATTAGATCCTTTGTTATCCCAGCTTCCTTAGGTTTGTACTTGTGAGAAACTTCCCATCTGCCTCTTGAAAGAAAACACATCTAGAGTGATTTCAATAGTTTTCGCAACTGTGGTCGTTGACAGTTGAAAATGGTGATGACTTCCAAGACCGGATAGCAGGCTTCCCCACATACAGTGTCTCAGATGAAACTCTTTATTTCCTAGGTGGGTAAATTGTTTGTTCTTGTGGTCGTTTTGTCTTTTGCTTTTTTACTTTTGCACATCTATAGATCTCATTGTCTGAGCGTTAAAGAGAGACAGAGAGAAAAGCTGAAAATGCCTTCTACTATATCCCACAGGAGTATCACACTGTTGACACACGTATTTTTAAAAATGAGCCCAGGGAATAGCTTTATTGGCCCATGGACAAGTGACCATGTGGAGCTCTAATTCATACAAGTTCTATCACACTATAAGGCCTCATGAGACTCTCCAAGCATTCCACACGTGTTTACAGTTCCACGTACATCTAGAAGAAAGAAAAAAAACAAACACCTCGTAGGGCTTTTCAAAGATGAAAAAAGACTATGCATTGGAGTACGTGTGTCTAGTCAGCTCACTGCTTTCCTTTTAGCAGACCCAGTCTTTAAAGGCTGAATAGAGAATAGGTTACCATAGAATTCACACCAACAACTGTGAGTGTGCAAAATTCTTTCCGAAGTCTAAAAGCAACTGGGTGAGGGCTTTTAGCACTGCTTCTTGGCTTACTTAAGTGTATAGGATACAAACAATGCTTTAAACCCATATTTTTTAAATGCTTCAGTTGTACAGATGAAAAATTAAAGTCTTGGGGGGTGTTTAAGGGCTTTTTAAAAATTACATCTTGACTAGATGGTCAAGTGAAGAATTGAACTCAGGACTTATTCCAATCACATGCTTTTCTGAACCATGTTGCGTTTTTAATTCAATGGGAAAAACAAACAACAACAATGACAAAAAACCGTAAGGAAACAGGAAAGTTTTGGTAATCATGTGTTGGTGATGACCACATATTACGGATGACCACATGCAATGGGCTCTCTAGAAACAAACCAACTATAACTTAAAAAGAAGGACTACAAAATCATGTAGGTATTTGTTAGGAAAACCTCCCTCCACCAAAATCACAAATGAGAACATAGAAAATATGGGCCTAAGTATTTATTTTCATTCAACAAGAATATCTTTGATTCCATGACTTTAAATTTAAAGTGTAACCATTATCTCATCACTCTTTTTATAGACCTTGTGTTTAAAGACTTAAAATGATGGATGTAGCAATTTTTAAAAACTGTATTAGAAGAGGGCATAGCAGGATTATTGAGAATTTGTTTTTTTTTTTTTTACACATCTCTTTTGAATATAGCTCATTCTGCCCCTCACTCCTTCCCACCTGGCTTCCGGTAAAACATTTAAATTACGAACTGATGAAGAACAAGACAATGCATTTCCCAAAGTTCAAATCATATGCTTGATCTGCTGGACATCAAAAAGTTATGCACATATGGGGAAGAAAAAAAAGAAAAAGAAAATAGCCTGGATGGCTATAAATAGATAATCAATGACTATTCCCTAGTTAGTAAGATTATAGTCTTCCTGTCTTCCTTATAATTCTCTGTATTTTCTTTAAATGAGCCTATATGCTTTTGGAATGATAAAAGGTGTTTTGAAAAACTAAACACGTCTATGATTAAAATCATATAGAGAAAAAAAGTTGTGGACATAAATGCCTATTATTGATCCAAGCGTGCATTTTCCTTTTATAACAAAATATAACCCTACAATTTCCCCCAAATACTGGGAGATCTAAAAAATGGTATTTAAGCGTATAACAACACTTTGTAATGGTGGACCAACTATCCTGGTCTGCTCAGAAATGAGGAGTTTCTTGGGATTCAGGATTTTCAGTGCTAAAATCTCAAGTCTCAGACTGATTACCCTGCAGTAATGCACCAACATCTGTATGGAGGTGTTGGTCCACAGTCCCTGAGGAAGTGTTGTTTATCCCCCAGAGGGCTCATCTGGACCACTCAGAGAGGCACAGTCAGTTTTCATGGAGTCTACAGATTATTTTCCATCTTTCTAGATCACAAGTTTTATAGAATCTATTATATGTGAATCTAGTCATTCATTCTGCAAACGACCTGTTCAAATAAGTGATTAAAAATAGGTGTGTCTGCATGTTCTGGGTTTGAAAGAATGTGAAAGTAACTATTAAACAGGACAGACAGGAGCCCTAAAACAATTGGGAAAAGTTTTATATAGTCTTCTAATACTTTCTGGTCAAGTAATTTACTTTATTCTCTCTTGAATTATTAGCCTAGCACATCCCGTTAAGACCCTTCCAGGTTTTCGATTCTAGAACACTCTCTCATGGAACGCAAGAGGAAGAGAGAAGGACAGCTGAGGGAATAAGTGTGGTGAATTGGGGAATGGGGCTGTAGAGATTTTCAGGGTCTGAGGTTTTTAAATGCATTGCCAAAGCTGATCCAGCGTATTTCCTTCCCAGCATTAATAATTACTTGGCACTAAAGAAACACTTGCTGATAGAACATTTTATGGTACGGTGTTTTATTATCTCTGTCTTGGAAAAATGGTAGCCACTGATAATCTAATAGAGAGGAGAAACTGACTTCATTAATTTATTATAGCCCAGAACCCTGGGCAGGGTGTTTGATTACAGGGGACATTCTTTATTTCTGCCAAATTTAAAAACTGGCACAACCCAGGAGATAATGTAAAGCCTCTGGTTCATGCCTTCTGGATTCTGTTTTCTAACAGATGAACCAAGAACTTGTAGTTTAAACTTAAGCTTTACCTACCATTTTTATATTTACTTTGTTTCCCCAATTTATATGTACTTTAATGACAAACTCACACGGTGATGTTCGATAGTTATGTCTTTACCAATACAGCGCTGCAAAGACAGAGACCTAGGCCCTGATCCTGGCCATGCTACTCATCACGGTGTGTGTGACCTTGGGCACAACACTTCATCACCGTAGTTCCTTCATCTGTGAGATGGAAAGGCAGGACTGAGGTCTCCTCCAGCTTCATGTTTGGATTCAAAGTTGGGGATAAATAAGTATGAAAGAAAATTTCTTTCAAAAAATAGTATA
Organism: Ailurus styani; assembly: GCA_002007465.1. Taxonomy (NCBI): domain Eukaryota; kingdom Metazoa; phylum Chordata; class Mammalia; order Carnivora; family Ailuridae; genus Ailurus; species Ailurus styani. Next base: position 7,508,781 of record LNAC01000032.1, on the reverse strand, counting down.
TAGACATTTTGTTAAATTCCAGTTAAAGATTGAGTTATTTGGTCTCAGTTTGCCGGGTAGATTATGCAGAGCCTAGGGGCTACTGTGCTGTATGCTTCAGAAATGATTATTGCAGTTCATGTACTATGCCTGACAGAAGGAAACATCTGGGGGATTTCTGCAAAAGCTGGGATCCACTCATAAAGGGGACCCTTTTGCTTTTGGACTGGTTGTACATTATCCCACCTGCTATACTTTGTGAGCGTTTCTCCATCTGTTAGCAATTGTTTCCTTAATTAATTGGTAGAATCTATGATATTTTTAAGTGCTTCGTGTCAATTTCAAAACGGCAAAAGGATGCGAGCTACATACTGTTGTGCATGGTGCATGAAAATGGAATCAAAGAAACAGCATGTCAGAGCTGAGTGAGGCCTTAGAGATCAATTAGTCCAGCTTCCTCATTTTGTAGATGAGAAACACATCCAGCTCATTGTTGCCAAAGCAGAGAACCAGTATCTCCTAATCCCCTTTTTTTCATTATATCATCAGCAAATCATATCTTTCTCATTCTCAGCAATATCTTTCTTCTGATTTTTAAAATTCCTTTGGTTTTATAATAAGAGTTTAACTAGAAGAAACAAATTTTTAAAAATTATTTCATTGAATGAAAATTTTCTGTGGACACAGTTGAAAAGCCACATAGATGTACAAGGTTTGTAACAAAAAAATGGATGTTGTCTATTCTGCTCTTTCCATGTGCAATTGTGGTGCCTGAGAGGCAACACATTCATTTCTTTGGGTTTTTTTTTATTTGCTTTCATATTTCTAAAGAAATATTTTACACTACTATCCCTTGATTATTACTTTTAGTTACTATCTATTGATTTGCTACTAGAATATGAGATTGACTCTTCCCAGGCACACCTCCATCCAAACATACCTTTCCTTCCACCTCACCACCTCCATCTTCTAAATACAGTCATAACAATCACTTTGGTTGGATTATGTTCAATGTTTGCATCTTATAGTTACTTAAATAAAATTCACAGCCATTCAGAGATAATTATTACATTTTCTATCTTGTTCAACTATTTTTCTCCCTGGAGTTGGGATGACCTAGTTTTTATTGTTGTTGTTTGCTTGCTCACTTAATATCCTGTATCACTATCAGTAATTCACACACAAGGCCTTTGATACCAGTGTAAATTTCAACTCAGCACATTCAAAATCATCAGATGTCCATCAGTTTTACCTTTTCCTGAGCCATTCTGTTGCAATATATGCTGATAGCCTTCTGGGGCTGCTTGCATCTTCCAACCTCATTATCTTTTGTTACTCATGAGCTCTCTCACATTTGAATTCTCTTTCGTTGTTTCATTTGCTTCTGTATTTTAAGAGAAAGGGTGCATGGAACATAAAATATTTTACAGTCATAGGGTTGAAAATATCTATATTCTGAGCTCACTCTTGCTTTAATAATTCAGCTGGATATAGAAATCTAGTTTGGAAATCATTTTCTCCTTGAGATTTTGAAGTATTGCCCCATTGTCTTCTAGCTTCCAGTGTTTTTTCAAATTTCATGTGACATGCCATGATTTGGATCTTTATTTGTCACTCTCACTAGACACTCAGTGGGACGCTCAATATCAAAACTCTTGACCTCCAGTTTGTAGGTATTTTGGTAAATTATTTTTTGCAAAATTCTCTAACTCACCAACCAGAACTTCATCTCACAGTGCTGGCAGACATGTACTTTTTCAAGCCTCTTCATGTATCAATCTGCTTATACATTAAATTTTAAATATCATCAAAATATTGAGTATTTAGGAATAATTCTAACCAAAATGTGCAAGAACTTTATGGTGAAAATGATAAATATTTATTTAAATATATTATAAAAGATCTAAATAAATGTATACATGATGATGTATGCCATTGATTAATTACACTAGTGGCTCCAATCCTTCACTCCATGATGTATTGATGCCCTTTGTCATTTTATTCTGCAGTTTCTCTCACCACAGAGGTGATGTTTATTTCGGCACCAGTTGATACTGATTTTATCTGAACTTGAAGCAGTTTACAGTTCAGTAGGATGAAGCAAACAAATATATGAACAATCACCTTATAGAACACATGCTACGGTAGAATGAATGTGGAATGCTATAGGAACCTGAAGAAGACTCAGTATCTTAGTTTTGGGAAAGACGAAAAGGATTTTTAATTTCACTGGGACACCTAAAGTATAAATAGGAATCACCTAGACAAACAGTGATAAGAGCCATTTATACAGAGAGAATAGAATGTGCAAAGACCCAGAAGTGAAAGAAGGAATAGTATTTTCAGAAAAATTACTCATGTAATCTGAGGCTTAAATAAAAAGAGAGTCTGGAGAGTCAAAATCATGATTGGTCCTATAAGTTGAGTAATTATAATGTGTATTATCCAAACCTGTACATTTTGGAAAGTGAAAGAGATAATACTAATAACTATGCTATAGATAAATAAACTGGAAATCACAACAAATAGGGACAGCCCAAGGCAAGCCAAGATACATGCCTTACTTATAAGCAATGTGAAATTCTCCTCTTTATCATGGGACGATTGAGGAATCTTTGATGGATCTTAAGTAAGAGGGTAGGGAGGTGACGTATTTACTTTTGCTCTAGCGTGGACTAGTTATGGGTTAGGGAAGCAGAGGTATACAAAAAGAAGAGAAATGGAGAAAAGGAAAGAGATGCATGTATTACAATAATTCAGGTAAGCAATGGGGTTGCCTCTGGATTAGCAATGTAGTAGTAATGGAGATGGTAAAAAGTTGATGAATTTTGTAGCTATTTAGGAAATAAAATCAACAAGACTTGCTGATGGAGTGTTTGAAAGATTTAGTAGGGAAAGAGGAAGTTGGAAACACCAAGTGCAGTATTCACATTTTTGTCCTGTGCACATTGATTGAACTGAAGGATCCATCACACAAGGGAGCAGCCCCTAAAGATGTTGTGTATAAGGACCTGCACTGTGTTTTGTGAATGAATTTTTGTTGGCCAGTGTAGCTGGGGTTTGTTGTTGTTGTTGTTGTTGTTGTTGTTCTAAAGTGTTGGACTAAGTCCTAAATGATCTGAGCTGTCCTATTGAATGACTACAGTTGATGCTACAAAGAAATACAAAGAACAGTCGGTGGAATATAAAGTCTATGAAGTGGGTGGAGTACAAAGTACATAAAGAACACCAAAGCAAAGGCATGCAGGAGCAAAGGAGTGTGTGATCACAGATTGGTTTCTAGAATATCAAAGGAACAACACTAGTTGCTTGTGTTGCAAAGTGTCTGTGAATAAAGGCAACCTTTTCATTCCCAGGCATGCACAAATGAGAGGTCACATAATCTGAGTGAGATCTTGCACAATGTGTACGGAAGTCCCTTAAGAAAACACAGAGTGTTTTCTTTGTCACCTCTTTTTCTCTTAAAGGGTTTTGATTTTATGGAGGTACAAGATGAGAGAACAGACTTCAAAATATCATAGGAACAGGAAAGAATTTAAGTTCAGAATGTGGATAGCAGTCAATTATAGATGATCATTGTGCGCCTCCAGTAAGTTTGGGGCAGAACAGAAACAGAAGAATTGTGGCCAGAGAGGCTCAGAAAGTGGGCCCTGGGAGGGTAAAATAGAACCCAGCCCAGATGAAAATTGGGTAGCATTCATCATAATGTCAGACTAACTCACGGGGTGCCACAGGCTGAATCCAGCACAAAGCCCTGGAAACAAAATTTAGAAGCTCAGCGATATTATCTGAATAATCAATGCAAGGCACCAAACCCAAGAAAGGAACCCCTTGCTTCATTCCCGTTTTTGTTCTCTAACCCATCTCTCTGAAGCTCTGCTCGTCAGGGCAGGAACAAACCCTTTAGGCTGCCTGTCCACCAACTTCACCTTTTTTTTTACTTTTCACCATAAAAGGATGGAATGGGCAGTGTCAGCAGCATCCAGCCTTTCCAGACTTCTCTCTCATTCCCCTGTAGCATTCCTGCTGCTTCCCTATGTATAACCCTATCCTGCTCTCTCTTCACGTACCTGTTTTCAGCACGTCGCATCTTTCACATATATGATCTTACTTGATCCGCCAAGACCTGACTCTGCTCTCCGAAAGACTGTTTTTAAGTCCCACTCTGATACCTAACGTTCAATCTTGGACAAATTACTTAATCTCTTAGGAACTTGGTTTCTTCCTCTATGAAAAGGGAGGTAACCCAAGAAATTGAATGGTTTTAAGACTTAAAATGATGATGTATGAAAAGCACATAGTACATTACGTACCACATAATATACATTCAAAAATACTAGCAATTATTAGGACTCTTGTTAAACTTGAAACCTTATGTGGAAAAAAAAGAAACCTTATGTGGTAGACAACATTAATATTATGAATATATATATACATTTTATATACAATACAATTTTATATTTTTAATTTTTTATATTTTTTAATTTTTAATTTTTATATTTATAATTTTATATACAATACAAATATATTTTTTCATGATATAAATACAAACACACACACACACACATACATCCAAAGAGATTCTTAAAGTTTCAATAACTGGTTCAAGGTTATACATCTCCAATTTACAGAACTTCATTACATGACTTTAGACCTCAGGCTCAGTGCCTTATTAGGTAAACCTGGACGTGGCACTCAAAGCAATTGCAGAAAAAATGCCCGGACCTTCTGTCAAGATTCAACCTGACAGAACCAACCAAGGATATAACCCTACTAAAATAGCCATGCTCTTGCTTTTAGTAGCTATGGTGGGTAGCACAGTGGTCCCTTTCTCAAGTCACCAAAGTTGTTTTATTTGACATCTAGTCCTTAAAATTGGAAGGAACACACTCAGTCAAGCTTTAACTGAATCAAGCATGCATATGTATGCGTATGTATTGTCCTGGCTATATGTTATTGTATAACAAACCACCCCAAAACAGTAGATTAAGGCCATAATGATGATTGACTTGCTCATAAATCTGCAATTTGGGCAGGAATCATTAGGGGAAGTTCATCTTTGCTCCAAATGACTTTAGTTGGGACAGCTGAAACTCGGGTTGGAGTATACACTATCAAAACTGGATCATTCACATGTCTGGCAGTTGGAGCTCTGGGCTGAGAGCTCACCTGGAGCTGGGAGCCTCTCTTTCTCCCCATGTAGTTAAAGATCTCCATACTTCCTGGACTACCTGGTAGCCTGGTGGCTGGGTTTTAGGAGTGACTATCCTGAGAGAGTTGTATCACTTTCATGACCAATTTCAGAAGTCAAATAGAGGCATTTCTGCTGTACTCTTTAGTCAAGGCAATCACAAAGACCCACCCCTTTTCGAGGAAAGAGAACATTAACATCCACTGTTGGTGGGGAATGGCAAGGTTCTGGAAAAGCATGTGGAGTAGGAAATATAAGGGGTAGGAAATACATACATGCATATAATTACACATGAAAAATATGTATGTATATATTTCATATTCAAGTGTACATATTCATAGTCCTATGTATGAATATTTAAGCTATATAAAATATCATTCCCACTCTAATTTTATTTATTCCTTTATTTTTTCCATAATAATTATAATCACCTGGCATATCATCTATTTATTTGTTTTTTATCTGTCTGCCCTCCACTAGAATGAAGTGTCACATAGGCAGAAAATGTGTCGTATTTTATTTATTACCATATCATTATTACCCAGAACACTGCCTGACACAGAGTAGGTGCTCATTTATTTATTGAATAAATGAATTCATGCATGCATAAATAAATACTGCCTCCAATATATAGGGCCATAAATTCACCAACGTAGATGCTGGCTCTCAGGTTGGACTGTGAAAAGAAAGGTTAGTGGCACTATCTTCCATATATAACAAACTTGGTACATGACAAAGAAAGAATGTTGTTGAAGCTCCTGTTGTCTGCATTTGCAAACTCCATGGAAATTTTAACTCTAAAACCTTTTATCCTCTGCATTTCATTTCTCTTTCATAGACCAGCCATTGCTAGAAGCTTCAGCAGGGGGGATTTTTTGGAAGGTAGCTGTGAAGTATTAAAAAGGCAGTGGCAGATATAAGGATTTTATTTATTTTTTTTTTTTGCCTTCCACAAGATGCCTCATAAAGGCATAGTTAATAAGTTGCTCACTTTGCCTTAAGGTGTTTTCAGTAGCTCATAATAGTATTTATTTCAGAAAGTGTATCTTCTGTCACATTAAGGGTCAAGTAAAAATGATGTGAAATGACCTTGTTTGGCTTTAGAAAAATTAAAGCCCTAAAAGCATGGAAAGCAATAAAAGATTATTATGTGCCTTTTGTCAGATATGAGATACATTATAATGAATCCCTTATGACAAGTACCTTCACAGCTGTAGTTGTAAACACTTACATCAGCTGCTAATTGTGATATCTAATGGGATCCTTGACACTATAATGTGGCCTCCTTCCTAGACATTTTGGTTGTAATGAAAAACACTAATAACTAGAGTGAGGAAAAAGCAAACAGTGAATTTATGAATTACATAATGTTCTTCTGGTTAAGCATTTTTAAAATATGAAATTTTGTTAAAAGATACAAAAAGAGTAATATAAAATTCTAAAATGTGATATTCAACACGATTTGGGGAAAACCAAGTATCTCTTTACTCAAGATCTCTGAAGATGTCATTAAGAATATTTGTATTATAATGATGTACTATATGGTGACTAACATAATAAAAAAATAATTAAAAAGTTAAAAATAAATTTTAAAAAAGAGTATTTATATTAAAGCCCCCAAAAGAAGCTTTTAATGAGAACTGCAACTTATTATAACAACATAATTAATGGACTCTCTTTAATTTTTTTCCCTTAATACCAATATCAATATGTGATCACATATAACCATATGATATATCACCAATGTATATTTATAAAATAAATGCAATATAAAGAAGATGCTACTTGTTAACCATCAATATAATGTGATCTTTCATACCATTTTCAAGAAGTGGATATGGATTTGAATCATTACATTTAAAAATTCTGTGAACTGGCAGTTAAATAAGAAAGATCTGAATCTTGCTCTTGAAAACTTGATTCTTCATACATGGTTCTAGTAGATACCATGTGGCATTCTATTAGAAATGGTGTGGGGGAATAGCTAAAAATGGAAAGATCTATTTGACATAATAGTAGATTTTTCCACTCAAGGACAATAGACTCCTTTGTTTAAACATCAATAAAGGAGCTCACCTAGTACCATCATCATTATCATTATCATAATTATAACATTTTTTGGTACTTTATAATGTGCAGAAACACACTAACACTAACAGCTTTATATGTTGCATTTATTAAAGCATTTACTCATCACAACATCTCTCTGAAACAGGTACTGTTAGTAGCCAGTTTTACAGATGAGCAAACCGAGGGACAGGCAAGTTAAACTTTTGGTCAATGTCACAAAGCTAATAGAAGACACAGTCAAGATTCAAACCTGACTATTGGCTCCTGAGCTTATGCTCTTAACCAGGTTGCTTTGTAGCTTCAGAAAGGCACAACATTGCTTATGAAAAAAAATTTGAAGTCCTAACTCAGGAAGCGATGTGATCATGAAAATCTGGAAGTCCATCAGATATTGGAGTTTCAGAACTTGACACATGCTGTCACACTTCACCTGCACATGAAGTGGATTTTCCCCCACTGCATAATAGTAATAGTACTTAATTTATGCCAAGAACTAGGTCATCTCACTCTTGAAACAACCCAAAGAAACAAGTACTTGATTTACAGATGAAATCTAGTACTAAATTAAGTAACTTGTTCACAGTCAAAAACCAGGAGCCACTTAGAATCTTAGTTCATCTTACCACAAATCTGTGCTTATGATCACTATCTATGTATTTCCCCTCCTGAATGCACAGTAGAATCCTCAGCAGAACTATTAATAAATGTAAATTGTTGGGTGTCACTTCCAGAGATTCTAATTTAGTTGGTTTTAGTTGGTGGGCCCTAGGAATAGGTAGTTTATAAAAGTTTCCCACGTGAATTTAATGTGCATCAAAGGCCAAGATCACTACACTATCTGATACTCTTCCTCATCTTAAAATTATCTTTAGTCTTAACTGCCTGTAATTCAATAATCTACATTATTCTTTCCAGGGAACATAAGTGATTGGCAATCTCCAGTGCTTTCTTTTTTTTTTTTTTTTTAGATTTTATTTATTTGACAGAGAGAGATCACAAGTAGGCAGAGAGGCAGGCAGAGGGAGAGGGGAAAGCAGGCTCTCTGCCGAGCAGAGAGCCCAATGCGGGACTCAATCCCAGGACCCTGAAATCATGACCTGGGCCGAAGGCAGAGGTTTAACCCATTGAGCCACCCAGGCACCCCTCTCCAGTACTTTCTTATAAGGGTTTTATTATATAAAATGTTGACATTAGGTTTGAAATGGATTTCTTTATCCAGTAACAAGTAACTAACTAGGTGATTCTGAGTAGGATGTTATAATTTTAAATTTAATTTTTTCCTGATCTTTCTGATAATGTCTTATGATTATGAACATATGATTATAAACATATGATCTATTTAAATTGCCTTCTTGTTGTATTTTTATCTTTAGTATACCTGGCCCACACATTTTTAGCTAGTGCAGCTCTGATTCACAAAAGGATAACATAAGGGTCACCTGATTCATACTGCATTATATTTGGCAAAAGAAAGTGTCTCATCAAACTATGGTTGAAAATGGCAACCCACTGTATAAAAAGCCCATCTTTCTGTGGTTTGTGTTTATTTCTTTTTTTTAATTTAATTTTTTTTTTACTACATATAATGTATTATTTGCCCCAAGGGTACAGGTCTGTGAATCATTAGCCTTACACATTTCATAGCACTCTCCATAGCACAAACCCTCCTCAATGTCCATAATCCAGCCACCCTATCCCTACCCTCCCACCCCCCAGTAACCCTCAGTTTGTTTCATGAGATTAAGAGTCTCTTATGGTCTCTTTCCTTCCTGATCCCATCTTATTTCATTTTTTCCCTCCCTACCCCCCATGACCTCCCACACTGCCCCTCAAATTCCTCATATCAGAGAGATCATATGATAATTGTCTTTCTCTGATTGACTTATTTCGCTTAGTATAATATCCTCTAGTTCCATCTATGTCATTGCAAACAGCAAGATTTTGTTTCTTTTGATGGCTGCATAGTATTCCATTGTGTGCGCGCACGTGCCCGCACACACACACACCACATCTTCTCTATCCATTCGTCTGTTGATGGACATCTAGGTTCTTTCCATAGTTGGCTGTTGTGGACATTGCTTCTATAAACATTCAGATGCACATGCCCCTTCAGATCACTACATTTGTATCTTTAGGGTAAATTAGTAGTGCCATTACTGGGTTGTAGTGTAGCTCTATTTTCAACTTTTGGGGGAACCTCCATACTGTTTTCCAGAGTGGCTACACCAACTTGCATTCCCACCAACAGTGTAAGAGGGTTCTCCTTTCTCCACATCCTCACCAACAGCTGTCATTTCCTGACTTGTTAATTTTAGCCATTCTGACTGGTGTGAGGTGGTATCTCACTGTGGTTTTGATTTGTGTTTCCTTGATGCCGACTGATGTTGAGCACTTTCTCATGTGTCTGTTGTCCAGTGTTTATTTCTTTTTAAAAGTGAAAAAAGGAAAGAAAAGAAAAGAAAACATTGAGCTAATGGTCCAGTCTGAAAAAGAACAAGTTAATTTAAGGGTGAAGAAATCTAGTCCCTTAGAGATAATACCTAATGTCTGGATTATCATGTGTTAAGTATTTGATAAACTGGAAATGCATATATGGACAGCTGTTATTTAGCCAAATAAAAATAATTAGAAGAAACAAGCACAAATCCAGCACCTCTTTTAGCAAATGACTTGTCCATAGGCTCTGAGCTGGAAATGTTAGTAGTGATTACAGAGGCTGTCAAACAGAAGTGGGTATTAGGTTCCAGAGACAAATCATTGCTGAAAGGCTAAGTGCTTTGGCCTGTCTTTGACATGTTAACTAAAGATTCAGGAAATAAGAAAACAAACATGGATATAAAATTTGCTGTGGTAATGGGGGCTAGAGAAACAAGGTAATCTGAAACCACAATTTAAAATTAATTTTAATCCGCCTGTCACAAAACTTAAACAAATGTAACTTAAACAAATGTAACTATAATGTAACTAAAATTTTACTTTTACTTCTTCTTTTAATACATCTATCAAAAGACAGACATGGGATGCCTGGGTGGCTCAGTTGGTTAAGCAGCTGCCTTCGGCTCAGGTCATGATCTCAGGGTCCTGGGATCGAGTCCCACATCGGGCTCCTTGCTCAGCAGTGAGACTGCTTCTCCCTCTCTCTCTGCCTGCCACTCTGCCTGCTTGTTCTCTCTCTCTCTCTCTCTCTGACAAATAAATAAATAAAATCTTTAAAAAAAGAAAAAAAAAAAGACAGATAAATGTTACCTGGTAAAAATGTTTCTCCTGTGAAAAGGGCAACACTTTCTAAAAAAGGTCTGTTGCCGGACTTTTCTATCATCAGGAATATTGAGAGTCATCTTTTAATGACTTTAAAGGCACAGTGGCCATCTTTCATCCTGAACTGTATCACAGGATTTTAACTGATTACTAGATTTTGTTGGATTAACTCCACAATTTTCTCTAATTCACATTCTCTAGAAAGTACATTGATCAAAGATAGAAGCTATGAATTACAAATTCATTTTTACCACCATCATAAATTTTTAAACCTTCATTGTCATTTGTAGAATAGAACTTTGATCTGTAGTCAGACATGATTTCTTCATTGAGTAAAAGGCTTCTTTTCCTAATATCTATTATTTTCACTAGTCTCTTTTAATTTCATCTATACATGGTACAGATTGTTTTGACAGAAAATGGCTTCTTATACTGTAAGGGGCACTGGACTTTGATCCACATACCCCAAAGCCCTGGGTTATCTGGGATTTGAATCTCTGCTTTAAATACCAAAAAACCATGTACAAGCTACCATCTCTACATTTATCTTCTGCTGGACACACGATCTTGTGTGGTAGGACTGATAGGAGGATGGCAAAATATGTGAAATATCTTTGAAAATCATTCATTGCTTGATGAATGCAGAGAACTCTTAACAAAGACCTTTCTAAATCTTGGGATCTGCATCTCTCTGTTATTTGGCAGCAAGACAAAGAGGAGTGCCCATAGCCACATATCACATGTATCTCAGAAGGGAAGTGTGGATAAAACCCTGATTCGGAGAAACTCACTTCATCTAGTGACCATGAACAAATCATTAAAAAACTCCCATTTGTGGTATGTGTATAGTTAACAGGTAATTGTGTATATTGCTTGAAGTAGGTTTAGAAGGAATAAGAGCCACACACACTTTAGTTTCGTGCTACCAAGGAGACACAGCCCATTAAGTTATCAAATGATATTACTGTGAAACCCATATGTTCTTACTTGTAACATTTTCATCTTACAACAGTTTTGTCTTTCCTGAAAAATTGGGCCTAAAGCAAGATTCTCTGATTATAACATATGTCCATTCATCCCATTTTTTTTATTTCTCAGAACACAAAAAACATTTATGAGAGATTTTTCCCTGTATTTATACCAAGCCAAATGTAAAAACGTAGCTGTCTCCTGCTTCTCAAAAAATACCTAGCTCATTTGCCAGCAGGGGTAGCAGAGGAAAATGAACAGGGACGTCTGGAGTCTTCACTGGATGTCACCTGTTTTCTCTGCTCTCTGACCCCATTGCCTCCATTAGCTCTCCTCCATTGGCAACTGTACAGCTATGATATGGTTTTATGACGTCTTGCTGTGCTTTCAAATGCCATTACTGCTGTTTTGCCCATCTCTTCTTTGGGGACTGAGAGTGCGCCTTCCGTTTCCTCCTAACTCAGATAATAGCCAAGACAGTACTCCTCTCAGCCTGTGCTCTTCAGGCTGAATTGATGAACAGCTGGCTCCCAGCCACCTGATCTGAGGGCTGGAAGTACAGGGGAGAAAGGAAGCACCATGCAACTAGGGTTTGCCTGCACCCCAGAGATACTCCTCTATTGCCCCTACACTCTGGTCAAGCTGGACAAGCCGTTGTTTCCCGAACACTGTGCTTTTTCATGTCCACATTTGGTTATTTTGCTCTGACTGCCCAGGACGCCCAGCTCCTGCCTCTATCCCCACTTTTAAATACTTTCTCATCTTCCGAAGATGTGTCAAATGCCAGCCATCACCCTGAGGCTGGAGCATTTCTTGCAAATTTTTGTCAGCTCTCTCTCCTGTGAATCACTACAGCTCTTGATTCATAGTACCCTTAGGTGACTTCACACATTCTTCTTTGTATATGCTCATTTGCTTTTTTCCTTTATTGTTCAGGCCCTCTAATAAGAGACATTAGCCGTGTCAACTTGGACAAGTTATTTGAGCCCACCGTGCCTATTTTTTTCACTCATTAAATGAGGATTACAATAGCAAAATTGTTTTGAGGATTAAATAAGTTAATGTTAGTACAGAACTTAGACCTGTGTCTGCTACATAGTAATATTATGTAAGTTATTAGTTTTTATAATTAAATTGTTACACCTATCATATATATATAAACATGTATATGGATGTCAGTGTTTTTTTTCAGAGAAATTTTTGCTTCCTTATAATACCATTTCCTAATATACTTTCTGCTACTTATCAAGTTATGAATAAATGTTTTTAAATAAATAAATAAATAAAACAAGCTCCTGATGCTATTGTTGTAATTCTTTAGAGATTGAAATTTTCCTAAAGATACTGCTTTACTTTGATGAGCAACTCTACCTTTTAGTAAGGTAATTTCTCTGTAAAACTTCAAAATGTCTTCAAACATAGGGCATAATATTTAATTTTTTATTCACTCACTTAATTCAGCTGTTAATAAATGCAAATCTCAGGTAAAGTAATTCAGTCCTTATCTTACTGTTTTAATTTCATGATCCATAACAATGTGAAGTGGCTCAAATATGTAGACAGAATGCTAATATGTAATGCTAGAAAGCTAGATGACCTAGTGATTCAGTAATCATATTTCTGTGTTATGCCATTGTTGGTTTCTATAGACTTTTACCCCAAATAGTTTCAGAGATACTTTCAGACAAAATGAAGAACATTAAATTCACTATCCAGTGGCATATGAATTTCATTTTTAAGTTTTTATATATTTTTAAAAAGAACTTTTAGACTTAGCACAAAACTGAAAGGAAGGTAGAGAGATTTCCCAAATACTTCTTGCCTCTACACATGCATAGCCTCCCCCCACCATCAATATCACTCACCAGAATGGTACTTTTTTTTTTTTTCCCCACCAAGGATGAACCTACACTGACACTTCATAATCACCCAAAGTCCATAGTATGCCTTCGAGTTCACTCCTGGTGTTATACATTCTATGCATTTGGACAAAAGTATAATGACAATGACATACATCCAAAATTGTAATAGCATACAGAATATTTCACTGCCCTAAAATTACTCTGTGCTCTGCCTATTCATCTCTCCCCCCACCCCAACCCTGGGAACCGCTGATCTTTCTACTGACTTCATAGTTTTGCCTTTTCCAGAATGTTATATAGTCAGAATTGTACAGTCTGTAGCCTTTTCAGATTAGCTTTTATCACTTAGTAATATGCATTTACGATTCCTCCCTGTTTTTCATAGCTTGATAACTCATGGGTTTTTTGTTTGTTTTTGTTTTTAGCACTGCATTGTACTCTATTATCTGGATATCTATTTTATCCATTCACGTGCTGCAGGACGTCTTGGTTGCTTCTGAGTTTTTATAATTATGAATAAAGCTGCTGTAAATATCCATGCACAGGTTTTTGTGTATACCTAGGTTTTCAACTCCTTTGGATAAATACCAAGAAGTGAGATTGCTATGCCATATGTTAACTGTATATGCTTAATTTTGTAAAAAACTGCTAATTTGTCTTCCAAAGCAGCTATGCCATTTTACATTCCCACAAGCAAGGGGTGAGAGTTCCCGTCACTCCACATCCTCACCAGCATTTGGTGTTGTCAATGTTCTGAGTTTTGGCTATCCTAATAGGTGTATAGTAATATCTTCTTGTTTTAATTTGCATTTCCCTTGATGACCTATGATTAGCAGCATCTTTTCTTATATTTTTTTGTCAACGGTATGTATATCTTCTTTGGTGAACTGTCAAGGTCTTGGTTCATTTTTTAAACTTGTCATTTGTTTTCTTACTGTTGAGTTTTAAGAATTCTCTGTGTATTTTGACTAACAATCCATTATCAGATGTCTCTTTTGAAAATATATTCCCTCAGTTTGTGGCTTATCTTTTAATTTTCTTGATGCTGTCTTCTACAGAGCAGAAGTCTTTGATTGTAATGAAGTCCAGTTTAGTAATTGTTTCTTTCATGGATTGTTTTTGTTCTCATATCTAAAAAGGTATCACCACACCCAAGGTCATCTGGGCTTTTCCTATGTTAACTTCTAGGAGTTTTAGAGTTTTGCATCTTACACCTAGGTCTGTGATCCATTTTGTGAAGGGTTTGAGGTCTGTGTCTAATTTCATTTTTTGTATATGGATGTCCAGTTGTTCCAGAACCATTTGTTCAAGAGACTATCTTTGCTCCATTGTATTGCCTTTGTTGCTTTGTCAAAGATGAATTGGTCATATTTATAGGGGAACTTCTTTTTAATTTAAAGACACTACTTTAAACTACATATATCCTATTGTGAAGCCATTTTTCAGTCAACTGCCATGACTGGCCATTTGGAAATAACTAGCTGTCTACATTTAAAATCAGAAAAAAATCTCTCTCAAAAGATATGCAAAGGTAAAATCAAAGGTGAACTGCACTGGGCAAATTTATTTAAACTTCATATAAGGTTATATACTCATGGATTTACTTCCAGATGAAAATGCATATTAGACACACCTTGATTTCCATTACAGTAGTCCCAATTTCTTTTAGGCTGTGAATGTGAAGATTAGGAGTATTTTCACAAGTGAAATCTGCTAAATAAATCACTTGAAGTTTAAATATGTTAAGCTACCACCTCCCAACAAGCAGGTTTGCAGTTCTCAGTAGCAGAATGAAGTGGGATGAGGCTCATTTTACAGTAATGATAGACTATGAGCAACAGCACACCCCCCCCCAACATACACAAGATAAAATGTATTCCATCATTACAAGTTAAAAGCTTTCAGATTTCTGGGCTAAAGAAAATGGGGTTTTTCTTCCAAAGTGACTTTATTGGTTCTATTGATTCTCCTCTATTTTGATTTTACATGTGGGGGGATGGGAAGTGTATTTCTTTAATATATAACAATGCTGTTTCCTCTATAACAAAAGTTTTCCATTTATTTTACCCTACACACACTGAAAATTTAGTTTCAACAGGTTCTATTATCAACTTATGAAATTTATTCTACTAACATTTTTGTAGTTTGGGGTACATAAAATGCATTTTTTGTAATTTTCCTTAAATAAATTCATATTTGGGTAAGATCTAAAAGTGTACGTCCTGCCAATGTACTTAGAAAGTTAAGTAGAATGATAAAGGTCTGTGGCGCCTGAGTGGCTCAGTTGATTAAGCATTTGCCTTCAACTCAGGTCAAGATCTCAGGGTCCTGGGACTGAGCCCCATGTCAGGCTCCCTGCTCAGCAGGAAGTCTGCTTCTCCCTCTTCCTTTGCCCAACTCCCCTCCCCCACCCATGCTCTCTCTCACTGTCTCCCTCTCTCAAATAAATAAATTAAATCTTTTAAAAAAAGAAAAAGAATGGTAAAGCTCTTCTGATAACTGATTTGAATGGAATCTGATAAATTGAGATAGGGTGAAAAGGGTGGCTTTTAATAAGGAGAATTATTCATTGAGGATACATGTGTATCTCCCAGGTTTTTCTGATTGTGAGAAAATTTCTCACAATTTCTGATCTTACTGCTTTGCTACTGAATGATTTTGATAGTGTTACTAAACTCCACAATTTAAATATAAAATTATAAAATGGGAGGAAATACATAGAGTACTACGATGTGTTTCAGTATCTAAAACAATATTGAATCCACATATATAAAATATGTATTTTTTGTATACTTTTATTTGTAGTGACTTTTTTCCATGAGAACAGCCTCTTCTGAATTATCACCTGCCTTCAAATTGAAGTTGGAGGATAGAAATTTCATTTACTATCCCACCATGTCTTCCTTAACTGATGATTCACCTTTTCTAACTGTTTATCTTTCATGTTTTAAATGCTCTCATCAATAAGAATCGACTCTTCTAATTCTGTATTTAGAAGTGAGGGATTATTCCAGCCATATAAACACCTACTGGGAATAGACTTGCAACAATATAAGCTTTAAGAATCATTCCATTTAATTTGTCAAAAACACTTATTTTTATAGTAATAATATAAACTTACAGGATCTTTTGTTTCATTTGTCAAATAATACTTATTATCTGACAACTGAAGAGTATAATCTTTGGTGGAAACTGTTGGGCCTCTAAGTGGTATTTTATATTTGTTTCTGGCTTGAATTTCAGAAATTCCAGTTGATAATTATTCAGCTTTGGTTTTTTCCATTGGTTCTCTTTGACCCTCATTCAGATTATCTAAGGCTTAGAAAAAAAAAAGAAAAAGTGATTTTTAGTAATAATCAACATAAATGTAAACTTGGTCACCTATTTACTAACTCCAGTCTGCTAACTTGGAAACGTGTAAACCCATCCATTATTTAGTGTCTATTTCATTTTCCTCCAAATGAAAGCATGTTTTTTTAATTTAATTTTATTGGAGCATTCAAAACAGCATAATGATTTATACTCTTGACCTAATGGTATTTTGTGTTTCCTCAACAGAACTTTACCTTTTTTTAACTTCTGATTTTGAAACTAAAACTTACCTCAAGATTTTAGAATTGTGAATAGCAAAGCTTTATGCTGCTGTCATGTATGTGCCTTTGTTCTTCTTGTAGGAATAGAAAAACAGAGTTAAGGTAATGAATCCAGCAATCACAGGTTCATGGTTTATTAAAACCAAATTCTTTAGTCCCTTCTTAACTACTCGTCTATATACTTTGAGTCTCATCCGTGGCCAATTTACTCTTCCCTACTCTTGGTGAACCCAGTAACATATACCCTTCAGAGTTAGCACCTGTGTTCCCTTACATCATATTTTCCTGAAAGAAGGCAATCTAAGTTTAATATTAGCCTAAACAAGTCCTTGTTGTATATCAACATTGTAAAACTGAATATAAACCATTTGGGAATTAAACACTGTAGAATCACTTGAGAAACCCATTTCCTCAACAACCCTGCTGACATCCAGCTCTTAAGATGCTCTGTATATCATAGTCCATGGAAATGGTGCCCCAGGAGAAAATCCATGTGCAGCCTATACAAGCATTATCCAAGAGCACCGCTTAATTTCCATTAACTTAATTGGTCCAATATTGATCACCATCACATCTGTCTTATAATTCCTCACACTTCAAAATAAACATTTTTTATTAAGCTACAAAAATGTCCCTACTACTTGGAGGTCTTTATTTTTATTCTCTATATTCCAACTTGAACAGAATTGATCTTTACTCAATCGTATAACTGAATATAAATTTTTACATAAACATAGCTTAGTAACATGAAAAAAATAGGTCAACATAAAAGGTCATTCTGTCATAAAATAATGTTCTTAATGAAGATAATAGAGATAACAGTTTTGTGCTTTCTATGTGGCAAGCTCTGTGCTGAGTACTTGATATTTTCTTATTTAACATTCACAAAAACCCTCTGACATTAGGTATATTTAAAGTTATTTTTATATCCAGAGTGGTCAAGAGTGAGAAATTGCTGAAGCTCAGTAATTGGTAATTGCTCAGTAATTGCTGGGTAATAAATAAAAGAGTGAGATTTGAATCTAGATTTTTCTGACAATACTTCTGGACTCAAACTCTTAACTTTTATGACCTACATGTATTTATAGATGGGATGGTTAATAGCAATACCAGTCATCATCATTACTGTCAGCTACAAATATTTCCAATATTCCACAATTGGGATATTGTAAGCAAATGTTGACTGTATCCTTTGTATCAAAATTCACATGGTCTTCCAAAAATTCACCTGCTCTTATGATTGGGTAGCTTTGCTCTTTGCCCTCTGCATATGGCCTGCTCAACCTAGCTTTTGCTTGCACCAATTCTCCTTACCAAGAACACCACGTTCTTTCTTCTTCCACCAATTCATTTATTGTTTATTCATCCTTAGCTCAGCAATCATGCATTAGTTCCTGGGACTAGATTCAAAATTTAGCTCTCAAATTTTACCCATTTTTCAAATTCCAACTCTAATTATTTCAACCTAGGATAATTTCATTATTTTTATCTTCTATTGCACTCTTTACTTAAACCAGACACTTAAGGGACTACAATTGCTTCGTGCATTTCACTTTTATTTTCCTAGCTAAATATGCAGCATCCTGGGAATATATTATACGTAACATATTTTGCATACCCCCTGGAAACTTGCCTAGTGTTATGGTATTATGCACATAGCAAACATTCAATAAATATTTATTGACTGATTGACCAAGGCCGGTAAGAATTGTCACACTCAGAAATGTTAGATGGCATGGATAGATACATACTAAGAATTTCCCTGAGTTTTGAATGTTTTTGTAAATTTGCCTGTACCAGAAACTCTTTCCCCTTCAAGATGCTTTAATTGTATTCTGAATACCATTCTGAAATCAAGAAAGTTTCCTTAAGAATGATTCTCTTAGCTTTAACCTTTGACCTGTGTGATTACATCCTCCATCTATCTCTGACATTTTTCTCTCTCTGTTTTCCTGTCTTTTACCAAACCCCTTCTTACTGCTGTCTCCATTCATTTAACATCATTTCTAAATGATGGACACAACTATCTGCTTTTTGTTTTCAGTGTATTGTTCAGAAGTATCTAATACCCAATCAACCCATGTAATTTCATGGCAACCTTTTAAAATGCTTTTTTTCATTTCTAGGAAAGAAATATAGTAGGATTTGATTAAATGTAATTTATAGTTTGTTGTCCAACTGTTTGTATCTAAGCACTCTTTTAGTATCTTTGTAACTTAATTGGGATTTTGTACTTATTCTTCAATTCAATTCTATCAGTCCGTTTCATAGTTAAGTGTTGTGTTGACTTAAAAGTTTATTTGAGGGGCACCTGGGTGGCTCATTTGGTTAAGCAGCTACCTTTGGCTCAGGTCACGATCCCGGAGTCCTGGGATCAGGCCCTGCATCGGGCTCTGTGCTCAGCAAGGAGTCTGCTTCTCCCTTTACCCCTCATCCCACTCTTGTGCTTTTCTCCCTCTCTCTCTCAAATAAATAAATGAATATTTTTTTAAGTTTATTTGACAATCATACAGTTAACTGATTTCTGTTTTTCCAAATTGGTAAACTTCTTAATGTCATAAAGAAATGGGAAGAATCACCATTGATGGTCATATACCCAATCCAAATGTATTTTTCAAGTATTACATGAAACAATGTGAACAGTATCTAAGATGTTGATATTATATCTTGACCTCAGACTCTGACTTCCAGTATCATAGAAAAGGTGTTTTTAATCAGTGTCCTCATCTCTAAATGACAGAAGTTCTCTAGAGGGTACAATATATCATTAAGCTGAACAGATACTTGACCATATTTGACCCTTTTCCTCCAACGTTTGGCATCAGACTGTAAAAAAATCTTGTTTATCTCATCTCCTTAATATTTATTAAATCTTCCTTCTTCATTAAATATTTTCTTTCAAGGGTTCCTGGGTGGCTCAGTTGGTTAAGCTTCTGCCTTCGGCTCAGGTCATGATCCTAGGGTCCTGGGATCGAGTCCCATATCAGGCTCCCTGCTTAGCGGGGAGCCTGCTTCTCCCTCTGTACCTGCTCATGTGCTTTCTTTCTCGCTCACTCTCTCTCTCAAATAAATAAATAAAATCTTTTAAATAAATAAATAAATATTTTCTTTCACTAGTCCTCAATAACCTTTACCTTGACTATTGAAATAACCCGCTCTCCCTCTTACTCACTATTACCAGAATTATTTTTCTAAAATACAGGCAGGAGCATGCTAGTTCCAATTCTTGGGAAATAATTACAAGCTCAAGAACCTTTAAAGGTTTATAAAATAAAATCATAATGCACCACCACATCTTGACATTCAAATATATCCTTCCATGCAAGCTCACCAAACCAACTAGGAACCATTCACCAGGTCTTCCTACTGGTTCAGTCATGTTTGCCCATCAGCCAAGAATTTGCTTCCTCCCCCCCTTTTTTCTTTGCAGATTAAAACCCTACTTACCCTCTAGGACTTAGCTTGGATACCACCTACCATGAACAGTTCTCCGTTCCATCCACCTGATGGAAATGATTACATGTTTCTCTCTGTTTTATAGCCTCTTTCAAGTATATGTATATTTTAAAAGCTTGCTTCATTTTTGCCTCATCTATATTCCTTCTCTTGTCCACAGTTGTAGAATACTTGAGGTTTAGGATCATGAAATTTTCATATTTGTATATCCACTCTGCCTACTACCATGTTTTGTGCATGTGCACTCTAGATGTTATTACCATCTTCACAGCCCTTGCCTGAAATAAAACACTTTCACTGACATCTCTAATTCATTTTTTGAAAAATTTTAAGCACAGTTGCCCTATTCATATCATGGTTCTTAAAATTCGATACACGTTGCCTTCCATTCTTCACTTCCATTTTTTAAGATTCTTCAATCCAGTATGAACTCATCCAATTCTGTTACAATTCCCCCTCACCAGGGTAACCAGTGATCTTGATTGAAAAATACTGTGAACTGTTTCAGAGCTTTTCTTTTTCATTCCTGGTGAATCACTTAATATTGGGATTTATTTGAAACCCTGTCTTAGTCAGTTCAGGTTGCCATAACAAACATTCCATAAACCGATGCTTATAAATAACACTTACTTTTCACCATTCTGGAAACTCGGAATTCCCAGAATATGGTCTCAGCAGATTCAATGTCTGATAAAGACACTGTTCCTGATTCATAGATAGCCATCTTTTCACTGTATCCTCATACAGCAGAGGGTGTAAGGGATCTCTGGAGGTTACTTTTATAATGCGACTCAATCTAATTAGCATTAGACTGGTTAATTAGCATAATTTATCTAATTAGCATAATCACTAATCCCATTCTTGTGGGCCCTTTCTAATGCCCTAATCACCTCCCAAAGGTCCCACTTTCTAATACCATTAACTTGAGAGTTAAAATTTCAACATATGAATTTTGGGGTAGACACAAACATTCAATCTAAAGCATTCTCTTTCGTGATTTTTATGGTATCTCTCCCTTCAGGCTTTTCCCTTTGCTTTCATGACTGTTCATTTTAATATCCCTTGCTGCAAACTAGAATACAAAAGTCAGAAAAGTTTGAAGCAAATGTTATATCCAGGAATCATCATGCTATAGATATAAATTAAAGAAAATGGAGTGAATAAGATCACCTAGAGAAAATTCATTCTGTGACAAGTGAAGGACAAGTATGGAACCCAAGAAAAGCCAACTTGTAAAGAGAGTTGAGCAGTGCAGACTATAGACCACATATAAAAACAACTTTTGCTTGGAAAAATATCTAAATCCTACATGTTTATTGTGACACATTGTTTTAGTATTATATCAGTGTGTGAATAAGAGAATAAACCAGTTATCCACAGGTTCCTTTCAGATTTTGGAATTCCATAATTTTAAATGAAAATAACTATTTTTTACATTTACAGCTACAATCTTAACAAACGAATGAATTTAAATTTTGTCATTCCCACTTTAGTGACAGAGATGACTGAACTCAAACCAAGTATATGGTCCAGGAAAAGTGCAGGTACCTCATCGATGAAGCCACAACTGTAGTGGGTTTGAAACAAACACCACCAAAACAGAGTAAGAGTGTGATTACAGGGTCACATGCCAAGATGAAGTTTATAGCTATTGTTAGAGCTGCATCATGGGCAGAGATTAAGATCAAAAGCCTGTCTAAAAAAATGGAACATATATCCTCAGATTATTCTAACAAAATTTTAGTCCATACTAAGGAAAATGTCCACTTTTCCCCCTCACAGCTCATCATCTCTTTTATTCTTCTTTATTCTTTTTGCAATCATAGGAGGACTTCCTATTTAATTTTTATACCCAAGATTTCAATTCCTGTTATATAAAAAGGACTTCATAAAAAAACATATGATTCTGCTTTATACTATATTCCTAGAGGCCCAAGAAGAAACAAATTCTCTTAGAAGATGTAATGAGAGCTAAAATAGTATCATCCTACTATGCCCCTTTGAAAAAAATATTTTAGGATCTGATATTATGATTCATGATTTTAGTAAAACATTGTTCATTATTCCTCACATTTAGGAAATATAATCTTTATTACTTCCACTGGAATATTATCTTAGATTCTGTAGCTTAGTACATTCATTTAGGATAAAATATAAAATATAACAGGGCCAATTTGTTACTCTTCAACCACGTATGTGTCTTCTTACTCTCATTCCACAGACTGCCGTGTGCTTTACAGCGGGCAAAATCGTTTATAATCAACACTATGGAAAGCTGGGCAAGAGTTAAGCTGATTATAATATCTTCAGAATCTCATAACAAGATTTGGAAACCAACTGCCATGTGAAGATTGTTTTTATTCACTCCCTCAAAATCAGAAAATTATGATCAATTTGTACGGTGCTAGATGCCAAAGCCATGTGGAGCTTTATAAACCTCAGTCAACAAGAAGTCCTCTTTTTAGTTTGTCTTTGATAATGAATGATTTTAATTTCATTAGGCTTTGTGTGCTGCAAGGAATATCTGTGGGCTGGAATATTAAATTGAGCATATTCAGCTAATAGATTTTATTATTTAAGCTGGATTTTTCATTTAGAGAAGTGGGACTCAAGGCAAGTATCAAGATAAATTTTTAATCCAATCTCCTCACAAAATAAAAGGAAAATTTTGCCCTGATTATCTGATTATTTCTTAATTCTCCATTTCCCCTCTAAAAACTGGATTTGTGTAGTGAAGTGAAATATTGTATTCTAATCATCTTATTATTTTGTCTTCTCTCCCTATAAAAAGATGATAGTTGTGAGAATGGAAATTTTGTCTCTTATTTTTAACTTATCTTCCCTAATTCCTAACTGAGTTAGCACATATTAGACCTGCATAAATATTTAACGATTGAATGAAGTCAGACTCTAGCCTTAGAAAAAGGAACTTACTAAAAAATTACCCTTTTTTCCATTCTTATCCCTATTATCTTATAAATTACCTAACTATTTCTAGTAACAGAACCACAATGCCGCATTTCAATCAGATAGAAAGTTTATATTTCAGTTCTTTCTCTATCAGCAGAACTTCTAGAGGCACACAGTTGAGAAGAGATAAGTTAAATAATTATTGATTATTGAAGATTCTCCCATCAAATCAATGTGATCACTGTGCTTATTAAACACATATCTATATTTTATAGGATGAAGGAAAACCTAACATGTGCAGGTTACATTTATTGAGCACTTACTATGTGGCAGAGGTGATATGTGTTTCACTTACATTATTCTAATTTAACCCTCTCAGCAAGCTGATGGCATACATAATACTATTCACATTTGGCAGGATAGAATGTTGAGATTTAGGGTTAAGTATCTTGCCTAGTATCATGCAGCTAACAAATAATAGAGCTGTGATTTGACTGACTTCACTATCCATGCTCTGCCCACTGCACCACACAGCCAAATGCTGAAGTGGATTGTATGTCAGAGCACCACCACACTTGTTGTCTTCGAAGCCATCATTGGTTTCACTCAACAATTATTAATATGTCATGAATCTAACATAGTTTTGAAGCTAAATCTGATTTTAAGTGTAGGGAACTCAAGTAAGAAACATATGTTTTTTAGTTTAAATATTTCTAAAGATCCTCTCATTCCGGAGAAAACAATTAGTCACTGCATAGCTTGATATACAGAATGTCAGTTTTACATAATATTTATGAACCTGTTCAAATCTGTTGAACTTAGCTACTTTTTAAACTTGGAGGGGAGCCTGGGTGTCTCAGTCCTTAAGCGTCTTCACTTCCTCCGAGAAGCTGCCTTCCTAAGCTGCCTTCCTAAGCTGCCTTCGGCTCAGGTCATGATCCCAGGGTCCTGGGATTGAGCCCCACATCAGTCTCTCTGCTTGGCAGGAAGCCTGCTTCTCCCACTCACTCTCCCCCTACTTGTGTTCCCTTTCTCGCTGCGTCTCCCTGTGTCGAATAAATAAATAAAATCTTAAAAAAATAAATAAAAATAAATAAATTTGGAAATCTTCTTCCTTCAATACATTTTTGGGCTTGCCTGTTTGTTTATTAATACAAATGTCATATAGCTTAAGTTATGACACAAAAATGATTCCATTAGATTGTAACTTCAGTGCACACACATACACCCACACCCTTGCCCACAGTCTCTTTATTAATTCACACTGATTTTAAGCTCATAATATCTAGGCTTGTGAATAGTATATAGGAAATTTTCATGTAATTTCTGAAATCTTTGAAAACCATCCCTGTTATCCAACTAGTAAAAATTTCCTTGATATGATTTTAAGGATATTATGGATTTTTTTAATGTATTCTTGATCCATCTTATGAAATAAAGAAGTCAGATTAATTGGAAATGAAGAATGGCTGTATTAAACAATGCATTTAATACCAAAGCACGTGAATATCAATCAATATGTCAATCTCCCTTGTAAAGTTACATGACTTTTCATATTAGCATTTGAGTGAGTCCACCAAGGGGAAAATATGACTTAAATATAAAATGAGCTTCCAAATCAGGCTCACTAAAAAAAAATACTAAAGATACTTTATTTTCAAGATTCCACTGGAAATCAAAGACCGTGTTGTTTAGTTAAAGAGGGAAGGAAGGAAGGAAGGAAGGAAGGAAGG
Organism: Ailurus styani; assembly: GCA_002007465.1. NCBI lineage: Eukaryota > Metazoa > Chordata > Mammalia > Carnivora > Ailuridae > Ailurus > Ailurus styani. The sequence continues at coordinate 7,483,760 of LNAC01000032.1, read as the reverse complement.
GGAGGAAAGGGAGGAGGGAAGGGAAGGGAAGAAAGAGTGAAAGAGAAAGAGAGAAAGGAAGAAAGAAAGGAAGGAAGGAAGGAAGGGAGGAGGGAGGGAAGGAGGGAGGAAATTCCACTGGGGTCCCACTGGCCAAAGTGAGTGACCAACCAAATTGAGGAAGTCAATATGCAGTTCAAACATCTTTGCATAACAAAGCTATTGTAAGTTTAATAATGCTTCGATATGGATGCTTCTAATTTTTAAAGGGACATTCCCATGCAGAGCAAATGGGCTAATCATTTCAGCTTTAATAAAAACAAAAGCGTAAATCATTTGAATATTCACTTGCAGTTCGTGGTAACAAAATGTGTCCTATGTTAATGCAACCAACCTCCATAGATGCTTTTGAACAGAGTTGTCACTTGTATTACTTACCTTACTCTATGAGCACAAGTATGTTCCACTACTGTATACCCTATGTCTCCTTCAGAGATTATAAACAAAGACTAGCAATTCAGAGATAACAGATTTCTGTCTTTTCTCAGTAGTTCTCCCTTCTAAGTGTAGTGGAACCGACTTCAGAAAATCAAATATAAATACCCTTACTCTGTTTCTTTTTTCTTTATAAGGACGGGAAATAAACCATTTTATAATTCCACTGTCACTGTATTATATATAATACTTGATGTGATTAAGAATGTCTTTTGAACTGATAAAAGATACAGAAATGTTCGAATGAAGGAAAGCTCTTGGTTTTTGTTTTGTTTTGTTTTTAAGATTTTATTTATTTATTTGAGAAAGAGAGCATGAGCAGGGCAGAGGGAGAAACAGACTCCCCACTGAGCAGGGAGCTAGATGCGGGATTCCATCCCAAGCATCATGACCTGAGCACAAGGTAGATACTTAACCAACTGAGCCCCCCAGGTACCCCTGAAAGCTCATTGTTTTTTTGTTTTGTTTTGTTTTGTCTTTTTTTAAAAGATTTTATTTATTTATTTGTCAGAGAGAGAGAGAGCACAAGCAGGCAGAGTGGCAGGCAGAGGCAGAGGGAGAAGCAGCCTCCTTGCTTGGCAAGGAGCCCAATTCGGAACTCGATCCCAGGACCCTGGGATCATGACCTGAGCCAAAGGCAACTGCTTAACCAACTGAGCCACCCGGGTACCCCAAAAGCTCATTGCTTTCAAGAGAAATAGTCATGTTCAATTTTATTTAAAACTTATTTATTGCACCTAAATTTCATGACTACTGTTTTGAATTTTAAATAGTTGTTAATAAGCTTCATTGTTAAGTTAATTTTTTATCTATTATAAATGTTCTATTGCCACAGTTATATTTTTAATACTTTGTGTCATTGAACTATTGTAGATGGCACAAATATAATAGCTAAGATACGTAATATAATCAAAGTATTTAAATAAAAACTAAAACAATTATTTCCACAGGTATTAACTTTCCATTTGTGTATATAGATGCAGCTATATTAAGATTAACGGATATTATTAAAAATTACATTCATTTGTTTTTCAGATCCCAGAAGTTAGAAGAAATGATGAGCAAGAAAATGACTATGAAGATGATATTACCTCATTACTTACATCTTCTCCTAGTAAGTGTTCCTGGATATTAGGAATATAGGTATAAATGTAGCATCTGTATTAAGGTACATGTAACTGGTAAAATAAGACTGAAGAGAGCATAGGAGAGCATGGAAAGGCATATAATTAACTGAATGACTTTTAATTTATAATATAGTAGAGAAGTTACTACATTATCTTGCTAATTTAATACTTCTATTAAGTTCAGTGTTAAATAATCAAACACCAATCTTTCCTACCCAGAGAGAATACACAAATCAGGCTGATGCAAATATTCTGACTATTTGACAGCTCTGTTTTTTCAGTTTTTTAAAAACAATATCACATTCTTTTCAGACCTTGGTTTTCTCCAATAGGCAATGGGAAGCTTGGACTACAACTCTCTCTAAGGTCGTTACTGGCTATAATAGGATGTAGTTCTATATTCTAATGTCTGAAGACCCATTCAGTCTTCCCTCATGTATATAACTCTACCTATTATTCCAGATTCCCCTGATATACAATAGCTTGCTCAGCATCTTCACCAACATGCCTGATAGGCATCTCCCACTCACCATTTCCCAATCCCAAAACCCTAATGCCTGACCTTTTCAAACCTACACTACCTGCTGACTTTCCCGTCTCAGTAAGGGAAGATTCTCTCCTTGTTTAATTTTGTCCAAAAACCTGGGAGTTTCCCTAGGCCTTTTTACTTCCTCTCTCACCCCACATCCAATACAATCAGACAGTACTGTTGTCTCTACCTTCACAGCAGAGCCAGCATTCAGTTGTTCCTTACTCTGCCATCACTTCTCCCGGTCCAGGTGCCCTCGGCTGTCCCCTGGGTTATTCCAATAGCACAGTAGTTCTCAATGAGGGATTCAATGAGTAGTTCCCACCCACAAAAGGATCCTTGTGGATGAACAGAAGCTGTCTCATTATCATGACTTGAGAAGGGAGGTTTACAACTGGCATTCAGTGGGTGGACACCAGAAATTCTGCTAAATATCCTACAATGCACAGGACTTACCCCACAGGACACAGAACACAGGACACAGGATCCAAAATGTTAGCAGTACTGCTACTAAGAAACCCGGCATAATCAGCTTCCACATTTGCCAGCCCTAACACTCTATGGTCCTGAAGGAGCTGGTCATTTTCTGTTCCAGATTTCCCAGTACCTCCCCATCATACTTATCCTCCTCATCATCTAAAAAGTAGATAACCCTTTCGGTCCCATCTCTGACTACTTTCTTTGTTTGTTCATAGCACGGTGATATCTCACAGGTCAAGCATTCTCTGGCCATGGGGCATTGCCCTTTTAACACTGCATAGTTGATATTCAGCTAACCATCATTGACCAGTGGTTTCTCAAATGGTAGAAAATTGACCTGCAAATCAAATACAATTAAATACAATGTCTAACTCGCATACTTTGGCAAATCAGTAAACACCTTCAAGAGTTACGGCATAACACAAAATAATACTATATATTTAAGCAATGGATCAATGCACTAATTTTTAAAGTTATACATTTTATTTTCATTTTAATAATAATAAAACTGATGATCATGACAACTTACTTGTCATGACATTTAATCCTCAGAAGAACTGCCTGTAAAGAGAAAAATGTTATTTCAATTATTTATAGAGAAGAACCTCCCTTCCATAGATCATTAGGACCTGGAATTGTCTTGTGTTTGAAATTCGTTGTGACCGGACTCAGGCCTCAGGCTCCCTAATGCGATAGGGGGTGAAACATAACACACCGTAGCTGGCAGATTTCCTCTGGTATCACCATCGCTATGAGGCTTGCTAAATCTCAGTGACCCACTACATCCAACTCTCCAAGGCTGAATTCCAGTTTGGACATTTTGACAAGGACCAAGGAGGCTCTGTGGCTTAGTGTGTACATAAAACATAAACACTGAATACATAAACATAAGACGGCTACAAGTAATTTCCTATAGCATGAGAGTAATTCTAATTTGATCGATTTGCCCAGACAGAAATAGTGAAGTTCCTTTGCTAGCCTGGGCCATAATTCCTTTCCAGTCACTGCATCATTGACTCTGTCAACATTTCTAGAGACTACTTTATTTCAGGCTCAGTGTTCAGATTTAGAGGAAGGAAGATGAATGAGATTTATGCAAGAGATCTCATTCTGTTGGCTGCTTTGCTCAGGCTCCTAATTAATGAATCTTGGTCTGCAGTTCTAGTACTGAAACTATACCTTTCTTCTTTTTCACATGAAAGGAAAGAACAATAAAAAATAAAATTCCATGTAGAAATATGGATACCATCATGCGCATGATTTTTCCTCATCACTAATTTTCTTCCATAACTGGAAAGTTTCTACAGAGTAAATGTTCATTGTTTAAAAAAAAATCCTTTTTCTCCATACTCTGCCAATTGACTTCTTTAGCCAAAGTTCAACTTAGCAATACTTTAAAACAACAATATTCTGCTCGTTTATTGCACTGACAATGACAACAATTCACATATTCCCTCCAATTTAGAGATTCCAACCTTATTTTAAAATTTTGTGAATCCTTTATTTAAAGCAGAATTTTGATAAAGATAATTTAAACAACAAATTCTAAGATTTAAAGTTATTGCATTATAATATCCTTTTTCAATTCCTCCTGAGTGGTTAGAGGGTATCTATTGTGTACAGTATAAAAACAAATAATGAAATCATGATTCTTAAGATGGAGGGAATTTGGATTACTTAGTTAAGTTTCAGGATAGGATATATTTTATAGGTGACAGAACTGAGTATTAGAAAGATTTATCTGCTATTGGTGATTTGATGCCCTCTCCACCAAAAAATATTAACACTTCCCTCAAGTAATGTTTTTAAAAATTAAGATACAATCTGGTATTGTATCTAAAATAATAATATCACATTGTTATGATAATAATGATAATTATTGAATTATTTACAAGCAAGTTAAGCTTTATTTTTTCCTTTATATTTACCTTTTCCATAACTTACTTATTACTGGTTAGGTCAGTTATTCTGTTTTCTAATAAAAATGCAATAATACAGACATATATATGAATCTGCTCAAACAATATCTCTAGAGAACCAGAATGTTATTGTATGTATGCATGTGTCTTATAGTGAGGTAGCAAGGTATGATGAAGCTTTAACTGTTCATTTGGTAAATATTTTAAAAGCCCAAGAATGACTATTCACTAAAATTATGCACTTGTCAGCTTTCGACCGTATCAGCTCATAAAAGCTTTATTGAACAGCCCTACTACTTCTGTATGAAATCAGAAAATATGAAATTCCTCCAGATGGTGTGTTTAAATGAGATCTACCATCTTCATCCTAAACAGCCGCACAGAACCCAGCGTTTCAACACGCAGGCGAGCAGACATCACACAGGCAGCGTGCGGAAGGAGCTGAGGCCGATGAACCGGCAAAGGAAGAAGAAGAGAACACCTTGGGCACAGAGGCAGAGCAGAGCCTGGCAGAGGATGGCAGTGGGAGTTCTGTGAACGAGTACGATGAGGACTTGTATGTGTTCATTCCTGGAGACAATCCAGAGCATAATTCAGCAGAGGCGCTCAAGAGCAGCCGACCGCCTCTCCCCCCGCCTCGACCTGTGGCTGCTGCCTCCCAGCTGGAAAAACCCCACAGCACAGTACAGGGTAGGTTTCAGGCTAAAACAACAACAGAAGTTTGACAGGCTTCCATAGCAGCGTACAGTGCAGGGGCAGATGGGTTGCGGGGAAGATCAGCTTTTAAAACCAAGAGCAGCTTTCCTGCTGTTCCTTAACAAGGGAGAGATACTTGCCACAGATTCACCCACCCTCCTCACCTCCCTCCCTCCCTTTCTCTTTCTCTCCCTCTCTCTCTCTTTCTTTCCTTTTTTCTCCTCTCCTCATCCTCTCTCCCCCCACCTTCCTACCCTCCCTCCCTTCCTCTTCCCGTCTCTCCCTTTCTTCCAGAACGGTCCCATTACAAAGCTTTAAGTAAGTAAAGCAATAAAACTTGGAAGGAGTTTGTAGTTCTTCACATAAAATGAACCTCAAGCATCATGTGGAAAAGTAAATGACAACTTTCCTTTTAAAAAAGTACTCTTAGTCGTCTGGCAAAAGGAAAAGGCTAATGTTTTACAAATTTGAAAATGTCCTTGGGCACTTTCGCTCTGCTGGTAGCTGCAGGGGAAGCAAGAGGTAAAGGGTTTATCCCACACTGGCTTGAGACCAAAGTCTGAGAACACTCAGTGTATTGTGAAGTGGAAGAACAGTTAAATGGCTCTCATCATAGTTGTTCCCAAATGCAAGAGTGACCTATGTGTTGAGGGGTGGGGTGGAGGAAGGGGCTGGTGCAGTTATCATCCAGAGGAGCTTCCATATTGGGCTGATCTGGCTGGAACAGTCAACAGCCTAAGAAACTTCCAGCTCCAGGTTCACTCTACAGTCACTAATTATCACCCACTTTATTGAACACTATTTTATATCTACTTTCCAAATTCAAAAAGTGTTCTTACAATGAAGTTTTAATAAGAAAGATGAAAGACATTTCTATTATTACAACTCTGTTTGTCATTATACTTTTTTAGCTTTTGAGTCCTAGAGGGCTACAAAGTATATAAACACTTGTTCAAAAAAAGTGAATTTTGAAGCCATGAAATTTCGCATTTGCATCTTGAAGGTCCTGTCTCTATAAAGGTTAAAGTTGATGAACATAAACCTTTACTAAGGTTATACACTGTATTTAGAGATGAAAAGTCCTTCTTAATGAAAAGTATGGAAAACCTCATGGGCACTCCTCTGATTCTTTCATTCATTCAGCAAATAGTTATTGATTACCTAAGAGCCAAGCTCTTATAGACCATTGTGACAGATCAGTAAGGTAAGTGTATCAATACTGGAGGTGGGGAGAGAGACATAGATAAGCAGCACACTAACAGTAAAATTCTGGTATATTTTCTCACTTTTTAAACATGTGAGTAATTTTATGTAATTACTAAATTCATTGTTAAGAAGGCAAAGTTGTCTTTTATCGGGTTAAATCTCTTAAAGGGACTGATAATAAATCATATTTTCCCAAATGTAAATTTTTATACATAGTATATTAGTTAGAAGGTCTAAAACTACTCTATAGAGAGTATTCACCAGATAACTAAAACCAGAAGCATAACATTGGCTAATATATCTTCTGGAAAGTACCAAATAGAAAAAGCAAGATAAAACAAAAAAATCCCCACTTTTTGTTTTAAAACTATACTTCTACATTTTCTATGCAGTTTTACTTTTGATCTCATCTTTTCATAGGGCTAATATTGGTAATATTATAAATGGAAAATGAAACATCAATATTTTTTCTTAAAATTCTTTGATTAAGGTCTTTGAAAGTAAGACTGTAAGATACCACCTTTTTTCCCCCAGAGACTTTGTATTGGAATCTTTGACTTTAGCTAGTGATACCTTCAGAATTATCTCTAAGATTAGTTTCCATATGCCCTCAAATTACCAAAAAAGAGAGGCCACGTCTTCATGTCCTGAGCATCAGATTCCCCATGATGGATTTATGGGCATATTCACTGGAGAAAACAAGACTATAAAACACTATAGAACACTTTTTAGTTTATAAAGTACACATTGTCCCTTTTTATCTTCACAACACACTTGCAAGGCAACAATCATTACGATCCCACTTTGACTCAGACCCAAGACCATACAGCCTGTAATTAGAATGTATCAAATACTTCTATAAACAGGCTTCCTCAGCTTTTAAGATTCTCCTCTTTGTTATAGAGTCTTCGTCTTTTTTTTTTTCAAAAGTTAGAATAATAGGAGTGAATTAGTTTCATCTTTATTTACTAATGTACAACTTGAGTTAAGAATGTTCAGGCCCCACTCTGACATGGAAAGTGGAATCTGATACACTGGGAAATAAAAAAGTAAAATGTGTTATTTCTGGTGCAAGCCCAACTTTAGAAAGAGTTGGGAAGGAAGGTGGGTGGAGAAACAAAGGGAGTTAACAGCTCAGGAAATGGGTTGATAAAAGTAAGATAGTTGACACATTCCGCTAAAAATGAAACACTGTAAAAATGTTTCCCACACACTTAATCTGGTTTCACCTGTTATGCTGTCAGTGAAACAGAAGTCATGAAGTCAAAATCTCAGTGCCATATTATTCATAGGGAGAAAGGCAAGTCATGCTGATTTGGAAGTTAGTGCTAAGTATATAGGCTTTAGTACTTCTTTGCTTAAACTAACTGAAACCATCAGATCTAAGACTCTTTTGGGAGAGGATCTCAGCCTCTCCTCGTGAGCCTACCCAAAACAATTGCTGAACTACTTAAAATAATATATTTTGATTCTGCTCTACAACTTGTCTTTCTCCTTAACATTTACATATTTCCACTAAAATATCCATAAATAACCTAAATTTTTTTGGTCAGATTGTCACCAAAGAAGAAGGAAAATAGTTCTCCCTTAGGTCACATGCATGAATCTCTCTGAACAACCCAGAAAAGCAATGATTTTTCACTCAGTAACTGAAATTCTTTCCATTTTATTGTTTTTGTTAATGCTTTAAGCAAAACATCTATCAAAAGTCTAATTTTTTTAAATATTTTATTTATTTATTTGAGAGAGAGAGAGAGAGAGAGAAAGTGGGTGGGGAGGCTCTGAAGGAGAGGGAAAGAGACTCTCAACCGGGATCCAAGCTGAGGAAGGAGCCTGACAGGGACTCAATCCCAAGACCCTTAGATCATGATCTGAGCCGAAAACAAGACTAGATGTTTAAATGACTGTGCCACCTAGGCACCCCAAAAGTCTAATTTTTAATAAAATTCTCGTTGCTGTGGCAGAGATCCATCAAATTTTTTCCCAAATTTTGTGTGTGATACCTTTGTCTTCTTTAACCAAAGTGTGTGATACCTTTATCTTCTAAATAACTGCTACTAAAATATTTTAATACATTCTTTAAAAAATATGTAAAGATTTTACTATTAAAACCATAAAAGGTTATTCTTTTCATATGAATTAATCTTTAAGTCATTGATTATCCATGCCACCTTGTCACAAACCCTATTTTCAGTCTTCCTTATCTAAGAATGAGGTTCATGCTGGCTTTTAGACATCAAGAATTGCATTTTGGAACCTCAGTTTGTCAAGCCATAGTGAGACTTCCTATAAGAGACCAAGTAATGGCATGTTTGGCTATTCCCCCTGTCATTTTCAGAGAAATTGAATGCTAGGAAAAACACCCAGTGCAGGCCCTATGAAAGGTGAAATGACTTCAAATGAAAAACAAACAAACAAACAAAACCAAAAAACAGCGTATTCTGCTTGAGAAACAAGATTTCAGAAGCATTTGGAATTTGAGGGTTAGTTTTATCACTCAATTTTCTTATATTAAATCTCTTATAAATTATCTGGAAAATACTTATGTGCTTATTTATATGTTTTCAAAGAAGTCCATGTTTTAAGCAAACTTTTTTTTAGGATTATATTTTTAAGTAAACTCTACTCCCAACATTGGTCTCATACTTAGAGCCCTGAGATGAAGATTCACATGCTCTACTGACTGAGTCAGCCAGTTATGAACTTTTTTTAAACAAAATTAACAATTACAAACTGCAGGAGGATATGTTAGTAAATTATATGGTGTACTTTTCTCTTTTAACTTTATGAGACAATATATAAATTATTTGGGGGCAGTTTCAAGGAAGTGACAGATGGACATCCACAATATTGTATATACTAGAAGAGTAATCACCATCTAAATATTTCATAAGCAGGGAAAATGGTGGAAGGCCAAATGGAAAGAAGTCAAAATTGGTGTGATTTCGGAGCAAGACAAGAAATAGGAGGTGAACCCAAAGAAGAAGAAAAGAAGGATGAAAAGGAGCAGGAGAAGGAGGAAGACCCATACACGTTTGCTGAGATTGAAGACAGTGACTATGACATGATACTGGCCAATATGAGTATGAAGAAAAAAGTGGGGAGTTGGTCTTTCATTATAAACAGACCTCCTGCCCCTACACCTCGACCCACAAATATCCCTCCAAAAGAGGAAACCACACCTTACATAGCTCAAGGTAATGCTTTGTGTTGTTTGTGTGTGAGAGAGTGTTTTGGGGGTGGGAGGAATTGTCCTCTTTTGAGTGGGATCAGAAACCCCAAAGATAAAAAATTCTTTTCATGTCATAGGTGAGTTGTATTGGCCCATTTTTAAATTTAGAAACACAATGAATAAAGAAAATGAGAACAATGGGTAGGTTCTGGTTTCTCATTCTTCATTAAGGAAGGATGGTTTTGACAAATTATCCAAAGAACATGAAACCACAGCTTGTGTGGAGAAATTCTATTTGAAACTTTTTCTATAAAAAGAAGCTCAACTCCTGTGAGTAATTGCAAATTTTCTTGCAATTTCCAAGAAAAGAGGTAAATACCTTACTTTTGCCCCAACTTTCCTTTTTGCTCCTAATTCCACATAAAATAACTTTAAAAACCTAAAAAATTGTGAATACTAGAATCTCAGATATGCAACCACAATTATTCTGAAAATTGCACTTCACCCCAACAATTAAGATTCACTTCATCTGTCATAGAATTTCTACTTCATTTTAGACTAATTCTTCTTCTTTCTCATTTTCTATTCTGTTGAATCTAAATAAAAAAACTAACAGATCCCTGAGGTTTTTTTAATATCTATAGCCCCAGTAGAGTATATTTACACTACTGTTATTTTCTTGCACTCTTATATACTCTGTTTGGTTTGATGTAGTCCACAACTCCATAGTGTCTGAGAGATGACTTTCATTTATCAGTGTATTGCATGCATTTTGGGGCTAAAATACCATCCTAGGAACTGAGAAAATGGGATAAAACAATTTCTTCATCCTTAAGGAGGTCCTAGGGGACATATATGCAAATAAATATCCAGAGTACAATGTGGCACTTTGTTAGAGATTTTTTGGACCAAATGTTTGGGGCATACAAACATTGAGAAGCAATCAATTGTACATTCAAACAATTTAAACCAAGTACTCACACAGAACATTTAAATATATACCACAAACCTACCCAAAAGAAGCACAGTTACTCATCTGTGGTTAATATGTTCAAAAGAAACCATTCTATTGCTTAAGCATTATGTTTTGAGAAATTTGTGTAAGAAAATTTAGCAAGTATATATAATTACCAGTGTACAATATACTTAGTCAACAGTGATCTGCTGATAATTTTCAAGAAACTATTAAAAATTAGAAAATAATAACAAATTAATAAATCTGTCAGCTAAAATAAAATGTCAGTTGGAACAATTATCTAGATTATTAAGGTAGGGATTAGCTGTAATTAGAAACTATTAGATTGTCTATCATAGTGACATCTAGGATATTACTAGCTCTTAGACAAGGATATTACTTCCCAATAAATATTTTTTAAAGAGACAAGATAGATACAGCTCAACACAAGAACTTAGTTGTATTTGAGAAATTTCTGAAGTGGTACTTCGTCTTCTGTATCCCAATCCTTCGGAAGTTCTCAGGACAGCAAGTAGAGAGTCCCATGTTGTGGTGTTCTATTTTTTTTTCATTTTATCTTCCCATCCTTCTGTGGGCTGTCATATGCTTATTTTCCGTGAGCCCTTTCTTGTTTTCAATTTGTTCTTTTTTTTTTTTTTTTAGATTTTTATTTATTTATTGGACAGAGAAACAGAGGACAAGCAGGGGGAACAGTAGGCAGAGGGAGAGGGAGAAGCAGGGAGCCCAATGCAGGGCTCAATCCCAGGACCTTGGGATCATGACCTGAGCCAAAGGCAGACGCTCTGCTGACTAAGCCACCCAGGCACCCCTATTTGTTCTTTTTTTATATCATTATTTTTTCTTTCTTTGGCAGTGGTGAGGGCAGTGTAATTCAACATCTTTGTTATTGTTTTCTTTCATTTTGCTTTGATTTGAGTTTTCAAATTTCAGTGATTTCAATTTTTCTGCAGTTTTCGTATTCTCTTGTCTTTGTTGTTTGTGGCTGTTTAGAATGTTTGATACTTCCATCAAATATCTTAGCTGTGCTTTTATGTGTAAGAATTTTAAGCACCAAAACCCTAAAAGAAACTCTACTTGTTAACCTGTAGACTGCATTGTAGAGTCATGAGGAGGTAACCAAATTTTTCATTGAATTACCCCAAAGTGTTAGTTTATGTAGATCTATTCCATGCTTTTCAGTTTACCTAGAATAAAATTCAAAACTCCAACCTACTTTATATACCTGGTTGCCAGAACTTTGAGATCAGAGCATGGGAAGAAGAAGACTGGGCAATCTCACCATTTAGAACGCACAGTCTGACTTGTTCTTCCTGTGTTCAGTCCAGTGTATAAGCCTTTCCACCCACTGTGCCTCGTGTCGTGTCCCATGGCCAGAACTACTTTTGTTCAGTGTCTCCAGAGAATTAACCTTCCATCCCGGATGGTTGCCTCCATGCATTGGAGAGGACTTTAAAGCTATGACTGTGTGTGCGCACACACACGCACAGAGGAACCTTAAAGAATCTTAGAAATCTTGAGTTTCTAAGAAATTTTAAAAACTGTCTCACCTACTTATCGCAAGTTTGACACCCTTCAGCATTTATAAGAAATCTTCCTAATTCAATTACACAATGTGATTTATTCTCACTAAATTTGTGTTATATGCAGACAGGAACCAGTGTTATAGTATGTGGGTTTTTTGTTTTTCTATTTTTTTGAACTTAAGTATATAAAAGCAGATATGTTTTTTTGCCCCATGTTCCAAATCAGTAGGAAAATATGAACTGTAAATGAGGTCACCAAAGTTCCTTTCCATTACTTACTCCTTTCCTCTTTCACTGGAGTATACTTGCTTGCCTATTGATTGTTGATCATTCTGTTCCCACATTATGAAAACATTGCCTCATCAGCTAATTCTTTCTTGATGTTCTTTGCATTTCACAGGGTAAAAGTCTTTCATCACATCTTTCCTTTTTTTTTTTTTTATCCTTTTCATAGCTCAGGCACCTCTATTAAATGAATTGCCATCATTTCCCAGGAAGCCATCCATTCAATTAAAAGAACATTAATTTGCCCCAATTCTTGCCAGAGCACAAAAGTAGTAGCAGAATGTTGGCACATCCAGAGTGTGTTAATGTAGCCAAAAGAGAGGGATGTAGAATAGGAGATGGAAGAAGGCAAGATGCAGAATCCCAACTTACTATTTCAGAAATTCAAGAAAGTACTGGCAAGGAGACTAGAAAAATAAACCGGAGAGATACAGGAAAATCATGTTGGCTTTCGCAAGATCACAGAAGACATCTACTGGTGTCCACACCCGGTTCCTGGCACAGAGCTCCTGAAACCTTTGTGATTTCCTGGATGACAGGAGAATTTTTTGCTCTAATGAGGCAACTCTGAATGGGCTTTTGAATGGCTCCTGGATGAGGGCTAGTCATCAAATACACCAAGCCATGATTGGGAGCTTGGAATCTTCAGCCTTAGTTCCCCATTTTCTTGAGAAGGGAGAAGGGCTGAACATGCCAATAGTGCCTATGTGAGGAAGACTCCATAAACTCCTAATAGGAGGGGACTCCCAGAGATACCATGTTGGCAAACAAATCTACACAGGAAGGCTGACACGCCCCAACTCAATGGGGATGGAAGTTCTTGCACTCAGGACCCTCCCAGGCCTTGTCCTATGTATCTTTTCATCTAGCTGTTCATCTGTATCCTTTATCATATCCTTTAATACACTGGCAAATGTAAGTGTTTTCCTGAGCTCTGTGAGTTACTCTAGCAAATAAATTGAACTTGAAGACGGAGTCATGGGAATCTCCCATTTGTAGCCAAATTAGACAGAAGCTGTGGATAAGCTAGAAATCTTCTAGTGTTTGGCATCTGACATAGAGTGGAAACAACCCCGCGGTTCTGAGCCCTTCTCCTGTGGGATCTGACACTATCGCCAGGTAGTGTCAGAATTGAGTTAAATTGTGGGACATTCAACTGGTCTCATAGAATTGCCTGATGGGGGGGAACCTCTGCATATTTGGTGACCATAAGTGACTGAAGTGAAGTGTTGTGAGTGTGGTAGAGGTGTGGTAGAGGTGTAGAAAGTGAAAGAGACACACATAAAAGAAAGACAGGAGGAAAACTGGGTTTCCCTGTTACAGCTTTGCAGAAAGTATTCAGATTCAGCTGCTGTTACCTAAGCAAATAACTTCTTATATCTGAGGTTCCATTTCCTCATTGTAAGTTTGGAATAAAAATAATATCTACTTCAAGGATTGCTTATAATCTTTAAGTGAGATACAATTAGCCATTACCCAGCACAATATTTGGTATGTGGTACACACTCTATAGGTCATAATTAAAAGCAATTCTACTTTGTCTGTCCTCCATTTCTGAGCAGACAATGACTTAAACTAACTTTATAGAAAAAAAATGTGTGCTTCCTGGATTCTGGTGGAGTCAGAGGCTAGGGAAGCTATTAGATATGGAGAAGGAGGAGGAGGATATCCTGTCCTCTAAAGGGACAATTCTACTTATCTACTCCTTATAGTCTTAGTCTACTTCTTCTAACAATTACTGTGAGACAACTTTCATGATAATTTCTTTTTTTTTTTAAGATTTTATTTACTTATTTACACAGAGAGAGATCACAAGTAGGCAGAGAGGCAGGCAGAGAGAGAGGAGGAAGCAGGTTCCCCACTCAGCAGGGAGCTCGATGTGGGGCTCGATCTCAGGACCCTGAGATCATGACCTGAGCCGAAGGCAGAGGTTTTAACCCACTGAGCTGCCCCATTCATGATAATTTCTAATTCACACAACAGTCCTACCTGATTGGCATTGATAGCCTCATTTTGCAGATGACAGAACCGATGTTCAGTGAGTTTCAATGTCTTGCCCATGGTGATGAAATTAAGAAGAGGAAGATGTAGGATTTGGAACTACTAGATCAGTCTGGTTCCCACCACAAATTTCCTCTATTAATACATTTATTTCTGGTTTATATATTAATATTTATTTCCTTCTCTGACCCACAAGATCCATGGAGGAAGAGACCATCTTTTTCTGGGTTTGCCCATCATTGTATCTTTGGTACCAAGTTTAGTACTGAATTCATAGTAGAAACTATGAGTATTTAATGAATATTAATTGAATGAATACAAAGATGAAAGAAATATAAAAGTGACAAAAACCACATCAATGTGGTTCATTAGGACACTTTATTAACACTCTGGAGGATGGTCAGAATAATATGCCAATCTATTAATTCCTAAATTTCTCTAGTTTTAGACCACCTTATGGTTTGGTTTGGTTTGGTTTGGTTTTTTTGAGTATGGTTGACACACAGTGTCACATTAGTTTCAGGTGTACAACACAATGATTCAGCTTCTTTCTACATGATGCTATGCTCATCACAAGTGTAGCTACCATCTGTCACCACACAATGCTATTACAATACCGTTGACCATATTTCCTATGCTGTGCCTTTTATGTCCATGACTTATTCATTCCGTAACTGGAAGCCTGTACCTCCCACTCCCCTTCTCCCATTTTGCACCCCCACACACACAAACACCTTCCCCTCTGGCAACCATCAGTTTGTTCCCTGTATTTATAGATCTGATTCTTTTTGTTTGTTTATTCATGTAATTATTTATTTTAGATTTCATGTATTAGTGAAATCGTATAGTATTTGTCTTGTCAGTTAAACCATCCTATGTTTGAAGTACAACTAATGTGAAAAGGGAGGTCATACGAAATGGGACAAAGTTCTGGGATACTCACATACGGCTAAGCATTCTAACCCCTTTCACACAGCATAACATAATAGAGAGGTTCTATTTCGACCATTGCCCCTGAAAATGTAACTTATTAATGCAAAACTAAACCCATGGTTCATTTTATTAAGAGATATGTTTCTGATTTTTTATTCAATTCCTGTCATATTCAACCTAATTTTGGGTGAACAACAACAAAAGAATAATTTATTTTTCTTAAATGGAAGTTTTTGAAGTCTGCGTGCTTTCAAATGTTGCGTTCTCTCCACATTTTCCCCCCTATAATATGGCAAAGGATCAGGTTCATTAAGTTTCAAGAATATGGAGGAATTACTATGGATTTGCAGTCCTCCTTAATGACAGAATTTTTGATTTAAGACTAATCAAGGAAAGAAAATTAACACTCTGCATAGTGTATAAGATTGGTAATAAAGCTATATCCATAAATCATGCAAAGAGATGACTGCCTATTGGGGAAATTTCTTTAACATCACTGGGTAATTTCCCATTTTCCCCTCATACAATTAATAGAACCAAGTTCCTTCTTCAGAGTCTGTGTTGCTGGTTTGGGGTAGAATGCAATTTCCCTTTCAATTTTGAATTGCTACTGAGTTGCCCTTGGCATTTTGCAGAGCAACAAAGTTGTATATGACCTTTTTGAGAGATACTCAGCTACTGGGACCCCAAAATGTCAAGTACAACTCAGTTGCTCTCAGAAATTTTCCACTTGCAGTTCATTTGTACTTGAGATTGATCACATACACTGTAATTGAAATGCAAACAGAAAAAAATACCTTGTAGAATCTTTTAGGAAAATTAATCTGTATCATTGTATATGTGAGAGAACTAAGTGGTCTCTGTCCTCATCAGTGAAGAAATGTGGTCAAGTGGATTAAAGTAGGCCTTAGGTCAAGTGCCTTGGATCCTACTCTCTGGCTGGGTAAATTTGTCCAAGCCATTTAGCTTCAACTTAGACTTAGTATGTATATCACAAATGCTCTCAGGACAGAGGGACATATTTATCATTCTATTTGTAAGCCCAGTGTCCCTCTATCCCCCCTGTGACTCTCCGCCTCTCCCCTTTCCTTGATAGGGTGCTGGTATACCTCTGAAAAGGAACAGTTGTTCAGAACTGTGCTCGCACTGTCCTTCAGAGAGAATCAAGCCTGCCTGTGTAACCCAGGGGTTTTGATTAGTTTTCTGTCCTTCTCAAAGCAGCACATCACAGCAATATTGAATGAAACCTATGAAGGGCTTTGCTGACCATCTGTTAGAGTGTTGGCATAATAACGAAGAACTTTTCCAGCCCCATCTTCCAGAAATTCAATTCCTTCATATTAGCAAAGGGAGAAAGAGGAATCAACTGTGGTGCAAACTGACATTAAAAGGTTTACATTACATGTGAAAATAAGGGCAAATATTATCAAGCACTTAAATTTCATTCAGGAGCAGAATGAATTCTGGTCTTTTTCCCCTTAACTTTTGATGCTTATAGAGTTTCAGTTCAATATCTCTTTAGTAAGAAGTTTAATTGGCCTAGAATAGTTCTTAACTAGTGGCGATTTGCCTCCCCATAGACATTTGGCGATGTTTAGGAACATTTTCAGTTATCAACCCTGGGACAGTCCTAATGGCATCTAGTTCATAGAGGCCAGGCATGCCACTAATCCTTCCTACAAGGCTCAGGAAAGACCCCATCACAAAGAATTACCCCATTCAAAATGTCAGCAGTGCCAAGGTTGAGAAACCATGACATGGGTAGTTCCCATGTTAAGACAATGTAAACATCTGAATAGAGTACTTCAGAGAATGGTCATTTGAACATGAAATCATAGTTGGATCAAAGAGCTAGCCACATGAGTTGTCTTTTTTCTCATGTTAGATTTCCTAAATTCACAATATTTTCCACCAGCACTTTAAGTGTGTAGATCTTTTTTCCTCTAAATATGTAGTAGTTGGAGAAAAACAAGAAGTTCTGTGGGGTTGGCACACTGAGAAGAGCCCCCTTGGAGGGACCAGCAGCATGGTGGAGTGAAATTCATGAAGATTGTGAAGCTGGATTAAACTGAATTTGAATCATGACTGAGCCACTTAAAAAGTGGTGTGGCTTTGTGCAAATGATATAGGCTTGCATCATTTATTAAAAAATAAAACGGGCCGCCTGGGTGGCTCAGTGGGTTAAAGCCTCTGCTTTCGGCTCAGGTCATGATCTCAGCGTCCTGGGATCGAGGCCCGCATCGGGCTCTCTGCTCAGCAGGGAGCCTGCTTCCTCCTCTCCTTGTCTCTCTGCCTGCCTCTCTGCCTATTTGTGATCTCTCTCTCTCTGTGTCAAATAAATAAATAAAATCTTTAAAAATAAATAAATAAATAAAACAAAACAAAAAGTAACAAAACAAAACTCCTGCATAGAGTTTTCATGGGAATTGAAATGACATAGTTACACAGCTGGCACAGCAGAGTAGGATGCAAAAATGGTCATCAGCATGATGGAAGGTATTCTGTAGACACAGAGATGACAAGACCTGCTAGATCTTTTCAGTTGGTGTGACTTTGGCTTCTTACCTTGAATTTCATATGCCAGTATCTCATCTTGCATGACTTTAACAAGTTATTTATGAAATATCAATAATGAACACTACATAGAGCAAGTGGGACAGCCCTGTGCTTTTAGAGTTTTCAATCTGCATTTCTATAGTTTGAGTCTTAATAGCATTAGTATTTAATGCCTGTTCAAAGCGAGTGTGACCAGGTCATATTGGTTACCTCTTAAGATAGCAACAGTTCCTGATATAGGGATAAAAAGAGGCCAGAGAAGTTACTTTTGGTAATCACCAAGCATGAACCAAAAGATGAACTCATCATACTTTCCAGAGTATTATAGTGGCTTCTTGGCAACCCAAACCACTTTTCTTTAAAACAAAAGGAAAATTACTAGGGATGTTGTTTAAAGGGGTTGTTTACAGTGTTTAGGGTTTTGTTTTTGTTTTTGTTTTTTTGTTTTGTTTTGTCTTGTCTTTGCCTCATTCTACATTTCTGTGATTACCTTTCATAGGGTGCAAATTGGGGGAACAAGGTAAGAAGAGTAAAGCTACAAGGGTCAAATTACTACCTTTGCCCTCCCTGATTGTTTCTCATCTCTATCCTCTCTGATCAGTAGGCACTAAGGACACATTTGACCTTTGCTTTTAAATGAACACATCAAAATGGAGTACATTGTGGAAACTATGACTGGATCTTATTTGCCTTTGCCTAACACTGTAGTTGTTCACACAGCAACGTAATGAAAGTTTATTGAGTGAATATTAAACACACTGCTACTACCTGCACAATATCATTTGAGAACCCAGGGCACAATACAAATTTGTCCATGTTTTTATACCAGATCTCTCATTTTGAGAATAATCATCAGTGGTAGCTTTAAACATTTTATGTTGCACTTCTAATGGGCATGGAACATCAGGGTGTTTTTTGTTCATAAGCCACATCTTTATGAATGCATTTGGCTATTGCACAGACTTTCCATTACCTTAGCCACTTACAAAAAAAATCCAAATAAGTTTTGTCAGATGTTTTAAGGAGGGTGGTTTTGGAAAAGTCCAAGCTTGAGATGGGCCACGAATGAGGTTGACATGAAGAATGTTCTCGCAAAAGCAACCTGGAAAGACAAATAGTACCAGTGAATTCGTTATATTTCATCTTCTCCTCCTCCTCTGTTCTTCTGATAGTTCTGCTTTGCTTAATGTCTTGAATATTTAATAGTATGCTAATTTTTTCCATTTAGTGTCATTTCTATTCTAGAGAAAATTTTATAGAAGTTGTTCTGCCAATATTTAAGATAAATGGGGATGGTATTTGGGACATTTGCATTGTTTGAGATTATTTTGAACTTCAAAAATTGTTTTTCTTTCTCTATGGACTTTTTTTTAATGTTTAAAGGTGGTGACAACTACTAATAATGTATTCATTTTCCTTTCTTCTCAAATTCCAATTTTAGGTAGGAAGAGAAAAATAAGATTTCACTGAGATAGAGTCACCAAAGTTGATGTATGTCATAATTGCCTTAACATTTTTTGAACATTGATGCAGTAAAATGTGATTTAAAAAAAGATAGTATCCTGTAAGAATTCAAACACCTAGGGACAGGATCACCTCCATATTAAATAAAAAATTAACCTTGGTCTGTGAATTAACTTTCTAGTTTTTCTATTAATCTAAGCCCTCTGTACAAATAACCTCTTCCTCAAAACAAAGCCCCCTATTTAAATTCATACTTAAGAATTTATCCAGGCACTACAGGGCCTGGAGTGACTTGAGAAATAAGAATTGGTAGCATCTTAGAGTATCAGAACTGAGTGAGACATCAGACATCATCTCATCTGAGCTCCACCTTTATCAGCAAGAAAATAAAGGCCCAGGAGCGGAAAGCCATTTTCCCATGTCACATGTTGTTAACATTAAGACAAAACTATTCCCCTTCTCCGGAGCCAAGTTGGTTAGCATTCAGGCATACAGGTGGTTTCCTTTTTTTTTTTTTCTTTTCCAATTTCTGCACATTTAAAACAGACTCTCCTGCTTATTCACCACAAATCTTGTACAAAATATGTACTTTCATATATAAAGCTGAGTGACCCATAACCCAATGTTCAATTCTCAGGATATCATGGATTTTACACTTACTTTTTTTAAAGGTTTGTGTCAGCGAGCATGGTAAATAGAAAGCATATAAAGCTTTTTAGGACAAAGGTTTTACTGGTAAATTTAAAATGTTTCAGCTAATATTAACCATAAAAAAGAAAGATCAACTCATTCTAGAATTTTATATCTATCTATCCTTTTCCCAAGGCTAACAGAGTCTGTTTCCTTGTTATGCATGTTTGAGTCAGTGATCATTTTGATGGAATAGCTCTTTCTTCAGGAGACAAGTTAATATAGGTCTTTTTCCAAGATTACCTCACATTCAAAAATACCTCCTAACCTCCATGAGTTGAGAAAACAGTGTGTTTGGTAATGTGCTAATTGTGTCTTTGTAAGGAAATGAGGCTTGTGTGTAGGAAGGGGCCCTTTGGAATGGGTGCAGCTCAAGGTGAGTTAAGAGGGAATTTCAGGAGAGATTATCGGGGAGAAAGGGCCTTTGTATGTGGGGTGTGATGGGATACACACCCTGCTTTTAAAAAGTTCTGTTTTCAGCACTTTGATAACCATCCTTCTCAGACACCCAACTCCCCTCCCAATCTTCCATCAGATCCCAGCCTCTTCCAGCTGGAAGCATGGTGAAATCTCAACAAGAAATAAACACTCTTTATAATTCTAAGGTTAGAAACTGAGAGAGATTGTTGACTTGTATCGAATTTACTGCATTTCACACATGCTGGCCATTTGTTGTCTGCAGAACCACATACAGGATGTAAAATGATTTTTAACAAGTCAATGCCAAAAATCCAGAAAAACTAATTTCAAGAACTCTGTAGCTTCAAAATGCAGCAGAATTGTTAAAACTGATCCATCGATGTACTCTTTATTTGGAGAATTTGTTGTCCAGATTTATCTTTGGATTCAGATTATTTTCCATATTAATGATGCCAGACTACAGCCTTTTTTGTCTTAGACATTTTCAGTTATTATTTTTAAAATATTGGCAATAAAAGAAAAAGCACGCAGACTCCTCCTGTTATTAAAATTTCAAAACTGTTTCATTTTTTCAAGACTTTTTAGAACTAGCCAATGAAAAAAAAATCAAGCAGTACTTGTAAAAATGTTTCTAATATCCTAAAATATATTCACACACCGTATAGCCATCATTACATTTTATTTAAGGAAAAATATAAACCACAAACCCAGAACTTGCCATTAAGTTATATTTAGCATGTTTTCCAAATACTGACTTGAAGCAGAAAATTGATTTTCAACCAGAAATGTTATTTCATGAGTACAATTTTTCTTAAACACATTATAGTTTGAAAATATAGTTGTTTTTCCTGTTTGAAAGAAGACAATAGGGCAGAGTACTCTTTGTCTTGACAATAGGTGGCAAACTAAATACCCTTAATAAGTCACTTTTGATGTGATAGGATTTGGGGCAATTTTTTAAATTCAAAAAAATGTCATCTGGATTTAACACAAGTGTGACCTTGTTAATAGATAATAGTTCTAAAGAATATTAAAACTAAAGACAGAGGATATGAGACAACTGCTGGGCTGCCTCTTCCAATCAGAGTGGTCAAGCACCATCCTTCTGGACGGCTCGCTCCCTCCCTCATGCCTCAGCTCCATTATCCCAGGAAAGTCTGGTGAGCAGCTAAGAGGAACCAGAAACCCAAGCATGCTGGAAATGCTCAAGGGTTCTTCTGAAACCCCTCCCTCTATTTCCTTCTTCATCTTTCAAAGGAAATACGGAAAAGAAGAGACAGCAGTGCTGTGGAGAACCAAGCCATAGATCGAAGTTAAACGCTCGAGGCTCTAAATCACATCTCTACTAACAACAGTTCTGGGATCATTGCGAAATTACTTAGCCCTTTTACAAGCTAGTAAAACTTCCACCTCCCTCATCTTTAAACATATAAGGTTGGACTCAGTCTCCAAGGCCTCTAGCAGTTCCCAAACCCTGTAATTCAGACTACCCATAAAAAATAAATGGAACGAACTCCGGGATGTTCGATTTCTAAAGTCAAGTTGTAAAGGGTATAGGCTTTTTCATTAACAAATGCCAGAAGCTATATGTAACTTTGTGGGTGCTCAATAAATATTAAACAATCAATTTTATCTTTCATCTGCAAAATGGGGTGAGTAATGCTAACTTGTCTCACAGAATTTCGTGTGAGAAATAATAAATGAGAACAAAGCGCTTTTCAGATAATGAAGTAATTCGAATAAGCTGCTTTAATAGGTCTGAGTTCTGGCTAGATGATGCAAGAATAAAGTGTCTTTTTTATTATTACATCTGTGAAATACAGCAGTCTTTTCATCTGTTTAAGAAGAAACAGTCATTATCCTTGCTTATCACCAGAAAGTCAGCATGAGTAATTTCTGTGCAAATGGAATTTTTCATGTGATTTTAACATTTATCACTTTTAACAAAATGCACTTTTTAGATTTACCTGATATCCGAATGGAATCATGTCTTGATTTAAATAGTTTAACGAGGTGTTCCATCAGCATTACACTCTTCTGCCTAAAGAAAATGCTTTTCGAAATGACTGATAAGCTGCGCAAATGAGAAAAATGTAAATTTAATAATCCTCCTACTCAAAACTAATACAATTCAAGAATTGCTACTAAGGAAAATGAGGTATTGCATTCTAGTTTCCTGGAGACTTCCACAGTATGTTCTTTTTTTTGTTTGTGTTCAATAAATATTACGTGCTATTTTTTTTTACAGTGTTTCAACAAAAGACAGCCAGAAAACAGTCTGATGGTGACAAGTTCCATGTTCCTAAGAGACAAGGTACTGACTTGAACTTCAGCTTATTTAAGTAAATAATTGTGTGCCTGATTAGTCTTACTGTTTAATTAGTGTCTTGCAGAAATATAATTTTGTCATAAGATTAATATAAGAAAATTATTTCAATTAATAAAGGCAAGAAACAGCCATGTGAACATGTTTGTGGTGGTGTTGATGATGTCGTTACCAGGGCTCTAGGAAGGTCAAGTAAGACAAATTCTCTAACCTGCGTGGAGACCTTGCTTTCTTGGACCATTAGAGAGAAGCCTCTGGAGTGTAAGTTGTGTGGGGCGGGGGCGGGGGGGACAAATGATGGATTCCCCAGAGAAGGTAACCAGCGTGGGATTTCTGTCCTCTGCATTGAACTCCAATCAAAGATTGGACCCTTGTCTCTCTATTCTCTTGTCCTCCACCCTTGATCCAGCAGTTTTGGGAACACTTACTTGTCATGCAGAAAAGAGCTGAAAACTGTAGTTACAGAGACATCACATGCAGTAGAAAAAATTTCCTCTTGCTCTACAAAGAGGCCACTGCCTCCAGTTTTCCCTGACATACATGGTTCCAATTGAAAAGAGAAACTCTAGCAGGTTATTTATTATGATTTTCCCCTGATAATAAGAGCTTGATTAAAGTTCAAAAATGAAAAACGTAAAAGGTGACAGATGTATGGGGCTGGTTCTGATCATCAATAATCTCAACACACCTAGGAAATAACTTCACTCCAAAATAGCATTGCCTTAAAATTGCTACCAGTAAATTACTGAGAGAGACATTAAAATAAAACCAAGAGCTTATCTCACAGTAGCCACTAAACACACCACCCGCCCCCTCCCCTCGCCACCAGTGTCCCTATGTGTCATCATAGAGATGGCTAGTACTGACTGCACCCACTTCTCACCCCACCGAGCTACGAAATACACAACCTCGGTGGGCCTGCTCCTAGAACATCATGGGTTGTCCTCCAAACACATGTATGTCCTTAAATGAGTGATCTTTACCCATCACTTCAATTGGCAATTCCCACAGCAGCAAGGTCGTACTTAGGTCATTCTTCCAATTAAATACGTGATGCTTGAATGCAGCACATGATGAAGCTGAATTTCTGGCCCCGAGCACATAGATATACTGCTTACAAATTTATATGCAAAAAACCCAAACAAAAACCTCTATTTGACAGCTCTCCATTTCTAGTGATTTCATAATTTGAGGGAAAATATTTATCTTCTTAAGGTTACTATTATCCTTCCACTGTACCTTTACTTCTCTCAAGAAATAAGTGCAGACTTCCATATGAGATCATTCTACAATTAGAGTCAAACAGTTCCTGAGGAATTAGCAAAGTAGAGATTATTCCTATCGGGACTCCCCCACATACCTCACAGAGTTTTGGAAAGAACAAAGGGAGCTGATGCTTTGAGCTCTTTAGGAGAAAATTTCCCTGAGGTGTTTTTAAATAAATTACTCAATTATCATGTTTTAATTAAATTCTGTTAGAATTGAGGGGGCAAATGTGAGGACGGCCACCAGAGATGAAGGAAGGTGACAAGTAGCAAGAGGAACGAAGAGATCCTTGGAATTCTCACTCTTACCAATTGTCCTCTGGTTACCCTCAGAAAGCACCATAAGGAAAGGCTGCTAGTGTCTATTAGAGACCAATCATTCTTCTACTGTATGTACAGATAAATAGTCCCTTCTGTACCCAGAGAAAAAGGGGAGGGGAGAATAGTGAAAGGAAACAAGAACCTAATTATAAAATATTTTATTGGATTAATATCTGTGCATACTTTGGTACTTAATTTGTTCATTGAGATCAACAATCAGTAGATTTTTAAAATTCTTTTAGGGCTAAGATATGAAAATTTTACACAAATTTTGTATGAATTTTTTTCTCTCTGGATATTTAAATCCAACTTACTGATGATGTTTTAGATTAGTCACCTTAGAGCAGTTTCCCTAGATTCCTTTAACCCTGAACGTAAGTAATTCTGTAGAACAGAAAAGAATATTGTTCTATTTGCAAGGAGAAGAGGAACATTAAACCTTGTGAAATGTTGGAAAACCTCCCTGATTACTGCAGTCTGCAGGGAAATCAGAATCTAGTATGAGAACAGAAGAGATAATTAAAAATAATTGGGAAGATTTTAAAATTAAAGAGTTTTATTTTTTCCTTTACTCTGTCCAATCACTTTTCTCTAAACCTTTTCAGATATTTATGACCATCCAGGCCATGGGGCATACTAGGTGATCAAAACTGCTTTTTCCTGATTTAGTGATTACTCTTTAATTATCCTGAGATTTCGTGGTATACTAGGAAAAGCAGTACCTGCTTCACCAATGATAATCTCTTTATTTGAAATACAAACAACAAAAAAGGCCCTTTTATGACATATTTGTCAGAATCAAGATTTTCTAAAGGGACTAGACATGTTCTCTAAGGAAGGTTAAAGAAATTATTTAATTCTCTTAGTATATGCTGGAAGGAAAAGGGATTACAAAAGCCAACTATTTTCCCTCTGAAATTATAAGTGTTTCAGATGCCCTACATTCAAGACTGTCAAGGGATTGCCAGGAAGTTACATTATTGCTAAGTCAAGGAATTTTCCTGAGGAAGAGAAAAAATTAATTGGCACCATTTCCATGGAAAGTTAACAGATTTCTTCAACTCCGTTTTCACATCCTGAAAAAATATAGGGAAAATGGTGAGGACTTTGAATCCTCCAGATAAAAGTTTGGATCAAAAACAGTTTTAAAATCAGTTTTCCTGAGTTGGTTTTGAAATTAGAAAATGCCAGTGATATTTCAGAATATGCTGCTAGCACAGCTCTCCCACCCCTTCCCAAAACAGATCTCTACCTAGGGTGCTCAAGGGTTCGTTCATCAACATTGCAAGTCAGAGAACTGAATTTTGTCAGTGGGTTTGAAGTCGATCAGAGTTTTGAAGTCTGAGTCATGTTAATGATGTTGGTATAAGAGTGATTTATAACCCCTAATTTTAATCTATTAAGTCTATACTAGAGGAAGATTCCTTCCCAGTGACTAGAATGCTTGGATTCATTAGACTCCTGACAAATAATAAAGTTTCTATGAAATATTATTATTAATTAAAAACCCACTAGGTGAACAAAATCAAGTGAAAGGAGGCCGGAGGAACATAAGGGCTGCTTCTTTAAAGACATGGAAATATCTGGTTAATTTTCCCTGCCTTACAAGATCATGTAATAGTCTCAGGTCAAGAATACTCACATCTCCCATACCTGTCACACACCCTACCCCCCACCCCCGTTGTATCTTTTTCTTGGACTATGCCAAGGGGCCTTTTCTATCCTTAACTGGAATCACACACATACTATTAGTGTAGTCTTACCTCAAATATGATACATGGCAACTGATAAGGGTTAGCGTTCCTAGCATTCGGAACTGCCTCCCTGTGATTATGGGTCCACGAATCTCCTCAGTCACACAGTGAAAAAATGAATCTCACCAAAGATGTGCTGTTGCTGTCAATCTTGGAAGGCAAACCATTTCTTTGGGGAACAGGATCAGGTGGGAGGTAGGGGGGAGCACATCCATGCTAGCCAGCTGCCTATATCCATGACTCCCAACCCTAGATGAGCATAAAAATTATTGGTGGAGCTTCTAAAATTTGGTTGCCTAAATCCTACCACAGTCATGGCTAAAAATGGAACACGTGACAATAGTAATAAGCAATCATCTCAAAACCAATATGCAAAAGACAAAATATAACCAAAAGAAACTTTTTTGAAGGCCATATTGTGGTCACATTTGAACACTAACTGTGTTATATTTCAGAAATAGTCTGCACAATATAATTTTAATTTTTGTCATGTTTAAACCATGCTTAACTCCATGTTTCATGTAAAAATTCAAATCTCCAACCACTCCCTATTATATTATTGTATTATTTGCTATAAATGACTTCTGTTATCATTTGTTATCATGCTTTCCATGTTATCATGCTTTCCACTCCTAATTCTATAAAAAGTGGAAAAATAAAAGGTATATCAAGAGAATCAGGTCAATAAAAACATGAAGGAAAACATTTATTTTTGATAATAGAAACTATTCACATGTGTTTAATATGCAGGCACTAAATCTTCTCTACTCAGTAACTATCTGCCTGGCCCCAGGTATAGTCTCTGACCATTGATTCTTCAATACAGCTGGAAAGTCACTGTTGGCTGGTCTTTTCAGAGGGTGGGAATGCTCATGGGAAAGATACAGTCAAAGAATATATCTTGTTTGTGTTCTCCAAGTGCCCAATGCTGCAACAGTCTGATAAATGTTAAATAATGAAATTTTCTGTAAGTTGGAGGCCTGGAGAAACATAGATGTAGATGGAATTGCCCTTACATAGGAGAAAAGAGAATGCCGGCCTCTGAGGTATTTTCATCAGGCTGTTTTTGCTAGTGGTGGATATATTAAAAAGAAAAGAGGGAGAGTTATCAAAATGTGGTCATTTGTACTCCATAAGAGAATAGTGGCCTCAGTTCTCTTTTTCAGTATAATTTATATTTCCATTTTCACAAAAGTTTTTTTTGTTAAAGTCACACCTGAGAAAATTTGTGTAATAACTGAGTTCTTGTCTGAAATGGTGATGTGTCAAAAGCCCACAGTAGAAAGTGAGGAGGAAGGATTTAATGTTACACTTTGCTTCCTGAGGCCCCCAAATAAAGCTCTGTGATGGAGGGATGGCATGCTCAAGAGGAATTATGTTAGTAATTAATGCAGGAAGTTAGTTGCTTACAGACAATCTGTACATAGCGCCAAGGAATTTTGTTTCACTTGTATGTGACAAGGCTGTCCTAACCAAACCTGTAAATCCTGGGATCCTCAGTTATGAACTGCAACTATCAAAATCCCCTGCAGCCTAGAGCAGAGAACAAAATTTGACTGAACATAGGAAATGGAAGCAAAGTATAAGTAGACTTTAAATCTCTTGGTGAACATGATTCTATAGATATGTTCTCTTTCAAGAGGGATTGAGGAAGAGAACAAATAAATAACATGAGAACTTCAAAAACAACTCCAGAGAAAAAGATGGAGAATTTAATCATCAAGACTCAGGATAATTATACTTCTGTAAATGATTTGTTTAATGAGTAATATTGTCAAACACCAAGCTATCAAAATGTAGATAATGGAAAATACATACACACATACAGTAAGAACATTTCAGCTAACAATTTATAATTTTTTAATCTTAGGCTTTTGAAAACATTTTGCCTGTTTAAAAAATATTTTAAGGCAGTAAAGAAGTATGGATTATTTTGAATTTTCATTTATTAAATTTAAGCTTAACTATTTAACTTTCAGGTTCAGTATCTGACACCTGTCAATATACAAAAGCCAAAAAAGAAAATTTCAGAAAACTGAACTTAAAAAAAAATTAAAAACTTAGGGAAGAAACAGCAGCAGAAATTCTGGGGTCAAGGTCAAGCTAAGATGAAAGCAAACTACATGAAAGAAATTTTAGATATGAGGGTAGGATGATACGAAACATATGACATGAAGAAAGGGGATCTAGTGACAAGAGGAAGTATGGTAAAAATAAAATAAACTTAGAAGCTAAGATTTCAGTAGCAAATTAAAACCACACTGGTCATAATGAAAAGGACTGATGGTGGATAAAAATCAGTTATTGGAGTTGAGAACATAATTGGAGAGGGTTTGTTCTCAATACATGGAAAGACTAAAAACAATCAGGTGATATGGTGAGGAGAGATCCAACTCGTGTACAGTAGATTTGGGGTTTTTTGTTTTGTTTTGTTTTGTTTTTTTAATAGAATGCAAAACATAATTGATAACACAGCTAACCAAAGCTTTGGAGAAGACGGAAGTGAGGAACTACATGGGCTCACTCTGACCCAGAAAACAATACAGAAATATATCCACCTTTAAAAAACACCCTAGCAAATATTTTCAATTATAAAGATGAAGAAACAATCCTAAAGTATTAAGAAGATATTTTAAGTTAGATTTTTCTATTTAAAAAAAAGCAGAATCAGTTTGAAAAATTAAAGTAACAAAAATTTGAGATAATGGACTAAATGGTGTATTAGGAAAAGATTGCAACCTAAGAAGTTTATATTTAGTCTGGTATTTCATTCATGTAAGAAGAAAATATATAGTTTTTTTATATCTAAGGTTTTAAAGAAGATGGAATTTCTGTGTACATTATTAAAGTATTACACAAAATATATTCTAAGTAAATGAGAGACTAAGCAAAATAAAAAGTTCAGAGAGAACTTATAGTATTAAAGAATTTGTGGTGAATAATGCATTCAATAAAACATGGAATTGCATTTAAGTAATTACTGTAAATTTATTTATAAAATATGAATGTAAAATATTGGTGATAAATAGTAATGTGGCAAATTATAATTTTATTGAAATAATCTGGGACTGATGCTCAAATAATGTAAAATTATCTAGGTAATAGAAGAAAATGCAAAACTAAAATCATTCCCTTTCATTCCTGAATTAGTGATTAAAAATACCTCTGAAATTTATTTTAAAATAAAACACATACCTTCCAAATCACTTAATATGTGTGTGTGTGTGTGTGTTTGTGTACATGTACACATATATGTATAGTCTTTATAACAAAAGTCAGAAACTAGTATTTTTAGCAAAATCATTAAGAGAAAACACAAGGGGTGAGAAGGATTCTGGGTAAGCTGGCCTAAAAGGATTCTTGCTAAAGGCAGAGCCAGGTGATCAGATATCACTTAGGGGGTGTTGGAAGGTAAAGGAACCCAAGCAAATATTGAAGGTAATTGGATATGGTGGGTGGGGGAGAGACTCTGACTACACAAACTTAGCAGATTCTTAGGGAAATTCAGCAACACAAAGATGCATGTGGAAATATAAACAGTGAGGCATAGTAGGGAAGAGGACTCAGAGGAGCCTGACTCAAGGTTAGTCTAGGGAGGAACTCTGGCAATATTGCAGCCCTAAGTTCAAGAGATGGGGATACTTTGTTTGGAACTTTCAAATAATTAAGCACTCCAGGTATCTCGTAATTCACTCACGCGGCCCAGAGTTAATTTACCTGCAGTTCCTTAGCTATGTACCAAAAAAATAACTTTGGATATAAATCTTGGTCACTGGGTTTTTATGTTCTATTACTGACAAGTTCTTTCCAATTACAAAATAATTTGGTAAGATGGTACAATATGATATGGCATTGGTACAGTGTATATGGCATGGCTTGCAATGGTATGTATTCCATGGAGATGCCTATTAGCAAAATGGGAGAAAGTTTCTTAGTGTAAGAACAATACAGGGGTGCCCTGGATGACTCAGTCAGTTAAGTGTCTGCCTTCAGGTCAGGTCATGATCCCAGCATTCTAGGATTGAGCCCAGCATCAGGCTCCCTATGCAGTTGCTCAGCTGGGAGTTTGTTTCTCCCTGCCCTTCCCCCAGCTCGTCCTCCCCTTCTCTGTCTGTCTGTCTCTCTCTCAAATAAATAAATAAAATCTTTAAAAAAATTTTTTAAAATAAAGTATTATCACAGAAAGCTGGAAATTAGAAAAAAGTAATCTCTGATACTATCACAATAGAACAACTTGTATCATCTTAAGATAATTTCCCTCCATGCTTTATTTTATGAAACTTTATATCATTAAAATCTTACCGTAGATACAAATTTGTATTCTGCTTCTGTACTTATCATTATATAGTAAGTACTTTCTATGTTGCCACATGTTTTCCTTTTTTTCACATGGTCTTTTTAGTTATTATTATTTTAATGAGTATTTAATATTCATTAAGCAAGTATTTCATACTTTAAATTCTTGGTTGTTGGCAATCAGGTTGTTTCCTTTCAAATTTTCAGTAAAAAATGTTTTCTTCTAGCCAGTCACTCAGTAATAGAAACAACTTTAATGAAAAGCTAAGTTCACTTTCTTACTTAATCTAAAAATTCATACACTCACCACAGCGGTGTTACATGATGTTTATATTGGATCAAATAGCAAATCTTGTAATGAGGAACTGATTCAAAAGGAACTAGAACTCTAGAAACTATAGTTTGTCTTGAAGCTTTTATATTAAGAGACCAAGATTCTGCAATATGTACAGTTACCAATCTGACAAAGGCTTTTCAACAATAATTATGTTAAACCCTACAAAATTTCCTGCAAATAAGTTAATAATAAATATAAATTTGGGGAGAAAAATAAACTTTCCATTCCCCCATAAAACAGTAATCTAAATGCATTAAAGCAATTTTGCACACCCTACTAAAAATTACAGGTTGCATGTTTTGGTTTGATTAGTCCACCCTCAGGAGAAAAGAAGCCTAATCATTTTGTTTTGCAACTTGTCATAGCTAATAATAATTTATCAAAACAATTTGCTTTAATCTTTTTTTGGGGGGAGGGAATAGGTGAGTAAAAGCAGAAGTATGTAAACTTAGTCTCATTGTAAATAGCTCACTTCCAGAACTTGCTCTATTTAGAACTCCTGCTGCTCCTAACTTTTGTTCTTTTGTTCTCTCTGCACAACCACACAAGATTGAACTCTGCCCCCACAAAAAAAAGTCATCTGTCTTATATTTTAGCAGCAAGAATTTGAAAGATGAAGGGGTAATTGAAATGAATATTGTTAACACGATTCAGTATTTTTTTGAATTTGGCTAAACCTAAGGGTTTTCCAGGAAGCCTTTCCTTGAGACAACGACAAAAGCAGAAAATCCAGCTGCAAAAGTTATTTGAGATAAAAGTGCATTCACACTTAGTCAAAGGGATGACACAAGTGAGGTGCTAGTTAAATGTCTTAGTTATTCAATGATGGTGCTCAACTTCTACACTCTGGCAGGAATGGCTCACAGAATTCTTTTGCAAACTGCATCTCCCAAATTGGAGTGGGGTGTGGAGGCCTATAAAAAGCAAATGGTATAAGAGGCAAGATTTCAATTGTTATCTGCGCTTTTGGCTGCTGAACCAGTGGAGCCCTCTGGCTGACTTGTGCTTCTTCCATTCTCCTGGGATTTCATGCTCGGTCATCCCTGAAGAAAAAGATTTAAAGTGTAGAATCTGTTGACATCTTGTTAGTTCTGGGAGAATAGGACTTCTGAAGAGAAAGACAAGCCAGGAAAACCCCCATAGGAATCAGAACGATTGGTCATGAAGCAATTTTATGTGTATGTGAATCTTTTCAGAAAGGAACTCTCTCTGTGTCCCTGTTCCAAGATTCCCTGCTAGAATCTTTCTCAAAACCAAGAAAGCCATTAAAGGTCATTCCAAGATAGCCCAAAGGCTCAAGTCCTCTTGAAATACTTAAAAGAAGTACTTGAAATATCTGTTTTCCAGACCAATCCAAACACTATCAATGAATCCTTATCACTGTAAAATTGGAGGGGCTCAGTCAGTCAAGCGTCAGGCTCCTGATGTCAGCTCGGGTCATGATTTTGGAGCTGTGGGCTCGAGCCCTGTGTTGGGCTCCCCGCTCAGTAGTGAGTCTGCTTGAGATTCTCTCCCTCTCCTTCTGCCCCTCCCCCTATTCACACACATGCCCTCTCTCCCTCTAAAATAAATAAATAAATCTTAAAAAAAAAAAATCTGCCCTTCATTTCCTAAGTCTTTGCCTGCCTAGTCAAGTGACAGTCTAGTTGCTCTGTTTCTTTCTTGAAGATGGGCTCCCAGTAGTGAGCAATGATTCAGAGACAGCAAACCAATAAACAGCTGGACAGGATTACCTATTCTCTCATTCTAGACTCTGTGGACATATTTAGATTTGATACCACATGAGACATACACTGTGGAGGAGTTACCCAGTCCCTCCTGAGGTAATACAACACACAAGCTGGATTTTTTAAAGAAGGTACAAACTCAGATGAGTTCTGTGGCCAGGCAGGTAACAAGTGTGATGCCATCCAGTGACCATAAGGAGTGACAAGGATTGCATATAGCATCCTTACAGGCATGCAGCCTCTTTTCTGTCTTTAAACACTACGTGGGACAAATAAAGCACCAAACTCACCCATGGTCTGTGGCTGGCTACTACTGTACCTTGGGCAGGTCTATGGTGTGGCATTAGTAGCAACACATGGGCAATTGGACCGTTCAGTGTTCTTATTGTGCTGAAGAGCATAAACTCTTTTGGGAAGAGAGCAGTGCATTACAAAATGAGCAGCAATTGCTTATTTAAAATCTTTCAGGAGTAAAGTTGTCAGTGCTCCTAAACTTCTCATGACACTTGGATGTTGGTTGAGATCTTCTTTCCCAAAGCTACAGAGATATGTTTATTCCACAAATATTTATCATTGATGATAATGTTAATGTTATTTAACTTTTACTATGTGACAGTCACTATGCTAAGTATTTTGCATGCATGATTAAAAATAATTCTCACAAAAAGAACATGAAGTTGACACTGCCTACAACTAGTACAATGCAGAAATTTACTACTGTTCTTTCTCTGTTTGTCCCTTTTCCTTCCCCCAGTGTTGACACACATTCTTTTCACCCATAACGCTAGGTACCAGGCACAAGAATCCTTAGAAAGAAACTCATTAAACATTTTGTACTGATTTATTCTGTAACTGCTCATAGACTGACAGGAACAAGAATTTGTTTTTAGAGTGCTTTTTTCCAATTGTCATATTTCATGTTCTTGTTAAAACATCTCCCCTCATATTGTAGACAGAGCTCGAATGGAGAGTCAAACCTTTTCCACTGTGGACTGCCTTACTGCTGGGCAGGAAGAACTCATCCTCTTGCAGGAGAAGGTCAAAAATGGGAAACTATCTGTGGATGAAGCCCTAGAAAAATTTAAACATTGGCAGATGGGAAAGACGGACCTGGAAATGATTCAGCAGGTAATACTGATCCCAGTCCCTTCTGGAACGTTCACTCACTTGCAGAGCCTCTCTGCAAATGTCTTTACAAGTAACACAGGTAACTATTCTTTTGATTTTAACAGCCACACACAAAAAAAGATGTTTTCGAACAACCAGTTACACGTTTCATGTGTACAAACCATTGGCGAACTCAACGCTGGGACCCAGTGTATCAGCACTAATACCTGATCACCTTATAAGGCTATTCTTAACTTAGTGAATGTTTTGTGACTCTCGTTGCTGAAATTAAGGTGAAGCATCTTTACACTAACATGTATTCAGCATTCTGAAGAGTGTATTATGTTGACCAGGCTTAAAGGGAACAAATAAAAAATTTAAATTTAAATCATATCAGGCAATAGTCCTCAATGAAATATAGTAAGTTTTCTCTTCTCTCTCCCTTAACCCTTGGCGGGGGGGGGGAACTGTATATATCAATCAAGATTTATAGAGAAATGCTGCCAAGAGTGTTAATTTCAGATAAGCTTGTCTTCTATTAATATAACATACATCCTGAGAGGGTATTAGAGTAGGTGGTTCTGAGATGAGCCTGGAAACAAAATATACCATATACACCCCATGACATTCCTCAGTGAGGTGTATCAAGACCTTATTCTGTTTTATCCTGCAGGCCCTCCTACTCCCAAAATAGTCCAACAGTTTTTTCTTCTCATCACAGAAAACCCCAGTGCCATAGAAACCACTTCTCTGGAAACTGTTTGATTAAACACATTTAATTAGCTGGTTTAGGCCAAAGTACAAATAATCATTAGTAGCTTAATATACTACCTTTCCCAAGAGATCATTTTTATTGAAAAACAATGCTTAGGAAAACATTTTTAAACAACAGAAAAATGAATCCCAGTGAGACCATTTCAAACAAATGGGCATCAAGGCTGAAGGTGTTGAGGAGGGGACTTTCCCAGAACCTCTGAGATCACTCCTTCTCAGAAGCCACCTGTCTGGAAGGGCAGCTCTTGTTGTGGGCAGTGGCTGAACCTGACCCAGGTACTGCAGGGCCGAGCAAGGGCAGTTGTTTTGCCAAACAAATGGGAAGATATGCTGATTATACAGTTTTGCAACTGACCATCGTTCATGATCAGAATGACAATGTGGCTTCTCAATCCGTGCCCATGCCGGGTGAACTGTGCCCAGGTGTAAGACCTACACAATCACTTTCCTAGCACTGCCAGCAAGCTTTGTTGAAATAAGTCAATCGTACCTCATTCTCCTTAGACCATAATAAAGTTGACAATTTAGAGTGATCCAACCAAAAGACCTTCTTGGAAATTATTTCCCTTGTTGTTTTATTAAAGACTCGGTTGTTTTTATTTTGTTTGTGTATTTATATTTAATATTGTTTTAGCAAGAATTTAAGGTGGCCTATAACTACTTTGAGACTGACCTGACTGTCCAATATATAGGGAAAATGGGATAATGAATACGGTTATTGGTTATCCAAGACAAAAAAAAAATTAACCTATAAATAAATACAAGAACAAACACTAAGGTTGCTTTCCCTTAGAGGCAAAAGTACAGTGACTCTGACTGAATACTGTTTGACGATCAGTCAGTCCTTTTCCTTTTTTATATTTCCAGCTTTAGTGAGTTATAATTGCCTATAATACTGGGTAAATTTGGCCGCCTGGGTGGCTCACTGGGCTAAAGCCTCTGACTTCAGCTCAGGTCATGATCTCAGGGTCCTGGGATCAAGCCCCATATAGAGCTCTCTGCTCAGCAGGGAGCCTGCTTCCTCCTCTCTCTCTGCCTGCCTCTCTGCCTACTTGTGATCTCTCTCTGTGTGTCAAATAAATTTTTTAAAAAATCTTAAAAAAAAATACTGGGTAAATTTAAGGTGTACTACCATGTTGATTTCACACACTTACATATGATTACCACCATAGTGTTAGCTAACATCTCCATCATGTCACAAAATGATCGTTTCTGTTTGGGGTGACAACATGTAATAGCTACTCTCTCAGCAACTTTCCACTATATAATACCGTACTGTTTACTATAATCTCCGTGCTGTATATTGGATCACCAGAACTTATTTAACTTATAACTGGACGTTTGTACCCTTTGACCAACTTCTCCTCTTTCCCTCCACTCCCTGGTCCCTGGTAACCACCACTCTCCTCACCGAGTTCAGCGTTTTTAGATTCCACATGAAAATGATATCATACTGTGTTTGTCTTTCTCTCTCTGACTTTTTTCACCCAGCATAATGCCCTCGAGGTCCATTCATGTTGTTGCAAATTGCAGGATTTCCTTCTTCCTTCTTCCTTAATCCATTCATCCACTGATAGGCACTTAGGTTGTTTCCATATCTTGGCAATTGTGAATAATCCTGCAGTGAACATGAGGGTGCAGATATCTCTTCAATATCCTGTTTTCATTTTCTTCTGATATACACCCAGGAATGGGATTTATGGATCAGACGGTAGTTCTATTTTTAATTTTTTAAGAAACCTATTGTGGCTGCACCAATTTGCATTCCCACCAACAGTGCACAAGGATTCCCTTTTCTCCACATCCTGACGACATTTACCTCTTTTTGATGATAACCATTTTAACAGGTGTGAGATGATAATACCTCAATGTGGCTTTGATTTGCATTTCCCTATTGTTTAATGATATTGAGCACCTTTTCATGTACCTGTCGGCCATTCATATGACTTTTTTTTGGAAAAATGTCTGTTTACTCCCTCCGCCCATTTTTTTTCTCTGACCATTTTTTAACTAGATTATTTGGATTTTGCTATTGCATTGTTTGAATTCTTAATATGTGTTGGATATTAACCCTTTACCAGATAGATGATTTGCAAATATTTTCTCCCATTCTGTAAGTTGCCTGTGCGGAAGCTTTTTTGGTTGGTGTAGTCCTGCTTTTTTATTTTTGCTTTTATTGCTTGTGCTTTGGAGTGTCATATCCAAAAAACTACTACCAGGGCCAAAGTCAAGGAGCATTTTTTCCCTGTGTTTTCATAGTCCTTCACAGAAGGGCCTGGACAACACCCAGAATAGCAAAAAAAGGAAGTTATCCCTATTTTCCCAACATATGTACACACTCATTCCCCTATACTTTTCAATATTACTCTTACAGTTTGCAAAATGTTCATTTATACCATGAGGATAAATAGTATTGGGGGTACCTGTGATGTTATATTATTATTGACAGAGGTATTTTCCTAAGAAAATAAGAGGAAAATGGCACAAACATAGAGTTTATAATAGAAGAGTTTCTAGAATACTGAAGATGCATGTAGAACCCCTGACTTTGAAGGTGAGATAGTTGAGAATGTAGAAACCTTGCCTTTCACCCTCTTCACTGCTGCCGATAACCAGTATGCCTATAGAAGAATGTTTACTCCACTCACTGAAGATATTTACGACAATGAAAACAACTCTCTTTTTAGGAAACATGGTTTCTAGTTTCCAGGGTAGCCTGTTTTATATTTTGGTTAAAATGATAATAGATGTTCAATGTAGAATGTTTTGGAAAGCAAAGAAAGATCACAAATGAGCTAAGAAGGGAAATCCAGTTATGTATAATTTGCGTCCAACTCTCTGGTTCTTAGAAGTAATTCACAGGAAAGATTGTGCTCACAAAAGCTGGAGATGGGCTCAGGCAGTAGCAAATCACCACCTTGTCATACTTTTGCTTTTGGACACCGGATAGCCAAGATAGCCCCCTCAGGTGTTAGATTGGGCAAACAGCAACCACCAGAATTGGGCTTTGGGTTCCCATGCTGACTCTATCACAACTATGTGTTTTGGGAAAATTATGTAACCTCTCTGAATCTCAGTTTCTATATATGTAAAATGAGATGATGACTTATATACTTCATGAGTTTGCAAAAATTAAGTGAGATAACACATTTAAAATATCAAGGACGGTTGATTGGGACACTGTAAGTACTAAATTAGTGCTACATAGTCATGGTGGTCCTGGTGACAATAGTTGATGTTTTCATCTTGATCCATGACAAATTTGTAAGTCTTCACTTGTATTTTCTGGTCACTTCCTCATTAAGGAAAAACTACGCCAACTGCGTGATTGCATTATTGGGAAAAGGCCAGAAGAAGAAAATGTGTCTGGTAAGTAAGATTTGTCTGTTATTCCTTTATCACTCTGATAAAGGAGAAAATGCAAGGACTGTGGAGTCAAACAGGTTTGAATTCAAATCTGTGCTCCCTCACTTCCCAGCTACATGATTGGACACCATCTAATCCTTAGTACTCAGGTTCTTTGTCTGCAAAATAGGAGTAATTATAGATATGTCTGGAAGTGTTTGTGTAAGTTAACATCTAAAACATTTTTCACCTTCTTTGACCCATAATGAACCTTCAATAAATGCTAGTTTCTTTCCTTTCATTTCTATAAAATTTGCAAAAAAGATAATTCCCCTCTAGTTTTTTTATATGTATGAGCCATTATACAGAGTAATGAATTATTAAAGAATCATACTTTTTTAATAAGGCTGAATATTCTCAATATAGTCAGTTCTCCCAATTGTCCACATGTGGATCATTTTAAATTGTAAATTTCAGGTTGCTTTCCCCTGTAGCTAGCATGCTTCCTGACAATGCAGATTTCCCTTGGTAATAATTAACAGTTGCTCTCAGGGGGAGAAAAACCACTCATTTTAATGTTAACACAAACCAAACATTATTAAGATGATAAATCTTCTCCAAAGATAAACATCACATTCCAAAATGGAAAATAAATTATGTTGTCACAATTGGACCGCTTTTTCCCCAAGTCCTTACCCCTGCACAAATAATTAAAAACTGACAACCACTAGCAAACCTTGAAATCTCCATCTCTTCCATTTTCAATAAGATTGCATAGATTTTAGCTACAACTTTATGTTGAAATTTACCCTGAAAAAGTTTATTTTCATATTGTTAAAATGGTATCTGCTTTTCCATAGAAAATTCTTTAAGCTCTCTTAGAATGTTTTCTAAAATCAGAAATATACTTTCTAAAATAATTAAGTTCATAAATGCAGGGCTGACTTACAGATACCTGAGTTCTACAGATCTCCATTCTAATGTGGCAAAATATTAAAATTTTAATAATATATCAAATTGCAAAATATATAAATACCTTTACTAAGAAACATTAGGTAGTAACAGCTAATATTTGACTATCTACTATACACTTAATGTTATCTTTTTAATTTCTTATCATAATCCTTTGAGGTAGACATTAGTCCCAATTTATAAATAAGGAAACAGATTATAAGGAACTAAGAAGCCCAAAGACACACAAATTAGAAACTTCAGCTTACTATTTTTTTAATCCAAAGTCAATGATTTTAATCATTGGTGTCTTAATTAGGAATTGGCTAGTTCCCCTTCTAACCAAAAGTAGTACCTGACAAACCCTCCCACTTTACAGAACTCTAACACTGGGCAAAAATATGAGGCAGTTGATTTCAGGGAGTAGGCAATTACCAGCCTAAGGCCTTAATTCCAGTGACAAAATATACAAGGTGACTCTAATGATTGCCCAGGAGACTGATTTTCTGACTATAGTCTGTGCAAAGCAAGGCAATCCTTTGACATGAGGAGGACAAGACGAGAGTTCAGGGAAGCCAAAGTTTCTAGAATGTGTGTGGGTGGGTCATTGAAGAGGAGATAGCTGTGTAGAGAGGTAGCCTCAGAAGCCACAAGTCTCTGGCCAGGAGATGAGCTGTACATGTGCAGGACAAGACCACTCAGGCATACAAGATAACAGCTTCTGGGACAGTGAAAGCAAAACCAGACACTAGATGAGCAGAATCAGGGAAAGGCCATACTGGGGATGTTTGAGTTCTTGCCCTGTCAGAGTGGAAAGCTCTCCTCAACACTTTGTTAAAACACCTGGCATCCTGCTGTGACACCCAAGAGATCTAATGATTAAAGACCATTACTCCTCTTCTAGAGGACCTCCTCTAGACCTGCCTTAACAAAGCCTAAAACCAAGGCCCTATAAGGTTCACATGGAAGGCAGAGTTTGTAGGCTCAGTCGCACTGAGGGCTTTAGAAAACACCGTGGGCTATATAGGTCAACATGGAAAAAGCATAAAACCAGGCCTATACAAATTCATGCCAGTCATTAAATTGCCTGCTAAAATGAGAACCTACACTTATTACTTATTAGAGGAATAGTACAGAATCCAGAATATACAACTGTTTGTCTATAATGTCCAGTATGCAATTTTTTTTAAAAAAAGGAAGATATACAAAGATATAAATGTAATCCATAGAAAGAAAAAGCCATCAATAAAAATTGCATCTAAAATGGTCCCATGGGGCACCTGGGTGACTCAGTGGGTTAAGCCTCTGCCTTTGGCTCAGGTCATGATCTCAGAGTCCTGGGACTGAGCCCCAAATCGGGCTCCCTGCTCACCAGGGAGCCTACTTCCCCGTCTCTCTCTGCTTGCCTCTCTGCCTACTTGTGATCTCTCTCTCTCTATCAAATAAATAAATAAACTCTTAAAGTAAATAAATAAATAAATAAATAATTTAAAAAATGGTCCCATTGTTGATCTTAACAGACAAAAACTTTTTTTTTTTAATTTTATTTATTTCACAGCAGGAGAGAGATCACAAGGAGGCAGAGAGGCAGGCAGAGAGAGAGGGGGAAGCAGGCTCCCCGCTGAGCAGAGAGCCCGATGCGGGCCTCGATCCCAGGACCCTGAGATCATGACCTGAGCCAAAAGCAGAGGCTTTAACCCACTGAGCCACCCAGGCGCCCAACAGACAAAAACTTTAAAACAACTCTTATAACCACAGTTAAATAAAAAAAAAAATATGGTTTTAAGAAGTGAATAAATAAAGAATCTATTGATATTTACATAACACGACATGGAAAAAAATTAGAATACATGTTTGAGGTATACATGGAAGGTTTATCAAAATAGAACATATGCTAGGATATTTAAAAAGTTTCAATAAGTTTCAAAAGATTGAAATCTTCAGAATAGGTTCTCCAAAAGATCTCAGCCTTTTGAAATCTTATATACTCTTACCATGACAGAAAGAAATTAGAATTTAATTAAGAAATCAGAAATCTCTCAAAATCCTTAGGAATTAAGTACATTTCAAAATAACCCATAGGCCAAATAAGAAATCACAAGAAAATATTTCAACCTGAATGATAATGAAAACACAGCATATCAAAATATGTGGAATGCAACTAAAATAGTATTTCAAGGTAAGCTTATGGCTATAAATATTGTAGTAGAAAGAGGAAAAGGTTAAGATCAGTGATCTATATTTCCACTTCAGGAAACTGGAAAATAAAAAGCAAACTCAATTCAAGAAGAGGTAAGAGGAAAAACTAGAAAGATCAGATTAAAAATCAATAAAGAATGAAAGAGATGAACAATAGAAAAATGAACAAAATCAAAAATTAGTTAACCATGACAAATATGAACTGGAAAAAAGAGAAAACAAGAGTTACTAATCAGGAAAGTAAAGTGAGGCTATCACAACAGATCTTAGAGATATTAAAAAGATACTAAGGAAATATAATTAATTCTTTGCCAATACATTTAACAACTTAGATAAAAAGAACAAATTAATTAAAAAACAAAACTTACAAAGCAAAAAAAAATTATACTCCTCTGAACACAATATTTTACATATTCAACAAAGATGAGGCTAGGAAGGAGGCAATAAAAGCAGAAGAAAATGAACCTACAGGTGTTACAGATACATAACATATCCACACTGAAAGGAGGCATAAATAAATAAATTTAGAAAACAGTATATTCCAAGGATAGAAATTAAAGGAAAAAAATCATACATAAAAATGCATTCTATACTCCAGTTAGGTTTATTTCTCTATATGGATATAGTTTAGCAATTTCAAAACTACCACTTGTATATTCGAGGATTGAGTAAATAAATAAATGTATTACAGGTAGTAAGAGCCAGCCTTCCTATTATCAAAGAGAAGAGTAACTACTAAGGAAAGAAGGAAGGTTCAAATGAATCTTGTGGTTCTAGACTGGAATTGAAAGTAAATGTAGCAATTCATGTTTGTTAATATATATATTACAAATAGATGTAGAAATAGAGTTGTATGTATAAACATATGTATTTCTTTAGCCCTGTCTGCTGAAAAGGCCTAGAAGCAATGACAGTCCAGCACCAATGAGCACACCTCACACCTAGGTCTTAGTTTATAAAAGCAAATGGCCAATTATCACATGAAAATATGCTCAATGGCATTAATCATGAGGAAAATGCAAATTAAACTAAATGAGATATCAATATACACCAAATATAATGGCTAGAATTTTTAGGTATTGCCAAAATGAAGTGATTCAGCTTTGAAATAATGGATATGCATTGCATGCATTGCTAATGGAAGTGTAAAGGGGTGCGATGACTTTGGAATAGTTAAATGTGCACCTACTTTATGGCCTAGACCAGCCACTCCTAGGGATTTAAAAAAAAAAAAAAAGGAGAACATTATGTGTATTCAAAGACTTGCTCACAAAATCCATAGCAGTTTCATTTATAATGGCCAAACCAGAAAAAAAGCAAATGTCCAATAGAAGAAATAATTATACTGTAGTGTATTCATACAGTAGAATATGACTCAACAATAGAAAGAAATGCCTACTATTACACACAACAACATGAGTGAATCTCACAGATATCATGCTAAGTGAAAGATACCAAACATGAA
Source organism: Ailurus styani (assembly GCA_002007465.1). Classification (NCBI taxonomy): domain Eukaryota; kingdom Metazoa; phylum Chordata; class Mammalia; order Carnivora; family Ailuridae; genus Ailurus; species Ailurus styani. Next base: position 7,441,442 of record LNAC01000032.1, on the reverse strand, counting down.
GGAGTTCATGGTTTAGGATTCCATTTATCTGGAATTCTAGATAAAACTAATCTATAGCAATAGAAATCAGATTGGGGTCACTAGAGGTAATGGTGGAGTGAGGATTGATGTCAGGGGACACAAGGGAATTTTATGTAGAGAGAAATGTTCTCTATCCTAACTGGGTGATGGGTATATGGTTGTATATATTTGTCAAAAGTCATAAACCTATAGACTTTAAAATGTTTGAGTTGTACTATACATATTGAATAATGCTAATTCAAAAAAAGGATGGAGTAGCTCAGACTAGGAGAATCAAAGCAGAGTAGCAAGCTTTTATTAAGTGTCTAACATATCTAAAATCATAATACCTTGGGACAAGGATCAGAAGGAAAAAAGACAAAAGTAGCAAAAGACATGGTTTCACACTTTGTGGCTGGAAATCGGTATTTTTTTAAATCAGACTGTGAAATTTCATAGTCACATCAAAGACAAGAAGTAGTCAAACAATTAAAAGAAACAAAGTTTGAGATAAATATTGAGCAACTCAATAGAAGGTGCTCTTTCTGTCTTCTAGGTAAACTCACCATTGTGCACCATCCAAATGGTAAGTTTTTGGTATTTACTAAGACTTTCAGACTACAAAAAAGTACATGGTAAACTAGTTTCAATATTAACGTAAACCTTATGGGATTAGGCAGGTCAGGGCAAAAATTCATATCGATTTTCTATGTATATGCAAAACCACTTGACATCCAAAATAACTTGGAGGTGATTCTGGAATACCAATGTGGAGGCATTGTTACCCAGTAAAAGAAACATGTGCTTCAAACCCTGATGGACCCGGCCCTTCATAGCTCACCAGTTACCACCTTTGGCAAACCACTTAAACTCTTTAGACCTCGGTTTCCTCATATGTAAAATGGAGACCAGACTTCTACCTTAGGGATTGCTATGAAGACTGATGATGATGTATAAATGGGAGCTGATGCTTGATAAGTGGGAGTTACTGATACAGGAAATGAAATAACAGGAATAACACTGGAGAGGGTGATTCACTTTAGTGTGGTGGGGAGGAGTGCGTGCAGAAGGGTCAAGAGGGTCCAGAGGCCAGCTGGGAGCTCTGACTAACCTAGGTGCCACGCCTACAGCCCGAACCAAAGCAGTGACTGTGGGAACGGAGAAGAGTGATGGAAGCGAGCCACATGGCTGGAATGGAAAATGGAAAGCCTGTGGTAAAGGCAGGAGGAGCAGTGGCCAATGGGGAGCAGTAGGACCAAGTTTTCATTAAAAAGCGTACTTTGCAATTGGCTGGTCGCAATAAATGGGGAGAAAATGAAGAAGATGGTGGCGGCATAATCTAGTCGGGGTTGTTATTCAAAGGTGATAGATTGTGTTTGAGCAGAAGCAACCCCTCAGCATCCTACCATCAACTATATGGGGAGGAGACATTAATAGCATACTTGCCACGTGCTCCTTTTCAAAATGCCCCTTTCTATCTCTTTGGTAATTTTTCCCTTTACCCATATCCTACTCAGAGCATGTATCATTTTTTAAAAGTGCTGAATAAATAAATCATTAAATACATGAAAGACAGAAGAAATAGTAACAGAGTTTATATTTCTAGGTAATGAAAATGCCCGCAAAGAAAATTTGTTACATAACATACCCTTCCGCAATAAGGTAGGTTGTATTTATGTTAATTTTTATAAAATGAAAAAAAAAAAAAGAACTTTGTTGAGAAAGAATTTAAGAGCCTTCTATCTTATGTTTGGAAACATTTTAACAAATATGATCAAAATAGATTACATCAGCTTTTGTGTGCAAATTACTGAATGAGTAGTAATTTAGGGAAATTGACGATTTAGGAAAAAAAGCAAAAAAGGAACTCAAAAGAAAAAGGCGCCAAGGCCAAAGTATGGCTGAATTTACCACGTACACTCCAAATAAATCTTAGAGGAGTGATGGATACATGTTTTTTTGTTTTGTGTTGTTCTGTTTTTTAGCAATAGTAATATGATGAGTCTATTTGGATCACAATGTATACTGTCCTTAAAGTCTAGCTGAGGAAAATGTAACCCCAAAACATTGTTAATGTAAATAGCATCACTTCACATGTACAGTTAACTGAAAATGAATTGCTAACAAGAAGCTAAAAATAACATGAAGCAAAGAGAGCAGCCATTGAGAACTAAGACTAGTTCATGGCAACACTGATAATGTCCTGACCACAAAAACAAGCATGTTATTCCAACTATCTACATATGTGATATAGGAAATTTTCACTATGACCCAGGATCATGCAGCAGCTGGATTTCTTGCTAAAATCCAGAATTAGAGCCCTTGGTAAGTTCTCATAATAAACTAATTTTTAATAACCCTTTAAGCTCTCCTATGTTTTGAGTAAATCATAAGGAATCCTTGAAGTCATTTACCCTTAAGAACTGATGGACAGATTTGTATTTCTGGACCATTCTGTGACAACCAGTGTGCTATAGACCAAAGAGTCTAAAGTATATGGACCCACTAAATTCACTGGCCAGTAGCAGAATCATGGGATACCACCGAGGCCTCTGAGTTTATGAAAATATCCTGGTCAAACAAAGATCCTTCTACAAGATCTGAATGACTACATAACCACAGCATATTTTTGGAGAACAATATTTGGGGTAAGAGAAAAAGAATATACATTCTGAGCACTTGAGCTATTCTCCCTCAAAATGGAAATAAAATTTGAACTCAAGGACTTTGGTGAGCTTTACAATGCTTCTTTCCTTTTAAGATGGAGGAATGTCTTGCCAGTTCCCTCTATGAAGCTCTTTTCCTACAAAAGGCAACTATGACTTAATCGTATTTGTTTAACCTTAAAATGGAGAAATGCTAGCTCTATCTTTTTCTTTTTCTTAGCTTCCTACTCGACTCCAAGTTGAAAAGGAATTTGGTTTCTGTTGCAAGAAAGATTACTAAAGAAGGTAAAAATCAGCTATATTTTTCAGAAAGCTTAAAGCAGGTTTATTAGAGACTTGAAGGAATCATTTGTCCAGCAAGCAGAATATTTTAAATATTTCATTGTCTTCTCTTGAAATGATAAACATGTATATTTTTAAAGCTAAAGGTGATTGTTCCTTAGAAAGATTTATGTATGGGGTGATTTTTTGCTAGCTAATCAATTTCAATTGATGATCTATTATTCACTAATACATTTCCTATGATCTCACTTTCAGGTTATTATAATGAAACCCAAAAATCTGCAGACACTGTGCTTTCTGAGTGAAGTAAGCTTGCATTTGGATTGCCTGCTGTCTTCAGGGAAAATAGCATACTGTGAAAGCAGAAGCAAACCTCTGGATTTTGTAATTTCTTTTTGCCACAATTTATTGGCATTAACTTGCTTCAGATAGATATATCAAGATTCAAATTGAATGCTATAGAGCAGTTGCATTGTTTGACAATTCTGCATTTCACAATGCATTTTGCCACTGAAGTAGCTGTTTCCCATTTTGAAAGTTAAAGGAAAACAAGAGCAGAGAAGTCAAATGCTCTGTAGCAAAGTTATTGTACCTGTTTGAAGCACTAACCTTAACAGTTGACTCCTCTGTCTTAGAATGACTATGAAAATGCGAATTTGTTTCATACATATTTGCCTTTTAAGTGGCTGGTCCATTTCCTGAATTTCTGACATTCAAAGCTCTAATTATTATTGTCACCTCATGTTTTCAGAAACCTTCCCTTAGTTAGTGCCTATTTGCATATAACCTTGAGAATATTTTTTTAACTTTCTATATCTCTAATATACATTTCAACAACCTACATTCTTTATTAAAAGGCTTACAATTTCAGCAACCTATTTCTTAGAAACAACTTACTAGCTTAGAATAGAGCAGTTTTATCATTCTATGATTTTCCATGTATGATTCCTGCAAATAAAATTGTTTAAAACTATGTCTGACTTTCCAAAATAAGTATATAATAACTAACCATTAAATTCTTCTGCTCACCAGTTTACAAAAAAAAAGGGTCCAGAAAAAAATTTTAAACTCATTTAATTTCACTGGTTAAGCCCCACAAAGTAAACACACAAATGATTTTTTCTAGCTTCTAAACAGTGATAAGACTATCTATTTAAAGTGATTCTGCAAAACATTGATCACAGGTTTCTCATGACTATTAACATTCTCAAATAAGCTCAAGTTTTAAAAAATAATAGAGACATTTGATTCATCCCTAACAGACAATGCTTTAATTATGACATTTGGAAATCTAGTCTATAGTTTCACATCCAAGCTTTTGAGATATGGCATGCCCTTCCACACACAGTGATTAATTATTATCCAAACGATGATTACAAATCCCCCATGTATGTGGGTTTTCCCACCCAAAGAGTTCAGAAAAGCAATAGAAAAACCGACTGTCTTTATATAATTTTCTATATCTCTAAATTCAAATATACGTCTCATCTCTAAAGTAGAAACCTCTATATTGGCCTGTGACTGATCCCTACTATTTTATCAATGGCTTTATTCTTATTAAAAGCGTGAAATCCAGTGACAGGTAAAATGTCAACGTTTCTAATTATAAACCCATTGGATTACCTCTTACCTGAGACTTAATTAAGAGTGAAAGAGGAAGATGAGGCTTGAATATTATTCAGGTCTTTAACATAGATGGAAATTGAAAATCAGGGCCTCTAAATACTGCCCTTATGAACTGAGTGAACTTGGATTAAAACTATGGCCAAAAGCCCCTTTAATAGCCTCTTTCCTGAGATACTTTGGCCGATATCCATATCATTACCTATTGCACTGGAGGATGAGATGAAAAGTAGAGAGAATGCAAGTGTGGAGGAAGACTAATTCAAATTTAGGAGTGACCCCCCAACTGAAAATGTCCCATGGAAAAGTGTTTTTGTCATTTCTGGATTCCATCCCTAACAAGTAGAATACTGTTCATTAATTTTGAGACCCACAACAGAAGCTTTACATTCATGCTAGAAGAGATGAGAGGACAGGGCAAAGGGCAAGGAAATAGAAAGGTGTGGACTTTCCTTGGAGATTCGGGGCATTTCTCAGAGAACCTTAACCACTGCCAGAAAGGAAGGACCTACATGGATGATCTTTTGAAGAGTTTGTGCTGATTCCGGAAGCCTGAGCAACCAGTAGCTAACATACCTTATCTTTCCCATCATTTCTTTCTTAAGTCATGTTTGTTTCCAAGCCATTACTCCTAACTTTGGCCAAGTTAAATTTACCAGAACTCTTGACTTCTAAGGAAATTTGACCTGGTACTGAATGTTATCAGAGTTTTATGTTTAATATTAACTCCTTTATTTTCTACCTTGTCAATTTTCTAGGCTAACATAGAGAAAGCACTTATTCCAGTGGTTCCTAACTGGGGAATTTTGCTTCCCTTTCCCCAGACTTTTGACAGTATCTGGCAACATTTTGTATTGTCATGACTATGGAGAAGGTGCTTCTGGCATCTAGTGTGTAGAGACAAGTGATGCTAATAAATGTCCCATAATTCACAAGGCAACAAATTAACCAGTCCAAAAATGTCAATAGTGCCAAGGTGGAGAAACCCTGATCTAGACTAGACAGTAGAATGGGATTAACACTTAAAAGAATGTTATTAAAATAAAAACAGCTTTATACAGAATTTTCTGAGTGTGGAAACCCCTATGATAGCACAATGAATGGCTTTGTTTTGAAGTGCATATAGCTTAAGCTTAAATGGATCATTAAATACTCAAAAGAATGGATGACTTCAATATATTTTCATAAATCTAACATTCAGTTATTCTTCCAATGGTGACTCCAGCTTTTAGAAAATGAGACTGTTATCAGTATTCTAATAAGAATCATCTTGTACCTTGAGTCATCATTATATCCTATTTGTACACTAAGTATTAGCTCATATGAGGTCCTTCTGGTTCCCTATAATGTGAAAGGGTCTGATTTTAATAACTTGGACTTACCTGAATTTTACTACATATTGCTATTCTAAATGGGTAAATATTTAAGAGAGAGATCTGCACCGTGACTTGATCTACCAAATCCCAGCTGATTGGCCCAGAGCTAGTATGCGGCCCTACTTACAGCCCTTTCTGTAGCTGTTCTTGCTAGCCATTTTGGCCTGCCTTTTTGGGGGGCTAACCTTCAAAGGCAGGGATTACCATATAAAAGACAACAAAAGATAAGATTCTCAATACAATATACCTCAAATTTATAAATTATAGCATATGATTACCTCTATATTTTCATCTTCAAAATGTAGACAATAAATACATCTTATATAATTTCATGGTTATTAAATGACATCAGATATTTATACAACCAGTGCAGTACTTCATTCAAGAGCGTGAGCTTTGAGGTAAAACTGATCTAGTTTGAATATTGGTTCAGCTATGTCCTGGCTGTGCAAAACCAAGCCAGTTTTCAGTCTTATTGAGCACAATTTTATCATTGGCAAATGGAGGTAATAATACCAATGTTAGCATAGATTGTTTGAGAATTAAATGTAAGGAGATTATTAATTAATTTATCATCCAAAGAGGACATTTTTGATGGTAAAATAGAATAGTGTTAATGATCACAATAGAAAAGCAAGCATAAACTGAGACTACCCTAGGCGTAAGCTAGAATATGTGGTCAGTCTACTTAAATGAGGTATGAGTGTTTAGAACATTTTGACCAAGGAAGACAGTTTGCAAGAGAATAATCCTCTTTGAAATGTGAATATTGTTGTGATAAACTGAGCTGGCTCATTATTTAACTGGCTCTTAGGCACAGACTTAAAGCATCTGACTCAAATCTATATCATTTTTAAAAACAATGATTACAAGGTGTTGAATGACCACCGGATCTCCCAGAAAGATCAAAAGCCTCAGTGGAAAAACCCATCAGTGACAAAGTACTACAGCAGTGTTTCCCAAGTTGTGTTACAAAGAACTCATGGATATTGCATTAAAAAGGGGCTCTGTACAAAAAAGGGGGGGTAGGGGAGCTCTGTGATCAAGTGACATTAGAAAGCTCTATTTATTTTAGTCCCTTTTAGAATAGCGTATTAGACATCCAAGTACTGAAGATTAAGTAATCCTGAAATAAAGAAATCTATACAGTTTGAAAACTACTGACTTACATTGTGTGTAAATGTAAACTGGCCTCATTTCCTACTTAATGGTAAAAGAAAAACTGGCTGAAGGATGTGTTTAGAAGGAGCCTGAAACCTGAGTTCGACGGAAAACTGTGTCAAGATCAATTAAAGATGTTTGCCCCAGATGGATGATGTCAGGGGGTGACAGGAGTGGTGGCATGCACAATACTTATTTGGCATTCAGGATTTGCACTTGGTTAGCATAAAGTGAAATACTACATTCTGACTTTTGCAAATAACCAAAGTCAGTTTCAGTCAGAGTGAAGATCACTTGTCTTCAAATGAATTAGTAAACATGTTTCAGAGTAAAGCACTGTAATTTCTGTATAATTCTTTGTACATCTTCAAATCAACATCAAGCTTGGCTCCACACAGAAATGGAGTAAGACCATTTGGAAATGTTGTGCACTGAAATATAGTAAATGCTGAAGCAATTTCTGTGTCTATGGAAACTAGTGGGATAGTTTTTCTCAGCCCTTTTGCCCTGTGTAGTAAGAAGTGACTCTTAGAGAAATTAGCTTTCAGCAAATTAACCAACAATTTCTTATGGATTGTCTCTTTCATTTCTCAAGGTATGGATATATCAGGGATATATCTATAATAAAGGGGGTATAATTTTGTCCCTAGCACTTTCTCTTTTCTTCATTTGAGCAAAAGAAGGACAAGGGATTCCAGGAAGTATGAACTGATGCTGCTTTGGCATTCATGCCTGGTACTTAGTGAAAGCACCTATCGTCACACTAAGGAGCCTTAAGCACCTTCACAAAACATTGACAATTTGTCCCAATGTGGTAAAATGAGGTGTTCTGTAAATCACAGAACAGTTATGGGTGATACCTGAATGTTCTGACTTGAGAAATTTGGTAGATGACAGTATTTATGAAGATAGAGAAGACAGAATAATTTGGTGGGTTATATGACATTGGACAAGGTAATTAATGTAATTCTCAGTTTCCTCATGGTAAAATGGAGTGAATAGCATGCCATTTCACTGGGTAGTTGTGAAAATTTAAAAAGCTATGTTTATGAAAAACCTAAAACTTAGTAAATGCTCAATAAACATTGAATTATCATCAGCATCAGTATCTTTCATCTGTTATCTCGAAATACAACAAGCAAGTAAGTAAAGTTGGATTCAGTGTCATCAGGAACATTATAATCAAGACGGTAATATTTCTCCTTCTACTAAATACAGAAGATAAAATTTTATTTAAAAATGAATTTTGGATTATATGTCTAAACCCCTTTTGTCCATGGAGGCCTGTTTCGTATTCTGACAAAGTTCAACTTTAGACACTTATGAATGTAGAATAGTTTGAAGAAGTTTTCCTGATGTTTTTGTTTACCTTCCTAAAAAACTTAGAGGAGGTTATCATGAGTCTTCAGAATCAGGGCACCTGGGTGGCTCAGTCGGTTAAGCATCTGCCTTTGGCTCAGATCATGATCTCAGGGTCCTGGGATCGAGCCCTGTATTGGGCTTCCTACTCAGCAAGGAGTCCGCTTCTCCCTCTGCCTCTCCCCTAGGCTTGTGTGCTCTCTCTCTCTCTCTCTCTCTCTTTCTCACTAATAAATAAAATCTTTAAACATACACACACACAAAACAGACTAAGTGTGCTAGATGTGGACTTAGCATCCATTTTCATCCCCTTCTATGAAGCCCCCTGTATTAAAGGGCCTGGGAGACAAACTATGCATTTGTCAGTCTCCCCAGCAGGAAGGTGTTATGTATGATATATACATTCCACCGATGAGAAAGTCTCTTGGGAAATCTGGAAGATGGAAATGAGACAGAGAACACTTTCTACTGCTGTGGAGACTGGCCAGTACGGTAGACCCATGTTGGTCTTTGTGGCCAGCAGGATCCTCATCTGAGGCTCTGGTCACTAGCTCCAGGAGCTTGAGATAGTGGCATCAGTGATGATAATGGGCACAAACTGCTTCCTGACTATTGGATTTGAGCTACAGTCATGTTAACCTGAACTAACTTCTCTTAGCTCTCTGAAGGATCCTATAAGGTCTTAATTCCCCGTATTAGATTCTTTTCTGACTGAAATATCTAGAATGGTTTCTGTTTCTTATGGATCTTGGACTGGTCCATTGAGTCACATCAAGAGTCTAATTTAACTCAGTTTTTCTCTAATAAAAATTTTATATGATAACGTAATTCTTAACCGAAATATTTTAGTCTGTTTACCCTGCTGCTTAATTCACATTTCAAGCACTCAATTCACATTTCAAGTGCTTATTTGATGGTTTTTAAATGAATAAATATTATCAGGTCACCTTCTTGGCTACCCGATTCATAAAATAATGACATTCCTCCTGGCATAAATTCAACTTCCAGGCCAATCTAATACAAGATGAGTCTATAATCAATATAAAATCCTTTTGAACTTCATATAATCTATGCATATATAATAACATAGCATAATTTTAGGTAACTTAAATTCCAGTGTTGCCACGGGAGCAGCCAAAGCTTTATTCATTGACTACCTAGTTGTAGAATTCAGATCCTCCTTAAGTTATTTCTCAAGATTATTTAGTTAAGTAAAATGACCCTCATTAAACTCACTTTTTATCAAAATCTAAAAATACCAAATTACAAATTCAGGAAGAATTTCACTTACATCTATAGTCAAGGCACCAGCATTAAATTATTCATTGGTTAGTTCTTCTTTTGTTAGCTCTCTTCTTCACATAAAAACTTTAGATTATATTGAATATGATTATTTCCTCTTTAAATATGTTCAACCCTCATTATTAATAATCTTATAATCTGACTTAACCATACTTTAAATGTTCAGATTGCAGAAAAACAAATTTTAGAAAACCTGGCACCAAAGGAAACATTTGTCCGGTCTGTGGCTGGGTTATAACTCTCTCAGCTTTAAAATATAGTAGATACACAAAAGGAAACAAATGGGGGGAGTTGACGAATTAAATACTGCTAACGGGTGACCCAGCTAGTATGAGTAACAGTATCATTTGCTCAGATCTATTTTCCATCATAGACTATGAGGCTGAGTGGAATAAAGCATGCCTGACACCAGCGCTTAAGACAGAGTCTTGCCTATTGGATGCAGTGGTCCCCAGAGGAGACTCAAGACAGCCCTCTGACACATTCTACTCACCTTGGAATTAGACACTAAGGTTTTCTTAAGACCGAGGGCCATTAGAGGTTTTATGAAGAAATAATAGACAGCTGGGAATAAGCTCTTTTTGAAACAACGCTAGTTACCTGGCAGGCACTGAGCTCCTTAGTTTGGAGGGCATGGCCTTATCATGTTTACCAGAAAAGTAGGCACTAATCGTTCGGCACATTTTTACATCTTTATTCTCCACAGAGAGGGAAAGCATTAGATTGGGCCGTGTGCTCAGTATCCTTTATTATAACTGCACTGAACTTTTACCTTTAAAATATCTGTACTCTTCTTTAGCCAGCAATCCCACCTCTCATCCTTCCTAAGGCATCTCTATAGTTATTTGGAGGAACCCTCATGATAATATATCACATGTGCTTCGGTTGTGTCTGCTGCTAGCAGCTTTGTGAAGACACTGCTCCTCCTAAGATGACTGACTGCCTCCCACAGGTGACCCACTTGGTTCTCAGCCAGAATTTCATGGGAATAAATGAAGATGCCCTTTACCCAATGCGGTGTGGCATTTGGTCACCTGGACCCCAGAAGATTCTCTACTTTTATTTAAAGTTTTCCCATGGTTTGTATAAACATAGTAACTTCACCTGCTATAAAAAAACAAGCTCCTAGGAAGTCAGATGGCACCCCCTTCCTTCCATTGTCCTTACATAAGAGGATCCCCTATTTGTTTTTTCCTCTCAAAATTTGTATCTTCTAATTCCTTGTTTTTAGATTATTTGTGTTTATTACTAGCATCCTTTCTAGTACTGATAGCTGACAGGTAAATTAGAAGACAAAGCCCAATCTCGCTTTTTCATGAACTTGAGATTCGTTTTAATCCCTGAGAAGTTGATCATTTTAGTTTGGTGCCATAGGCTTTACCTTCCTGCAGCAAACATTTGTCATATTTGGTGATCCACTATCTGGATCTTTCCTCTTCCTGTTGGCACTGCTGCCATTCTTTTGAGAAAATTCCCAGCTGACTGCAGTTTTAACAAGAAAGTAATTCCAACTTTCTCCCACTGCAGCCTCCCACTTCATAAGCTGAGGGTGGCAGATTCTTCTTCAGTTCATTCTTGGCACAGTCAGGTTCCTAAATTCAATCAGACTTCCATTCCTGAGATGCTGATTCAGTGGTTGAAGTCAGACTAATCATGGGATGGGGGCAGACTAGGGGGCAGACTAGAGGTCAGGCTGTTCTTGTGGCATGACCTTGGCTGCAATTCTGCCTGCTCCTCCCCCAGAGAACCCCTGATTCCCCTGTGTTTTCCTGGCCCAGTCCTCCAGTCTCCCATTTATTATGTCACTTCTCAGTATCTTCACAGTAAATTCCCATTTTCTCTAGATACTCTAGGTTGGAGAAATCAAAATACATAGATTTTGGGTTGAATGTATCCCCCCCCCCAAAAAAAAGATATGAAGTCCTAACCTCCAGTACCTATGAATGTGACCTTATTTGAAAAGGGTCTTTGGAGTAATCAAGAAAGTCAAACTGGAGTAGGATGGGCCCTTAATCCAGTATGAATTGTGTCCTTAGAGAAGAGGAGAGACACACACAAGAAGAGAACACTATGTGAAGACACGGAGACATGAGTGTCCTTGAAGGGCTGCTGCCACAAGCCAGGGACCACCAAGGACAGCTGACAAATCACCAAAGATAGGAAGGGCCACAGAAGGATCTCCCCTTGAAGTTTCGGAGCGGGGTGGCCCTGGCAACATCTTCATTTCAGATTCCTGGGCTTCAGAATTATGGTAGTGTATACTGAGGTCTGTTTTAAGCCCCCAGTTTGTGATACTTTGTTACAGCCTAGAAATATATATAATTTCAATTCTCACTAATGACAATTATGTGCCATTGGTTATAGAAACTAATCATATATCTATAATGCATAAATACTTTCCTAGAGAACTGGTCATATGACATTTTTCACATGTTCAACCCCAGATTTTGCATACAATAATGCAAAATAAATTATAAGCATTTTATTTTCTGTATTAACACTTTTCTCATCTTGTTATCCACTCATGAATAAAATGTCCCTCATACCATCAACAGGACACTTTCTGAATGGTCTATATTTACCAAAATAAAATAACTCAAGTCCTTGACAAACCAAGAGTTACACACTATACAGTAACACAGGAGTTTTAGGAGATCTGGATTTTCACCATGACAACACTATCATCAACTCTGAAATGTTTATAAAGAAGGAACGCAGGTGTGACATTTCTTCGGTTCTAGTCATATTTAATGTACTGTGAATGATTAAGACCAGTAAAATGGAAATATATTAAAACACAAAGGACAATGAGTAAACACATATCCTTCATAACATGAGGATGTCCAGAAGGAGCTTAAATAGTACCTGCAACTATCTTATCAGCTGACCAGACAACAATTATATAATTAAAATGGCCAATGATTTGGTTTTTAAACTTCTTTGAAGTTTTGTTGTATTTGACAAAGTCCAATTTGACTGCAGAATACAAAGCAAACAAAAGTGCATGTTATAGGTATTATGCTGGCATTTTTATTCGATACTGAGCTTTTCATTATATATTAGCTCCTCGGTCATTTCAAAATTCCTCGAATTTCTTTCTGATACCGTTATTTGATTTAGCAACTGGATAAAAGCAGCTGAAAGCATTTCTTGGTCTTAAATTAGAATTGGCCATGACAAATGTTCCTGTAAGAATATAGGATGAATCCCACACATTTATCACAGCATCTGGGCCATGTTTGTTTCTGTAGGACAGAGGAGAGGGTAGGAAGAATTCTTATGTTGGTAAACTGGAAATCTAAGAATTACACTTGCCATCTGGGACTGCGTTGATGAGAGTACTGGTCTGTTCTCCTCACTTAATTACCAGAATGAATTATCGTCATGCAAAGACAATGATCTTGGTGATCAAGACTTAAGTAAAGCCAGTAAGACTAAATACTTTCATTTAACTGTAGTTGTGTTTATTTCTGTAGCATTGAACAGGCTTCTCGAGGTCTTGAGAAAAAAACTCATGCACCCAGTTAGCCTATACAAACAAGAAGAAGTTACATAAACCCAATATAATTAAAGCAATTTATATAGGGCATAAACTTCATAATGTTTTACAGTCAACTTGTAAGGAAAGAAGGCAACTAACAGAAATAACTTCTCCCAGCAAAAACACTTACGTGGTTTACAGAGTTCCAAAATACCAATCTTTAAATATGTACTATTTCACCAAAGTGCCAAAAGAAGAATAGCAAACTAAATAGAGTAAAATATGGCCTCAATTTAAAGATTTGGTAAGGAACTAAAATGAAGACCTAGTTTTATATGTGCTGTTATAAAGAATCAACTTACTTTCTCCAGCATTGTAATTTCATTAACCCCATTAGGGAATTCAATTTCAAATAAAAAACTTAGGTTCACCCAAAACTATTGGGCAATTAACTCAAGGGTAATACATCCAGTATTAAATCTTCTGAGTTCTAGAAATACTCAAATTTTTCCACCACAGGATCTTCCCTCCCCTTTTTTAATAATAGAAATAGTATATTTTTAAGGCCAGATGGGCAACCAAGAAGCATGCTAAGTGTCTGCCTGAGGTCATAAACAGAACAGGGCCTCTCAAGTGCTGCCTCTTAGGGAAATAGCACTAAATCAAATTTCTGCCTATTAGCCAAGTATCTGAGTAAACCTTAGCATGGAGACCCACACTCACAGTCCTGTATTGAGCAGATGTCCATCAGCAATTTTTCAGGTCATGTGCTCTCAGGTCCCAAAACTTGCTTTTATAGAATTGTTACCACAGTAAACATTTGCCCTGGGCACCAACTTGACACAATTCTTTTTGACAAGAGTTTCACTGGAGCAGTGAAGAGAACAAATAAGTATGATTCTTGCCTAATAGACTTCTTGGTAGCTCAGTTGGAATGATATGGATAAAAACTAGTGGTAGCTGCAACTAATTTTCTGATTTGCATCCCAAAACAGAATAACCAGCTGCTTTTTATAATTGAGTCTCCAAAACATTTTTATTAGCTGTACTCTAACACAAGTTGTAAGGATACTGATCATCTTAATGTTCACAGTAATTTATTTTAACCCGAGAATCTTCATCTCTGGAAATCCATCCCTACCTCTGCAGAAGGGAGTGCTCCCCAGGTCATTTGGAGGGAAACCCTTACCCAAGGGTCTACACAAGTAAGCACATATAGTTTTGATTCTGAGTTAAAGGATAGAAGGCCTGCCTTTAGTGGACATGAGATTAAGTTCTAGAGGAACTACATTGGAAGGGGGACATTTTCAAAGGAGCCGTCCCAAAGCCAGTTTTTAAATCTCTAGTCTTCAAACTACCTGTAATATACTTTTTTTTTTAAATCTAGAAAGGTGTCATTTCAATGCTAAAAGGTGCCTTTCTGATGCCCCTTCACAGTTCTTTCCTCTCAGAGTGAAAATATTCTGTCCTGATGAACTCAGAGAGGAAGAAGTGAGCAAAAGCCACCTTAGGGCAATTTATATCTGCCTTGCCAATTGGTTTACCAGTTCGCTACTTTCTAGAAGCAGATGAAATGCTGCAGGTGTCTGAGGGCTGAGCATCTCTCTCAGACATGCTGGCCCTATGGTGTACTTAGATTTAGAGCTGAGTCAGAGATCTCAGATGCTTTCTCCTGATGGGAATATATTAGAATTGGAATGTTGCTATTGCCATCTTGGGAAGGAGAACCGGGCTTACAGGCAGAAAAGCCATCTATCTTCTTCCCACCCAGAACCAGCAACCCTTCCCTTCTGTCCTCTCAAATAGGCTGGAGGTGGGGGGTGCACTTCCTAAAAACTGCTCTTGATCTTAGAGAAAAGGATGGACTTACTTGGTAAACAGTGTGTGACACACTTTGAAGAAAAGACTTAGGAAATATGCTAGCAAAAAATATATCAGAAATAGCACATATTCTGCACAGCCTCAGCTGTGGGACGAAGATCAGTCACGACTCTCAGACACATTTTCCTTAAGTCGCACATCTTATGGAAACAGACAGCCCAAAAGGGCAGAGCGATTTGGGTACAGATGCCAATTTCAGAGAAATAAATGTATGAGATTTAATGAAATATTTGCTAAAACTCTCAGGCCTCAACAGAAGAACTTAAAAGCTAAAACAAGCCCAAATGCATGACATAGAAAACATAGTAACAGTGTGGCAGGCACAGAGGCACACTGCTCAGGTCGTCCTTCAAGAGAGAACAGGCGGCAAAGAGCTGGCTAGCTGACAGCATCCTACCGGCCACGTGCGGCTGCCACTTCCGCACTTGGAGGCCACGCCCCTCCAGGCTGCTTCCAGCCAATAGCTGAGCCTGGCGCGGAGGGATCTGGACACCAGCGATTTCAGTCCCAGGTGGGACTTCTCTACTGGACCGCTTTTGCTTTGGGCAGAGAGCATCAGCCTCATTGAGACTTTCTGGGGGTGGCAGTGAATTCTTTGACTTCCAACTTACTCATTCTTTCTTCTCCTCTCTTTCCACCTGTGTGGGGCATGCAGTACATTTTATAGTCTCTCCCTACCTCTTTAACTTTCACAGCGCTCCCCAGCCCCAGTAAATCTCTTGCACCTCGAATTCCGTCGGGATATTAACCTTAAAAAGAAAACTGTCAGTTATTTTATCAGCAAAGATGGGTTTCTTTGGGAATAGCAGAGAATTGCAATGCAGGACAAGCAAGCTAGAACAAAACCATAGGCACCCCAGAGAACAAAGGAGAGGATAGCTATTTTATAGAGGAAAGGGGGAAGCTTGGAGGGGCTGTTATAAACAAAAGGTCCATTGGAGTAAAGTGGAAGTTCAAAGTATAGGGACTTTTCATTGGCTGAGTTGTGACAGTCTCTCACTGGCTGGGCTGTTGGGGGGGAGGGGCGCGGTGTGTGTGGAGACTTTCTTCTTCCTGCGGGGGTCGTCTCTTCCTGTTAGGGTCCGTAGTTGACGTTGAGTGGTAGCGTGTGAGAGTTCTCCCTCCTAGCCTCTCAACTCTATCTTAAATGAGCCTTCTTTTTATTAAATTTTACAGTAGCTACTTACTAGAGGATCTGAACTGGTGCCAACAAATATATAAATTAATACAGTTCTGGTTTATCTTGCTGGAAGCTGAAAACGTAAATGAATGTTAACCATGTTAACCATATAGAGAACAAATCGCCCTCTCTCCCCTCTACAAAAGCCTATACCATTTCCAAAGTCTAATTTCTTCTGTAAAGTGTTGCTTTACCATAACTATTCCAAATAGAACTTTGCCTTTTCCTGGTCTTCCCACAGGATCCATTGCCCCATATTTTTCTCTAACTCAAAGTAAAATATGTTCTATTGATATTGATACAGAAGTTATATGGATAGGGAGCAAATAGGCTTCTTCCAATAGACTTTGGCATTATTCAGGAATAGGTATTACTTAAGAACAGCTATTCACACTAGATACTTATAATTCTAAACTGCTATGCTTTTTGTTTTCCAGTACTTGGAAAGTGAGGTCTGTGCACATTTTGAAGTTAATTTAACCTAAATAACCTTGGCTTCAGAGGTATGTAATGCCCCAAAGCTTATAATTCATTCGATCACAACTGTCAAACAAAGTCAGCATTAGGACTCACTCAGGATTGTAAATGTGCTATTGGAAAGAAGCTCTGGAGATAGTTCTATATTTCTTCAGCAATGATTTTTCAAGTTTCCATTCTCTCCAGGTTTATCTACATCACTACCCTCCCTGTCCTGCATAGTTCAGGACTCTAAATCATCCATTTGCATCACTTCCAGACAAATTCTTTTTTTTTTTTTAACAGAGAGAATGGAACCTGGAGGCTAATCCGCCTCCCCACATTGCTGTAGAAAGTGAGAATAAATTTTTATTAGAGGGCAGAGTGGGAGGAGAGAGAAAAGAAAGAGCCTGCTGCATCCCCTGAGCACCATCTGCATTCGAGGGCACAGACAGTGCCCACCCAGAGAGCGCTTCTGCCCACAGATGAGCCCACACGCTGCACCACCGACAGCTGTGTGAGGAAGAAATACTCAAACTGAGAAAAACATGGAACTCACTTTAAGACTGCACATATTGGTCATTAGAAGATGCAGAATAAGCCCCTAAGGAACAGAAATATGAAGCTCATTTTAAGTTTTAAAATCAGCCACTAACTCCTCTAGCAAAAATGAGAGAGTTTTTCTTCTTTAAAGCCTATAGAATCTCTAATTCCCAATCTGTTCAGAGACTTGCCTCCCTTTACAAACTAACAAAAATAGATATGCAACCAACCTCTGAAACTCAGCGTAAAAAATAGAAATCACTGCTGTAGAGTTTCTTTGCAAAATCAACACCTTAAACTAGATATGAGGAAGTAAGTCACCTTCTCTATCCTTTCACGAAAGGAGAAACTGACTGTAAGATGCTGTCTGGAGTTGATATTTTTCCACTTTTCCTGACTTTGAAGCAGGAAGGGTATCACTAGCGGATAAATGAAAAGCCTAAAGGAAATTGATAGAAGAAAGTGGGGGTTGGGAGAGGAAGAAAAGATATAGGAATGTTAGACTAGTGTAAGTGAAATCCGTACTTGTTTTCTACTGCTAAAATGACATAAAAACACATTTAGACCGTGTTGAGTAACTACATCATTTATAAAATGATTTTGTCATTCTAACAATCTATAACAAATTCATCTGTGACTTTAAATTTTAAACTACCTACTCTTATTTTGATCATTATGCTACCTAGTTTTTGTTTCTTTAGAAGAAATAGCTGAAAATGTATCCCAGCAAGGCATTTTCTTCATCCTGAATAGGAAAAAAAGATCCAGAAATAAAGTCAGCATCTAACTCTTTATTCTGAGTCAACAGCAAATCTGCAGCTAAGACTCAGAACTACATCCTGTTAGACTTAGAGATAGCAATAGGATGACCGAACAGAGAAACAAACACTAGAGACAATCATAAGCTACTTCATCGGTAGAGCAATTGTGCCCTGCGTATTGTCTCAGTCCCTCATGCAAAATTGGCTCCTGGTAGCTGTCCTGCCTATTCATTAATTCTTTTTGGACACCAGCAGTGGATACAGTTGACTTCTAGCTAAGATCTCTATAACCTAAGATAGTACGGAGATGAATATTGATGCAAAGCTAAAAGAGCTATAGGAATTATCATGCCATTGTTTAATTATTTTCTAAATATCTATATATCAAAACCAAAAAATTATCCGCCTCACTAAATTTCTAAACTCGATTCTATGCTAGTTGATAATAAAATGGGCTGCTTTCTGGAAAAATTATGCATGATAAGATGGTGAACAATAATTTTACATTTGGGAAAATTGAAGGCATTATTTGGTCAGTCATACGCTATCTTCCCCTTGTTTCATTAAGCCCTATATCTTCCTATTACCTATGACTTGGCTAAATTCTCCTTCTATGCTAGTTTATAATTACATATTTAATAAGATCTGAATTTTTCTAGTACCACAAGAGTCATCATAAAGCATTCAATAAATAATTTTGAGTAACAGTAATGCCAAATATACACACCATCATCAGAAGACTGGAAGAACACATTTATGTTAACTGGATTGTAGACCTTGGGCCTTCTCCTATTATTATTAGTCCAGTAGCAAAAGTTGACTTATCAGAGTAATTGTTAATCATTTGAATTATCTGAACAATTATTTAATAGTAATCTGAATTATTTGATAATGATTAATGCATTATTAGTAGTTGTAATTTATCATCTTAAATTCTCCATATTCCAAAAAAAAAAGAGGTTCCAGCAAAGAAGTGTCAAGGGAAGTGGGGATGAGAATGATATAGAAACCATACATGTTGAGAAATAATCCAACAGAAATGGGACATTTGATGTATGAAAGAAACCTAAATACAGGGAAAAATCTTAAAGACAAGCCAAGTCCCCCTCACACTTCTGCCTAAGTCTTGTTCCATAGCTAATCTTCCATGCTCATCACTTTTTTTAAAGTCAAATGCTTCAGGTATATTTTTCCAAGATCTGCTGATCTAGAACCACTTTTTGCTTTCTACCTTTTGTTTTAAGGACTCTCTAGATTGAAAAGTAAAAAGTCTTTATCCCTGATTTTAATGGAGCTAAAATTTTGCATGTGAGAATATAATGTACTTTTTCCTCCTCCTCCTATGTCTTCATAATTGGTGACCTGAAAACAAAATAAAAATTGGGACACATTCATAGGACAAGTTGATATATTGAGTCTAGAATCCTTGCTATAAAGACAAAATGATAAACGACAAAAAATAATATTGGCAAATTTATTAAATAGGTACATGATGGAAGTCAAATTTAAATTATTCTACTAATAGAATTCATTACTAGTCTGATATTCTACATCCGTGAATAAATATGCCACCTAGGTAATGCAAATGTAAAATATGTCTATAATTTTATTTTGCCCATTTATTTACTTATTCAATATGTATTTATTGTGAAACTACTGTGTGCCAGGCACTACTCTAGGATTTAGTACATAGTAGTGGACCAAATTAACAAATCCCTTGCCCTTATAGACCTTTAAACTCTCCTGGGGGAGAGAATTGAAAAATACATATATTACAACTTTATGCCAAGTGGACATAAGAGCTATAAACAAACCAAACCAGAAAAAAGATATAAAAACGACAGAGCTGCAGTTTTATATGTTGTGATCAGGGGAAGAAAGATGATCAAAAATTGAATAGGATGAAGGACTAAGTCCTCCACTGATACCTAGGGGAAGAACTTTCCAGGCCCAGGAAAGTCCAACGTCCAGACATGGGAATATGCTTGAGATGTTTGATGAACATCGAGTGTGCTTGAAGTGGGGTGAGTGAGGGGCAGAGTGTAGAAATGTCATCCAAGAAACATCCAGGGACAAATCACCTAGGGACTTAAAAATCATGATATAGGGAATAAAATAATAATAAAGGCTATATATTTTAGCCTTGAGCTAGAGCAAGAGCTTGAGCTTGAGGTAGAGCAAGAAGGACAGGGGAAGAAAAGGGAAAAGTCAAGAGAAGGAACATGTTTGGACTCATGGTAGAATCCACTCTCCTCACTGCTGTGGAAAGTAACCCACCTCATTATTAGGAAAGGTGTTTACCTCGTTATTAGCAGAGACTGACAAATTCTCCCTACATGCTCGAATCTTGTCTTACTGAGTCCAGTCCTCTAGGGCTTTTTCTACTAAGCTAGCAACCTGGTCATCTCTCTCTGTGGAGTTTTACAATCTAGTGAGCACAGATTGAAATCACCAGCTCTGTATTCCTAAACAGTATCTAATTTCTACACATTACAGATGACCATGTCATAATGGTGCTGGAATTATACCATTGGTTAAAGTAAAAAGTGCCTTAAAATCCCCTTCTTACTTGATGAATTAGAATGATGATTTAGATAGAATCCAGTCTGAATGAGGGAGAAGAAAATGTGGTTCATTTTTCGATAGTATTCCTCAGGTTCTGGTCCTTTCTTCTGCAGGTGACCACTGCTTCTCAAACTAATTTGAATCACATAGTCATTTTCCTTCTCAGTCTATTGTGGAAAGCCTCAGTGACAACATTAAATGCACATGAACTACAGCAACACACTTCACCAGTGACTAAAGAATCTCATTCACAAAGTACTTAAAATATGGGCTTTTGCTCACGGAAAATAAGAATTCGTTCCGTACATGTTCTATTCCATACATTAAAATTGGAAGAGATGCCTAAGACCACTAATTTGCCCATCTGATTCAGAAAGCCAACAGATCTGCTGAAACCAACTGTCATCTGTCAATGACAGGTGTTTGCCAATCATCAAGTATAAACAACTAATCACTTAAATAATGGGCTTTCTTTGGACAGTACTCTCCCTAAACCAAGTTCCAAATGCACAAACAATTGTCAGAGCTAATGACAGCTACTGTATTGTATGTTAAGTCAGGAGGTATCAACCTCAGGCCACCTTGGGTCCTGGGCACATTCTCAAGGCAGCAATGTCAGCATTCCAGACATCTCAGGAGGTCTCGCACTTCTCCTCTGAAAGTTGCTTTCCCTCAGACAGTGAGCGCTTAAGTTAGTCACATGTGCGTGGCATGACCCTGCTCCATCCTTGGTTACAATTTATCGGACCAAAGTATCACCTGACCCAGGGGAGACAACTTATTGATTGGACAGAATCTCTTCAGACTGTTGAACTGAGGCACAGGCAGAGCTGGGGGGTGGGCCCGGCGCTAGAATGAAAGTCCAAGAAGCTCCCAGAACTCTGAATTCTTCCTGTGGCCTTAGAGTTCAATATTTCTTAGTATTCCATAAGCTGCTATAGAATTCTTGTTTTCATTTAATTTGTGTTTAAAGAATTCTGAAAGGAATTCTTGTGCTTTGAAACAACAAAGCTTTAACAGATAATATCACCATGGAAAAGCCATAGAAATCTTGGACTCTGGTAGTATCACTCATTGATTCAACAATGTAAATCTAGTACCTGCTGTGTACTTCCATACACTGAAGATACAGAGGAAAACCAGACAAAACAATTACAAGCTTTCTTGGAGCTTATGATCTTGAATACTTCCACAGCAACTCTTTTCCTGACAAGCTCAATATTTACAAACACCGTGACCTGTTTCTACTTCTCAGTTTCCTCATCTATACAAATGAAGCTCATAATGACAGTATCAATGTATTCTGGAAGACTGAAATAAATTAACCTCTGCAAAGCACTTAGTATGTGCCTGACACAAATTAAATAAGCAGTAATTTGTAGCTAATATAAAAATTGAAAGTATGTAGTAAATTATTCTTGAAGTAAAGGGAGGTATACTAGACAGCCACTCATGTATTTAGTGACAGTTTGTGGGAGAGAGAGTACAGCTCCTCTTGAACACAATCTCCCGAGGTTGAAACATTCTAGACCATGAGGCAAGGCTCAGGGAGCATCTTCACAGGCTAGCTGATTCTTCAAGTTTTGCTTCCTTCATTGGCTGAGTGACTACAGTGAACAGGTCTTTGTGCGGCTGGTTTCCATGTGAATGGGTCATCTGGCAGAGGAATTGACCAGATGGTCTGTCATCCTACAGACTAGCACAAAGTTTCTCAATGTCAGCACTATTGACATTTTGAGCCAGATAATTCTTTGCGGTGGGGGCTGTCCTGTGCGTTTCCAGATAGTTGGCAATATAAAGGATCATCTCAGCAGCCAGTAAGCTGGAACCTAAGCATTTTGAATTCAGCTGGGAAATGCAGCTTCTTTGGGGGTGGGGCATGGGGGAGAGGCTGGTTTATTTACATGGCCGGTTCTAGAAGCAATGAAAAATCAGACCCTAAGGTACCACAGTTTTTAACAGACTTGTGCCTGCAGACAACTGTCAAGACTAGAGGGGCTCAAAGTGAATGGGTTCCCAAACATACTTATGAAGATTGCTCATAGCAATTAAGGAAATCCCTCAGCTATTTCTATAGTTCTGAGAGTATTTCTCCACCTGGACAAACCTTCTTCATTTTTTTTTCTATCTGGATTTTTTTCCCCCAAAATATTTTTAGCACCTTATGGAGAACATCAAGCTTCTCCGAGTTGTTGAAAAATCCTTTTAGAGAATTGAAGAAACAATTAGCTTTAGCTGAAAACACTTACAGTGGCCCATATTGTTGACTGCGGGGTAGAGTCAGGTTTAGAGATGTGTGCCCTCTGACAGAAGCTGATTTTGTACCTCGGAGCTGATGTCGTTGACCTGTTATGTTCGTGCTTCTCTTCTCATGCACCTTGAACTATTTTTGCTACCAGAATGTAGAGATTTAAGTATATTAGGAAAAAAAAAACTCATCACAAAACTAAACTGAAGAGGTCATAAATGGCTCCCTGGTTTAAAATGGGGTGTTTGTGCTGTCCTGAGAGTGGCAAGTACCCCTTCACACCAGTCAGGAGAAGTGAATCACCTCTTCTAGAAAGGCATCTGAGTGTGGCCATAAAGCTTTAAATAGTCCCTCCCCTCAGGCCTCCATGTCTGTGCTAGAGTTTGGCATATTCCAGCCATGTCACAAACACTTCAAGGTCCCTTCTGAATAAGAGCTTTCCAACAAAGTTTTCTTGGGGTGTCTGCCAGAGTCGATCTCAACTAACATCCTCAGGACTCCCTCGGATCTCTCAGTAATGCAGCTTCCATGGGAAGAGAATGTATGCTGTGCTGCCAACAAGTTCAGGAGAGGAATTGTTCTCTTGCCCATCTCTGACATACCTGGTCAGACAAGCAGCCAAGGCTTTTTGAAATGGAATTCAGTAATCTAGAATTATTCCTTAGATTTCTTTATAGCTCAGCAGCTTGACCTATTCCTTTCCATTCACAGATTAATACCTATTTTCTATTAAAACAAAAGGAAAATAGATGTGGTTTTGTGTAAGTTCCCACCAATGCTAACTCAGAATTTTCCTGATCGTGTATAGGGATAGCAGGACAAGCTGTTTTCCATTTCGTTATTCTTCCCAACTCCCACAGCTGAATTGGGTTTGGAGTCTCTTTTTTTAATATGAATAGTGGGGCACAGTGGTATGGAGAAAATTTACTTGTTGTAGTGAAGGGGGGAAAGCATGTAAAAGAATAAGGGAGAAAAAAATTGTGAAATAAGCACTTCGTCACTATTCTAATATCTCATTACATGAATACCCAACTATTTCCTTCCACTCAGTTTGACTTTAAACACTTTTCCTACGGTATAAAAAGATTTACTTTCCCACCAAATTCCCAAATAAGGTATCTAGATAAGTAAAAACTACAATCATAAATTATTTTTTAAAGTAATTAGCTGACTCACTTCAAGTTTTCCATCTTCCTTTCTTGGGTAGCACTGTATTGGGTAGAAGAGAATTTAAGGAAACCTAGAGCCAAGGCCGTCCTAGTCTCTAAATCCATCTTCAGGATTGCCGGAGATCATACCAAAACAATACCACTATGTTCTCATCTCGGGCCACCCACCCAGGCCACACTCGTAGGCACAGGTCAGATCATCAAAGCCAAAGGACGTGACTTTAACTATTCCCCTCATGTATCAGTTGTTGAGAGCATGCAGTGAATGAAGTCAAAATTAGAAGTCAAGTCCAGTCTACAGCCATACCACCCTGAACGCACCCAATCTCATCTGCTCTGGGAAGCTAAGCAGGGTCGGTCCTGGTTAGTACTTGGATGGGAGAAGTCAAGTCCAATCCATATTGAGATCAGGTGTCCCCATTCTGTACTATAACTGTAGGTCGCTAACTCAAAAGTACTTGTCCAGGCAAAATGAAGACCAGATGAGAGGATTTGGTTGTATACACAAAAGTCGTCCACTCTCGGGCGCCTGGGTGGCTCAGTGGGTTAAAGCCTCTGCCTTCAACTCAGGTCATGATCTCAGGGTCCTGCGATCGAGGCCCGCATTGGGCTCCCTGCTCGGCGGGGAGTCTGCTTCCTCCTCTCTCTCTGTCTGCCTCTCTGCCTACTTGTGATCTCTCTCTCTCTGTCAAATGAATAAATAAAATCTTAAAAAAAAAAAAAAAAGTCGTCCACTCTCAGTGGAAGAACAACTTCAGGGCACTGCCACCCACAGACTTGGGTCAGCAGATGCAGCTCTGGGCAAAGAAGCAAATGTGCTGTGACAACCACAGAACGACTTAGTCCCTGAGAAGAATACAATCCACAGAATACAAAAATCACACAATTACACTGTGAGGTCAATTACACACATTTTTAGTTCTGTTTTTATGTGACCATATGAAACACTGCCTGCCATAAAATATGTGGTAAATAATAGGCAAATAAATGTCAACTAAATCCCAAGTTCAACTTTCTTCTACAGTGCCAAAAGGAACCTTACGATTCTATACCTCAGACCTCACTAGCTGTGCCAACCACAAAAAAAGAAAAAGAAAAAAGATAATAATTTGTTCTGCTCTTGCAACCACAATTGTAACTCTCTTTTTATTTATATTCAGTGTGCTTACTAAACATGTGAGATATGAAAGTAAGGACAGAGCATACTGTATTTTGCTGTAATATCAAACATGGCTTTATTTTTCAAGGGCATAAATGATCCACTTGTCATGGTTTTCTCATAACCCCAAAAATCAAAGCTCCTGTAAATAACTTTCCAGTAACCCCTCCAAGCTTGTTTTTGACTTAGGTCTAGAAGAGGAAATAAATTAAGACTTTGAATAAAAAAGATTATTTTCCTCCTCAAAGTCTCAACTTGTAGAAGCAAAAATATTCACTATGACTTGACAACCACCCTCTCCAAATCAGAAGGTGGCAGAACTGAACATGACAATGTTATTAAGCTCTGGCTTCTTTTTTCTCTTCTGATGACAAGTGGCTTTAAGCCTTTATTAAGCCTTATGTCTGGACAACTGTCATCTCTTCTACATTGAAACACTTGGATCAACTATTCCTTTTTTTTTGGTCCAACTAATTTTTTAAATTATGTCATGTTAGTCACCGTACAGTATTTCATTAGTTTTTGGTATAGTGTTCCATGATTCATTGTTTGTGTATAACACCCACTGCTCCATGCAATATATGCCTTCCTTAATACCCATCACCAGGCTAACCCCTCCACTCCCTTCCCTTCTAAAACCCTCAGTTTGATTCCTGGAGTCCATAGTCTCTCAGGGTTTGTCTCCCCCTCTGATTTCCCCCCTTCATTTTCCCCTCCCTTCTCCTACTATCCTCCATGCTATTCCTTATGTTCCATAAATAAGTGAAACCATATGATAATTGACATTCTCTGCCTGACGTATGTCACTTAGCATAATCTCCTCCAGTTCCATCCATGTTGATACAAAAGTTGGATATTCATCCTTTCTGAAGGCTAAGTAATATTTCATTGTATAAATGGACCACATCTTCTTTATTCATTCATCTGTTGAAGGGCATTTCGGCTCTTTCCACAGTTTGGCTATTGTGGACATTGCTGCTATGAACATTGGGGTGCATGTGCCCCTTCTTTTCACTACATCTGTATCCTTGGGGTAAATACCCTGTAGTGCAATTGTTGGGTCATAGGGTAGCTCTATTTTTAACTCTTTGAGGAAACTCCACACTGTTTTCCAAAGTGGCTATACCAGCTTGCATTCCCACCAACAGTTTAAGAGGGTTTCCCTTTCTCCACATCCTCTCTAACATTTGTTACTTCTTGCCTTGTTAATTTTTGCCATTTTAACTGGTGTAAGGTGGTATATCAATGTGGTTTTGATTTGAATTTCCCTGATGGCTAAAGATGATGAACATTTTTTCATCTGTCTGTTAGCCATTTGTATGTCTTCTTTGGAGAAGTGTCTGTTCATGTCTTCTGTCCAGTTTTTGACTGTATCAATCGTTTTTTGTGTGTTGAGTTTGAGAATTCATTTGTAGATCTTGGATAACAGCCCTTTATCTGTAATTTCATTTGCAAATATCTTCTCCCATTCCGTTGGTTGTCTTTTGGTTTTGTTGACTGTTTCCTTTGCTGTGCAGAACATTTTATCTTGATGAAGTCCCAATAGTTTATTTTCACTTTTGTTTCCCTTGTCTTTGGAGACGTGTCTTGAAAGAAGTTGCTGTGGCTGATATTGAAGAGTTTACTGCCTATGTTCTCCTCTATGATTTTGATGGATTCCTATCTCACATTGAGGTCTTTCATCCATTTAGAGTTTATCTTTGTGCATGGTGTAAGCAAATGGTCAAGTTTCATTCTTCTGCATATAGCTGTCCAATTTTCCCAACACCATTTATTGAAGAGACTGTCTTTTTTCCATTGGATACTTTTTCCTGCTTTGTCAAAGATTAGTTGACCATAGAGTTGGGCGTCCATATCTGAGCTCTCTATTCTGTTCCATTGATCTATGTGTCTGTTTTTGTGCCAATACCATACTGCCTTGGTGATCACAGCTTTGTAATATAGCTTGAAATCAGGCAGTGTGATGCCCCTGCTTTGTTTTTCTTTTTCAACATTTCCTTGGTGATTCAGGATCTTTTCTCGTTCCACACAAATTTTAGGATTGCTTGTTTCAGCACTTTGAAAAACGCCATTGGTATTTTGATCGGGATGGCATTGAAACTATAGATTCCTCCAGACAGCATAGACATTTTAACAATGTTTATTCTTCCGATCCATGAGCATGAGATGTTTTTCCATCCTTTAGTGTCTTCTTTAATTTCTCTCTTGAGTGTTCTGTAGTTTCTAGAGTAAAGATCCTTCACCTCTTTGATTTGGTTTATTCCAAGGCACCTTATGGTTTTTGGTGCTATTGTGAAAGGAATTGATTCCCTAATTTCTCTTTCTACAGTTACACTGTTAATGTATAGGGTATCCACTGTGTTCTATAACCTGCAAGAGTTTTCCTCTATTCATCTTATTTTTTGGATTCTTATTCATGCAACCTTGAGAAAATATTTACTGAGCCCCTAGGAGTGAGCTGTATGACATGAGATACTGTATGCATAAGACTGAATCCCTTCCTTCCAACAGGTATCTAGGAAGACAAATAAATAGAGAGGGAGTTGCAATGCAGCATGACTCATTTCGTTCTATAACTTGGGTGATGCTGACCAGTAAGTTCTGTGGGATAATTATTCTTAACCTCATTTCTGTCTTCTTTATCATTATCCCTGTCCAATTGAAATTTCTGCAAAGGTGGAAATGTTCTATAGTGTCATTGTCCAGTATAATAGCCACTCACGCGTGTCTACTAAGCACTTGAAATGTGGCTTGAGTGACAGAAAAATTAACTTTTAACTTAATTTCATTTTAACAGATTTAACTTTTAATTTAAATAGCCTCCTTTGGCAAGCAACCACCACATTAGACAGCACATGAATCGACAGACATCCTTGGTGCTATAAACCATATTATCTGATTTAGCTATAAATTAGCCTTTGAATTGTAGAAATCCCAGGGAACTAATCATTACAGGCACCGTATAATATCAGGAGAGAAAAACACATCAGATGATTCAGCCATATCCAAGGCAGCCCCCTTCTGAATTGAATTTATAGACATCTTTTGGTAGCAATCCATCAATCCACTGGTGGGTTGCATAGTATGGAAGGCATAATTTTTCTTAGATTCAGCTATGTCAAGGAAAAATAACCTGGAACATACAAAAGTCAATAGTCTTTATGCTTGCAAGTAATTCCTGCCACCCCACCTCCAATACAATAATAAATTGACATGCGTCTGTATTCATTCAAAGTTATTGAGCCAAGAAATGTTTTATTTAGAGAGCTGCTGAATGTTAAATGTGTGCAAAAGATAGAAACACAGATCTTTGGCCCAGGAGTTGGACGTGTAAACTGCTCATAACCAAGGCACTGATAGACACGGTACCAAGAGAAAAAGACCAAAGGGATTTTAATAAAGGCAATGAATCAGCACAGGAGAGATGGTAAAGATGCATTATCTTGTGGGTGAGATGAGGAACAGGCAGTGATGTGAACAGCATGTGGCCATTTAAGGAAGGTCTTGATTTGATTCCTAGCTTGATGTACATAGCTGGGTGTCCTTGGGAAATTTCCTTTAGCTTGCTCATCTTTATTTTTTTTTTTTAAGATTTTATTTATTTATTTGACACAGACAGAGAGATTACAAGTAGGCAGAGAGGCAGGCAGAGAGAGAGGAGGAAGCAGGCTCCCCGCTGAGCAGAGAGCCCGATGTGGGCCTAGATCCCAGGACCCTGGGATCATGACCTGAGCCGAAGGCAGCGGCTTTTAACCCACTGAGCCACCCAGGTGCCCGTAGTTTGCTCATCTTTAAAGTGAGGATAATAGTACCTACCTCACAGATTGCTGAGAAGACTCTAAATAATGTATTCCAAATTTGAAAACACATCTCAACAAGCAGTATTTAATGTTATTATGACAAGCATTACTGTAAGAGTTATAGTCTCAGAAGCCAATACCATTTGAATCTCATCAAGTCACTTTTAAGTTTAGGACTCAAGAGCCTCTTTTTTTTTTTCTTTTTAAAGAGCCTTTTCTAAATAAGTGAGCACCTATAAGTAAAATTCCCCATCTACAAGTTCTATTTGTTGTCATCAAAATTTCTTTCCCTGCATTAATTCTTTCTCAAACTCAACGCCGAATTATAAGAAGCTAAAGAGAGAAATGGGAAAAGCAACTGACTAAACAAAGAACTAAAACGGTACTTGGGTTTTTGTTTTTGTTGTTTTTTTTTTAAATCTAAATCATATGCATTTTTTTGGAGAGTATCATTTGACCTCAGAGAAATTATCTAGAAAGAAAGTGATTCTAGAAGCACCACTTAATCTCTTCCCACCATTTTTACCCTTTTGAGTCTGACACTAGCTTGTTATCAGACCCAGACACTAAGGAGCATCACTGGAGAAACTGTTAATGGGGCATGTGAATGACAAATGCATCCTCCCATTGACAAAGACAGAGAGGCTTATGACCCTGCCCACAGCTCTTAGTTAGCAATCTTCCTTCTTTCAAATGTGGATCTTACATTTGTTTTACTAATAACGATCATTTCAGCAGGAACCAGGGGATGACAGTTTGTGGGGGAAAGAGGAATGAGCACACAGTGCATCTAAACCACTTCATCTGCACATCCCTGTTCAGACACTGCAGTTATCTTCACAATTGTACACGATTACATTTTTCTCAAAGCCATTTGCATGAAACCCTCGCTCTCTGGACCCCTCCCTGTCTCTCTCTCCACAGCACTTACAAAAACAATCATGCAACTTTTTTAAGTTGTAGGTAAATAAGAGTCCTCCTTGGACAAAAAAAAAAAATTTCTAACCCAAAGCACACCTGTTTAGAGTACTGATTAATTCAATAGAAACAATTCGTCACAATGTATATATCACTAGAGATTCAGGGTAACAAAGTGATATGAGAAAGATCTTCAGTTTAAGAAAAAAAATGGAATTAGCCCATGCATAGGCTTCATCATTTGTTAGCTAAGTGATCTTGAATAAGTCTTACACTTTAATTCCTTCATCTCCTAAAGATGGAAACAGTAGTATCCATTTCATAAAACTATTGTAATGATTAGAATATAATGCATATAAAACTCGTGGCCCAGAGGTTTCTGCCTGTGTTCTCCTGTAGGATTTTGATGGTTTTCTATCTCACATTTAGGCCTTTCATCCATTTTGAATTTATTTTTATGTGTGGTGTAAGAAAGTGGTCCAGTTTCATTCTTCTGCATGCTGCTGGATGTTTGTTGTGATGAGCACTGGGTGTTATATGTAAGTGATGAATCACTGAATTCTATTCATGAAACCAATATGACACTATATGTTAACTAACTAGAATTTAAATAAAAGCTTCAAACATGAAAAAAAAAACTGTGCAGAGTCTGACATAATAAGAATCGATAAATGGTTAGATACCATTGTTAACTATACGTAGTCATTGTTTTCTGCATGGTAAATAGGCTGATATGAAAAATCATTCATGCAGGTCAATATATTTGGTATTATGCTTATGCAGCAAACCACATCTTGTATTATTTTCCCAATATCTAAAATGAAGTGTGCTGAGGAAAATCAATAATAAACGAAGAAATCCCTAGCCAAGCACACTATCATAAATTACAAGAGCATCAAAAACAAAGTAAAAATTCTATTAGCTATGTCCTAAAGAGAAAGAACAGACAACCTAAAAATGAACAATAAAATTGATATTACATGTCAGGGACACTAGATGCAAGAAAATGAAGTAATATTTTCATCCTGTGAAAGAACTGGATATTTGGACTTAAAATACATTCTGCTAAAATATGAATTTTTAAATGAGAGAATAAAGATATATTAAGACATAGAAGAATTTATAGAATTTACTGTACAAGAACTCACTTTTAAAATGCTCTTGAAGGAGGTACTCATGAAAAAAGAGAAATCAACATAAAAATACTTTTGTAAGATATGAGAAAGACAAGAAAACAAATAATACTTTTTGGGGGTATGATATAAATCAGCAATTACTAAACAAGAAGCAGAAAACCAAAAGACAGATTAAAAAAAGAAGAGGAAACAGCCATAAAACCCAGAAAATCAAAGTCTAAATGACAACACCATCCAAAAAAAAAAATGTACCTGAGGATGGAAACAAAACAAAGGCAGTAAGGACATACAAAGATATGCCTCCCTTGGGGCAAAAAAAGCTTGGGTATTATCTGTAACACCTTAGGGAAAACCAGTCAAAGAATAAACATAGAATATACAACTTTCAACTTGTATAAGAAAAACTGACCTATTCAAAGAAATGTCAAGAAAAAAATGACAAATATACAATTATCTAATAAGATATCAGAAATAAGAGCAAATATAAAATTAAAATAATAAGTGAACTAAATAATAAATAATAAGTGAATTAAATATTAAATAAGTAAATAATAAGTGAATTAAAATAAGTGAACTAAATTCACAAATTAAAATCGCGATACTCAAATTAGGCTAAAAAATAAGCAGCAATATGTTATCTATAAGACATAAATTTATAAGTAAAAATACAGAAAGGTTTAAAATAAAGGGATTAATGAAGATATTTCAGGCAAATTTGAACCAAAAGACAGCTATAGTAGCCATCTTAAAAACAGAAAGCGTGAAGAGAATACAGCACCACAAAGATTGTAATATACTTGAAGTAAGAGGAAATTTAAAATTTTATATATATTATATAATACATATTATATAGTATATTGTTAGACATTATATACTTATAATATTATGCCTATAATATATAATAGTTATAGACATATATGTATGTATTTCTGAAACAGACAAGCAAGAGCAGATAAGATTATGGGGAGAAATAGACTAATTATTACTCAAACGATCCTCTTCTTTCTAACATTATAATTAATTCCCTATCTACTAGTTCATTCCCATTAGCATATATATAATCTCTTTGATGCCACTTTCCTCTTTAGCTTCTTTCTGCTCCCATTGGCAGCAAAATTCCTTAGAAGGGTGGTCTACCCTCCCTGCCTCCCATCCCTTCTCATCACTCTTGAGCCTTCTCCAGTCAAGTTTTTCTCTCATCACTCCCCAAAACTGTTCTTTTCAAGGTCCCCAATTACTTTCACAGTGCTATGTCAGGTGATCCAAATAGGATCCAACCTCAAATTTGACCAAATTTGATTACTCTTTCCTCCTTGAACCAATTATGTCACTTGGCTTCCAGGACACCACTTTTTCTCTTAGTTTTCTTTTCCACTGTCCTGACTGGGCTTTTCTCAGTCTCCTTTGCTGGTTTCTCTTCTTCTCTCTATCATCTAAGCATTGGAGAGCCGAGTGCCCACTGCCTGCGCTTTCTTATCTACTCTAGTTCCTGATGTGGTCTCATCTAGTCTCATGACCATATATATATATATACCACTGTTTGCTAAGAACTTCAAATTCCTATTTCTACCTCCAACCTCTCCCTGGAGCTCCAGTCTTATATATCTGAATGCCTATGTAACATCTCTACTTGTATATCTAAAAGGCACCTCATCAACATGGCCTAAATTAAATTCTTTACCTACAGCTTCTAAACCTGCTCCTCCAAGAGCCTTTCCCTTCCCAGTCAATGTCAACCACTGGCTCAGGCCAAAATTCTTGCTGCTTCCTTTACTCTTCTCTTTCTTTCACAACACACATTCCATATACCTGCAAAGCCCATTTACTTTACCTCTGCAATAAATCCTGATTTCACTTCCTCCCTCTCTCATCTAAGCAACCATTACATCAACTCTCGCCTAGAGTATTGTGATAGCATCCTAACTTGCTCCCCTAAAATCTACTCTCACCACAATAGCAATCACAATCTTTATAAAATCTAAGTTAGATCATGCAACTCTTCCACTCAAAAGTCCCCAGTAGTTTCCTATATTTCCCAAAGTAAACTTCAAAGCCTTTATGATGTTCCCTGTGACTCAGTTCTCTCATTCTGCTCTGATATTGACTATTACCACACTGGCTTTTTGTTGTTCTGAACACACTCCTCCTAGCTCAGGGCCTTT
Organism: Ailurus styani; assembly: GCA_002007465.1. Lineage (NCBI taxonomy): Eukaryota > Metazoa > Chordata > Mammalia > Carnivora > Ailuridae > Ailurus > Ailurus styani. The sequence goes on along the minus strand of LNAC01000032.1, from coordinate 7,408,214 downwards.
GCATTTGCTGTTCCCTCTGCTTGGAATGAGTTTCCACTAGATATCTGTATCTGTTCTTTGCTCAACTGTCATCCTCTCAGTGAACCATTTGCTTCAGGCAATTCTTGCAGATCAATTTCTTGGAGAAAACAGTGTACTCACCCAAGTAAATACCTTGCTTATCAAACAACAGTTTCCTCATTAATAGTCACATTAAGATCTTTGCCTCACTGTGTTCATCAAACCTAGATTATATCACAAACTTAGTCCACTCTCAGTTTCTCTCTTTGAAAGACTCAACTTAAACCACTTCATCCCAAACCCCCAAGCTCTATAAATATCCCACCTCTGACTTTTCTGAAACACCAAGACTGTCAAAATGGCACTTTCTTCCCTACTACAGTGAGTTCAGATAAACTTAGTTTTTCTTTAATGACAGGTTGTCTGGTGATACTTTGAAAAGTTCAAAAAAGGACTAGAAAATTCTTATCCCATTCCAGTTGCTCCACAAAGCAGAAAAACAAGGCAAGCTGCCCATTCATTTAAGAGGCCAGTTCAACTTTGATTCCAGAACCGAGAGAGGATCTATATGAGAAAAGTAATATACATCTAAATTGCTTATAATAGTGACTCAAAATTTGTAGGTAAAGTATTATCTAGACATATCCAAATTGATTTTGTAAAAAAGGAAAGAACTATGATCAAATAGGGCTTATCCCAAACTTCCCCATTTTCATCTACATATTTAAATCAGATGTAAATATGATTTCACCACAGAAAAATCTATCAGAGTCATCGCTTTTCCTATAGGAGAAAAATCACATAATTAACTTAATTGGTAAGAGATATTCTATGATTCAAAAAGAAAATAAAGATATAAAATGAGGAACTGATGCTGAACTTGATTAGTTCTGGCAGAAAAAAATCATATAAAATATTTCTTTGAGATTTATTTCCTTTCAGGTCAGAAAACAAGGATGCTCACTCTTTACTGCTCAACACTGGCTTGGAGAAAAAGTAAAAAGAAGTACTAGAACTGGAAAGGAAGAGACAAAACAGTCACTATTTGAAGATGATATGATTATCTACCGAGAAAGCAAACAGAGGCCAAAACTACCAGAGGTCATTAAGATTGATAAACAAGGTTGTTAAGTTCAAGGTCAACTTAAAATACAATGTTTCTTTAAATCAGTAATAACAAAACAGGGAACAAAACCAGAATCAAGACCATTTAACAACAAATTTATGAAGTAACAAGAAGTTACTAAACAAAGAATGCACATGGTTTTTATGAAGAACAAGCAAATATATGTGTTGCAAGTATTAAGCAACATACAAGAACATCGGAACAAATGCTCAGCCACTCCTTGGTCCTGGATGAAACAATTTATTACTGTTAAGATGTCTTATTTCCCCCAATTAATCTTTAAAGACATTGCACTGCAAATAAAAGACAAGCAGGATATTTTGTACAAATTGACAAATTGATTCTAAAACTTATTGGCCGGTGAAAAGCTAAACAATTTTGAAAAGGAACAGCAGAGGAAGACTCATCAGTTTAGGAGTCAAAGCCAAGTATTTTGAAACCCGCCTGTTTTCCTGGTTATGTGTCTTCAGGCAAATTGTTCAGACTCCTTAAAGGCTTGGCTTTCTCATACCCATGATGAGGTTAATGATACTCCCTTCTTCAGAGGTCTAATGTTAGTGAAGTTTAAATGAAATCATGTGTGTAAAGTGCCTGAAATGCAGTGAGCACTCAATAAATTTAAGTGGTTGTTAATATTATATTAAGATATAGTTATTTGTGCATTCCACCTTCCTTGCAACACCAGAATTCTTTAGCATGAGCATTGGCTACTTTTCATTTTTCTGCCTGTAGTGAATTGCCCTTACATATGAGTTTTTTTAATTATTATTTTTAATGTATAAAGGGGAAAAAGAAAAAAGGAGGACTGTGTCTTCTTTATTTAACCTAAGGGAGGTAGAGTCGGAAGTATTCTATTCTTTACTAGCCTTTAGAATAAAATCGCCAAAAAGAAAATGACAAGAGAAAACAAAATCTGCAAGGAGAGGGCTTTGCTGGGATTGAGTAAGCATGTGGCAGAAATGTTGACCCAAAATTCTAAATATCCTGCCTCTTTTAGAATGTGCTATGCTCATTTAGAAAGACAGCACAGCATGGTCAATAGGAAACTTCAAGAAGCTTATTGACAAACTGGAAACTTGAAGGCCTAATAACGTGCTAGAATATTTGTAATAACTTACTTCCCTCCTTGTCTCTCACTTTCAGTATCTGTAAAATGGGAATCACAATTCTTGTTTCCCAGCACAACTCCTGAAGGGATTAATGAAGATGACAGTGCTGTACAAATGCTCGCTTTAAGAGACCAACTGTGGTGGAACAAAAGTTTGGCAGAATTCCCAGTGCTCTCTCGGTCAAATGGATTGCATATTGAAAAGTTATCATCTGTGTTTCAATGAATAGCACCACCAGCCATTAATATAAAAAAAGCATGGATTTTTGTTCTTCTCTCATCGGTCAATTTGATCATCCCTACCTATAGCCACCGACTGCTAATGTCTTGGGTGATAACTTTTCCCTCCTTGCAGATTCACCCAGGGGAAAATGGAATATGCCTCTTAGAAATTGTATTGAAATAAGTGTATCCATCTGCTAACAAGTACATGCCATGAAAAAAAAAAGTACTCATTTGAATAGCTAGCTACCAGGCATCACGGAAATTAAGCAACATACTCCAGCTTGATCTCATTTAGTGATTTTCCCAAAAGCCTGTATTCCATGATCTTTCCTGGGTTTTTGTAAAATGTGTATTGAATGGTGGCAGAGGGAGGAGAAGCAGACACTGGAAAGTGTGTGGGAGGGCAATGCGAAGAGCACTGTCAAACTCACATTGACATTCAAGAAACACGACCATTAGGCATTCGGGATCCTCAGGGCCAAGTGTTCCCAATTTCACTGCTGTGGGAAAGGTGATAACAAAGAGCAGCACCTAGGTACAAAGAGTAGCGCAAGCAACAGGCAGAATGAAAGGGCAGCAACTGAGAAGAAATGCTTTCAATGGGGGAATGGAGTACTGGTCCTCTGCTGGGGCAGCTCTGAACACTGGGAGAGTGAGGAGACCCAATGATGCAAATGATCCTATCAACTGCAGCCGCGGAGACCACTTCACAGCCCGAGAATTCTCCCGGACATCAAGATCATCCTGGCTCCCAGGAAAGCATCTGCAGTCCTTCTTGATCCTCACCAGCCCCGCCCGTGGAACCACCTGCGCTTCTCTCCTTACACAGGCTTTCTGGTATCTGGGTCTCCATGCTCCCTCCATGTTCGTTTGCAATTGCTCTCTCGCTCCAATCCCCAACCTTTCCATCTCTGCCCAACTTCTACTTGTCCTTTTGGTCTCAACTAAACACTGGTTGCTGGGCTTACCCTTGCTCATGTGCCATGAGCAGAGCCTTTCTAAGTACTCAGGTAGCTCCCTGTGCTACCTCCGACTGGTATTCGCCAATATGTACCGCCTCTTCCCATGATTTCCCCCCAGAAGACCTGCATGCTCTAAGACCTCGAAGGAGAAGCTCCTTTTTTCAATCTTACATGTAGTAAATGGTCAATAAATACCTGCTGAATGTTCAATGTTAATAGGAGAAGGCTAGACAAATCTTTGCTCCCAGTGACAAAAATCATATGATCTTGATCAAGATAGTCCTCTTTTCTGTAATATGACACAGAGAGTTGAGCACACAGGTTGTGGTAAGCATTAGAAGGTAATATATGGAAGCACGTAATTCATGCATGGTGGCTGACATACGAAGACTAAATGGTAGTTATTTTGTTAGTAATATTATTAGGAAGAGCTAAAGTTGGACTTAAATGTATTTCTTCACTTTACAAGTAGTGTTCATTTAAATCCAAAATTATAGGGGTTACTATAAATACATGGACCAGCTTTAAATTTTTCTCAAGGAAGGTCATTTAGCAGGTTTATACTTGTTAATTTCATAACTGTAAATTCTCTGGTTTTAATCAACAGCAACAAGCTACACTGAGTCTTGGTTAAAGCAAAAACATTCAAAATGGAAGGTAGAAGTAGGATAAACAGAGAAATACAATCCTCCATGGTGACAGAAACCCAAAGAAATCTTGATTTTGAAGTGTATGTCCATACTTACAGTTCCAGAAATCTTCAAGCTCTTTTTTCGATATTTAAAGAGACAATTTTTTACCATGTGATAAAAATGGTAACTTCTTAACATAGAATTTAAGCTTAAATTTAGAAATGAGAAGAAGTGTGTAACAAAGACAGCAATTTAAAATGACAGCCTCAAGGAAGGTCAAAGTGAAATTCCCTTGACATTTTCTTCCCAAGTGAGGGCATTTATCACCTGACTTAAGATCTCATTCTCTATCAGTATTCAAGGAACAGAAATACACTTTCTAAGGACCAACTAACTGATCATTTGTTTAAAATGTTATATGTTGGATATATATGTATATATATATATATATATATATATTTGCAGGAGTTTATAGAGTATAATTATAGCATTTAATTTAAATTTAAGTCTGTATTAGACAGATAAGCACTATACTTTTCAAATGATTTGAAAATCAATTTTATCTGCCTCTTTATTTTGATGGTGGTTTGATTGTTTTAAAAGATTTATTTATTTATTTATTTATTTATTTATTTATTTATTTGAGAGAGAGAGAGTGGGGGAATGGGCAGAGGGAGAGAATCTTCAAGCAGACTCCCCACTGCACACAGAGCCCAATGCAGAACTCGATACCACGACGCATGAGATCATGACTTGAGCCAAAACCAAGAGTCAGACACTTAATCAACTAAGCCATCCAGGCACCCTTTGATTTTTTTTTTTTAAAATACAATCATTAGACATGTACAATAGTGACAGGGAAATTATCTGAGGTATCTCACATGTTTGTGCTTTAGCCATAACTTAAATGACAAAAACTTAAGATTAAAGGACAAGGAAGTATAAGTTCATCCTGCCTCCTTAGAAGAGAAGTTGGGTTCTTCATAACTACATAACATTATCATGTCACTGATTCATGAGGGGTTTAAATGAATTCTGTGAGGTAGGACATCACAATTATTAGTGTCCATTTTCACCTCAGATCTTTATTTCTCTAACATTTGGTCTAATTAAAACATTTCAGTATACAGGGGCACCAGGGAGGCTCAGTCATTAGGCAACTGCCTTTGACTTAGGCCATGATCTCAGGGTCCTGGGATGGAGCCCGCATTGGGCTCCCTACTCAATGGGGAGTCTGCTTCTCCCTCTCCCACTGCCCTGGCTTGTGTTCCCTCTCTCTCTCTGTCTCTCTCTCTCTCTCTCTTTGTGTCAAATAAATAAATGAAATCTTTAAAAATAAGTAAATAAAATAAATTTTAAAAAATTTCAGCATACAAAAATACTACAATCTTAATACTCAAAAAAAAGCCATCATACTGAATATTCTGGTCATGATGATCAAGGTAGTACAATTTTTAAAAATAGGCTACCATGCCCTTAAAATAAATAAAAGAAAATGTTCTATGTTGGGACTTGCAGTTGAAAACACTTTCAAGGAGAGTTTTGCCTACATCCACCCTGGCATTTGTTTTATTGTTATGTTTGTTTTTTTATTTTATTTTTGTTCTTGTTTTTTGAAAGAAGACTGTCTCCCCCCATCCTGTCTTGTTCAGAGTAACTTGTGTTCTCTCAGAAAGTCTTTAATTATATCAAGAATACCATTTGAACTCAGTGACAGTAACACGGGCAAAGTACTACTTAACAGATGTGCTTTTTCCAGCACAAGGATTATAAATGAGATGCTCAAAGGGTAGAAATACAATTAGAAACGTATACAGTGATGTGTCATCATTGTTGCTGTAGGCATCCAGCACACAGGGGAGTTCAAATGCCCCGGCTCATTAAAGCCACATGGCCACATTGGTCTGGCACCCTGTTGCCTGCCCGATCATGGCTCTGTGCCTGGCACAGAACTGGGGTTCAAGGAACACTTGTGGAATGTATCAAGTGGACTGTATTGAGCTGGTTCTAAATCTGACTCCACAACTGGCTAAAAGGTCTTGTCCAAGTTACTCAGCTTCTCTGAGCCTAGATTCTCTATGGGTAATTTAAAGTGATCCAAAATACTCCACATTACCTTAGTGAGGATTAAAATGAGAGGGCGTATAAAGTACTCAGTTCAGTGTCTAGTGTAGCAGGCGCTCAGTGTGCGTTGCTACTTTTCTTTGGGTTGTTTCAGATATCCAGAATTCATCATGGAGCACTTGGACGGTGTTTTCAAATCACAATAGGTAAATAAAACACATTAACAGTTACAGGCACAATTATGACCACCTCCGTCAGCCAAAATGGATAATCCTGGAGTAAAATAAGTACAACAGTCAGCCTGTATTATATTTGAGAATTGGAGGACTTTTCTGAAACTTTCGCAGAAATGGACCATAACCCCAATTCTCCAACTCCTACTTTGTACATGTTGAGTGGTCACCTCAGAGTTTGGGTAAAGCTGCCCCATACATGGGTAACTCTACCTTTTTGTGGAATATTATCTTACTTGTAATACCCTTCAGGAAAAAAAACAACAATAACATTTTCTGTATAATATTGCATGTAGATTGAAAATATGAACTTTTTTTCCCTTAAAGATTTTATTTGTTTGTTTGTTTGTTTGTTTGTTTGTTTGAATGAGAGAGAGCACAAGCAGGGGGAAGGGCATAGAGAGAGGAGGAAGCAGACTCCCTGCTATGCTGGGCTGGCTCCCAAGATGGTGAGATCATGACCTGAGCCCAAGACAGACATTTAACTGACTGAGCCACCCAGGCTCCCAGAGACTATAAACTTTGAAATAACTGACCAGGGATCAATCTTAGCTTTTTTTTGCTAAATAACAGGATATCATTAAGCAAGTTAGTCTTCCTAAACCTCAAGTTTTTCATTTTTAAATTGGGATTAATTGTTACCCCAGATGAGAACAGCAAATGAAATATGTATGCAATACATTTATGTAATAGACTGTCCTTTGTGTCTGCTAGATAGTAAGTGCTCAAGAAATATTTTCTGTCTTCATCATTATCATCGACGTTGAGGAAGTATGAGATCTGATTGGCAAGACATTTTGGTATTATTTGGTTTTAGCAAAGTCTAGACAAAGTTTTAAAATACTCACACTCATTTAACTGGTAAAAAGAGACAAAAAGAGGAGAGAAAGGGTGAGAATGTCTAGAACTTGGTGTATTCTGTTTAGTTTTGTCTGACATCTGAACCTTTATAACCCAAAATGGAGCAGAGTCCATCGAAAGATTTCCTGTGCCGTAGAAATCTTCTCTAGAATTGTTCAGAAGTGTCAATGCAATGAGAAGAAAGGTTGTCCTTAGAAATATCAGTTTGCATGTACATGAGAAGGCAATCACCACATAATTGTTATGAACGGTCTAATTTTTTTTCATACTCAAAGTGTTTTCCATTATAAAATAGTCACAAAATCAAAATATTACCACTTCAAAACCAAAAATGACAAAACAAACAAAAAACAAAAACACCCAGAAGAATAAAATGACCCCTGTTCCTCCCCCCCACCCCCGCCAACCCGCACTGATGTCCATACAATGACAGCCCAGACTCCTGCTCCCTCCAATTCTGATGCTGTTCAATCTGCCTTTCCTCCTCCCTCCATCTCCACCCACTTCTCCTCGCTCACAGCCCGGCTGCCCAGATGAGTGAGGAATCACATGGTAACTCTGTTTTGATATTCACTTGACATTCAAAACAGAAAGGAAACAAAAGAAAACAGAGGCATTGAAAAAATACAGTAATGAGACTGTGTTCCAGGAAGCCGACAATAGCATCAGGATATGGGACATCACTGGGCAAGAATGAAGACAACTAAAGGTCCTCAGAGAGACCAATGTCCAGCTGCAGAAAGAATTTTGGTTTAATCATGTCTGAAGAATGAAGGTCACATAGTACGGAAGGGGCAAAAGTTCGAAGTCATATGTTATCATCCAAAAAGGGATATCACAGGGGAAACTCTTGGCAGTTCACTTTATACTGTTTGGCTGAAAACATTCAAAACCATTTGTTGTGGTTGTGGCTGTATTTTTCCAAAGTCATTTCCTATTGATTCAGCACACCAGGAAACCATGGCCTGGTTCACCTTGCCAAGTATGAGTTTCTACTTTGCTAACTGGATAGCATCCAAAAGCCACATTATACTGGAGACAATAAGCACCTGGCCTTCGAAAGGAATCATCTGTGTCGGCGAGGAGGGAATGTCTCACAAATTTCTGATATCGACTTATCACTTTCCATCTGACCCTGCAAATTGAACTGTTGGTTACAGCCCCTCAGAGACAAGTTCACTACTCAGGGATGGGATGACCCAGTCTTGCTTGCTCTCCTTCCCCACAGGTTCATCTAAGAAATTCCTGCATCTTGACAAACAACTTTGTCAAAACCTATACATTTTAGAAATAGACCTGAATGAGAGAATAACATAGCTATGCAATACTCAGATGTCCCTTTTGCACAAGATGTTTGATAGTACGGGATGGTAGGAGATTAATAGTCAGAGGAACTGTATATGACAGTAAAATAATTTCTGAGTTTCAAGATATTTACAACATGAAGAAAATAACATTTGTGCTTTCTACTACACAGGGCAGTTGTGAAGAAGAAAGGAAAATGTACACAAAACCACTATGCAAAGTAGAAAAATAGAGATGATTTTGTTAGCTTAAAAAGAATTGCAAGGTTTGGTTTTTCCAATAGGAAATTTGTCCTTCAGGGACTAAATATTAGAGCAAACAGCTTGTTCAAATTCATTTTCCCAGCTTGCTTTTACAGGTAAAAAAAAGGAATAACATAACTTTCTATATTATTTTACTTTTTATAAAACCAGGTAAATAGAGCTGAGTGGACACTTAATTATCCCGCTGGGAAGTGTAGCAGAGCCATATCAATCATTTGGAGGCTCCCAGATGACAAGGCCAGACTAATGACTCAACCTATTTGACAACTGGCAAATGACAGGCTTGCCAAAATGAAGGGCTTGAAACATCACAGAAGATCCAAAGTAAATCTTTGAGACAGCTCCAAATCTAAGTTCATCCATTACTGACCACACCTCCTAAAGCCATTGTTATCACCAGAAGTGCTGTGCTAGGAAAAGAAAGACAGACTTCAGCAAATATGTTACTGGAATGGAGCAGAATGGTTTCTTTCCAAGGCAAGTTACACAACTCTACAACCTCACCACCTTACCTCACTTATGCACCTGCATTTTTACGTAGAGTTGACAATTAAGTATGTAATCTCCACTCACAAACTTTATGAAGGAAGAACTGTGTACTAAACATCACTTGTTCCTAAGGTTACAAAGGTGACCTCGAATCCTGGTGATGGAGATGGATCTTTGTCTCCCACAAGACAATGGCATTATGTGCAAGTGCTATAGGAACAAAAACCGTAGAACTTATTTCTCACAGGATATGACAAGAAGTATGTGAAAGCCTTCTTAAAGGAAATGCTGTGAACTGAGCCTTGAAAAATGGGCAGAAGTTGGACCATAAACAACGGGGAAGTGAATTGCAGACAGAAAATGTGGAATATGCAAAGGCAGGCGACACCAAGGACCTGCAGATGGCAGGTGTAATGTGCAAAGGTACATTCACCCTTTGTTTTCAGTCATGCCTCTCCAATTTCTCACAGGAAGACTTACTCTCTAAAACACTAGGAGCGGCTGCCGCAGCTGTGGAGAAAGGAAAGATAGCTAGAAATAGAACAAACCTAAAGAATCATTTAACTCAGTTTTTCTGACTGTGAAGTTTCTCGACATAGATCATCTGTAGTGGGTATTAAAAAGCGAAGGCTAGTGGCCCCTCCATTGAGGAGCACAGACAGAATGTTTGCTGGGAATGAGCTGCTCCACTCTTTGAATCTTGCGGGAAATATTTCTTCTATAGCGTTCCTTGTACCTCAGCCTCCACCTGTTTGCTCCTACATTTGCATTGAGGCTTCATATTATAATCATGTTCATCTTCTGGCCGGCATTGCCTATATCACCATCGAAAATGAAAGCCTGGGTAGCTCAGTCGGTTGAGCGTCTGCCTTTAGCTCAGGTCATAATCTCAAAGTCCTGGGATGGAGCCCCACATCGGGCTCCTTGCTTGGCAGGGGAGTCTGCTTCTCCCTCTGCCCCTCCCTCCCTGGCTCACGCTCCCTCTCTCTATCTCTCTCTAAAATAAATAAGTAAAATATTTAAAAGGAAGGAAGGAAGGAAGGAAGGAAGAAAGAAAGAAAAAGAAAGAAAGAAAGAAAGAAGAAAGAAAACAAAGAAATAAAGAGAAAAAGAAAGAAAAATGAAAACAAATGAGAAAGTCTTCCAAATAAAGAGACCCCTAGGGCTACGGATGGTCTGTGTGTATTCAGTGGTAAAAGCAATCTGTCCTTTTGCTTTCAGGTGGCCTAAGGAACATAGACTGGCACAGCAGTGACAGGAAACCTAGCAATATTTCTTAGGAAAAAGGTAAAAATAAAATAAAAAATTTAAAAATACACTTCAGTCGTAAATGACTTTTGGCCTACCAAGTTCTGGTAAAAATAGTGAGATGTGTTATAAAGCACAAATTAACTCCTTATTGCATGCTGTTAGGGCTATCTGATCCAAGGTTCTAAAGCATACCATTATCTGAAAATGGTGATAAAATCATTTATTTCTGACTGATTTGCACCACGTTTTTTGGGGCCCCAATATATATGATCCTTAGTAAGACTCCATGAGGTGAAGAAGTATAGGTGGACCCAATATCACTCATTAAAAACCAGTTTTAGCATAAAAGGAGGGATTCTTGATTTCTTACAAAAATAAGCTAGCTTGATAGTTTTTCATGTCAGGCAAACATATAAATATAATGAATTCACTGACCGATGTTAACACATCATTTGCCTAAACCCTTCCTTTGCCCATGCATTAAACTTTTAAAATTTACCTAAGGAAATAAACTTCTAGTTCAAAAGGACCATCTTTGGAATTTGAAAATCCAAACATAAGGTTGTTTCCATGTTCAGGAAGGACTAGAGAGACTTAAAGAACTAATTATTATTCCAAAAGTTGACATTCGTCCTACCCAGAAAAGCAAAGCTGACCACACTATTTTATCCCCAACAGATGGCTAACAACCAGGAGGCCAGTGGCCAGTGCTGACTGCAGCCCTCATAGAGAATTGGGCTGAAAACATGACAAAACTGTGTCTGAGCCCAGCAATGACTGCTACGGACTGCAGGAACACATTTGCTGTCCCTAAACTAACCCTAAGCTAAGCCATCCCTAAGCTAATGTTTCCTCTTGTCTGTTTGTCTTCAAATTAATTCACTCTTTAGTTTCTTTCTGTTTCTGGGTTTTGCTGCTCATCAAATGGGGAGGCAGTGCTGTTCAATCAGGTAACTCCCCAAAGTGAAAGTTCCCGAGGGCACAGACGTTGAAGACATTTGGGAGTTTGGTATGGTGTGTGCCATTTAGTGGGCGCTGAAGGAAAATTTTGCTTTCCACCAGAAGTCAACCATCAGGCTCTGGAATATCATAGCAAGAATATTACGAGGCTCATAAAAATTATTACAAGTAGGATACAGGTGACAATGCCAACAGTTCATGATACAGAAGCCAAGTTAGCAAGGATCTGGACTTAAACATACAAAAAAACAAAAGAATTAAATGCAGAAAATAATTTGGTAAAGGGGAGCCTGGGTGTCTCCATCGGCTAAGTGTCCAACTCTTAGATTCAGCTCAGATCATGATCTCAGAGTCATGAGATCAAGCCCTGGGTGGGGATCCACACTGGGTGTGGAGTCTGCTTAAGATTCTCTCTCTCTCTCTCTCTCTGTATCAACCACCACCCATGTATGTATGCTCCCTCTCTCTCTCAAACAAATAAATCTTTTATAAAAAGAAAATAATTTGATTAAGATTAAAGAAATGAAGAAGAAGGACTGATGGTTGTTGTATCCCTTCAGGATTTTGATGCAAACTATCTCATGTAATCGTCAGTCGTAATAGCTAGTGACAGCTTATAGTGTGCCAGATGGCTAGTTTAAGTGCTTTATCATCACTAAGTCTTTCAGTAGCCATTTGGCTTCCCCAACTCTGTGCAGTTCTATTACTATCCCATTTACGACTGATAAAGCTGAGCCACGAGACTACTAGATAACCTGCCCCAGATTGCTCCATTAAGTGACAAGGCTGGGTTGTGAAGGCAAGCAGTCCAGGTCAGAGCCCACATCCCGAAGCCCCTCACAGAGCTGTTTTTCAGATGAAGACCCTGAGGCTCGGCACAGTGACATGTCCCGGGGAGCTACTGAGAAGGGCGCCCGGGCCTGCTGCTCTCCCACACCCACCACATCCAGTGTAGCACCCCACACTGTGGAGGTGAAAGTGCTTTAAGTATTTAATTACATTACATTATACACTGCTTAAAAGAGGACGAAAACATAAACCCCTTGTATTAGATATTTTTTGTCTTACTAAGCTTCATTCTAGAACTAATCAGATATGCAACAAGTAACGGAAACTCTCTTCTAGTCCAAAGGACAATAGGTTTTCATCGGCTGGAGGCCAAACCCTAAGTGGCTTTCTCTGTGACTTCAGCCAATTAAGAGTGCTCACAACAATAAAATGAAATGGAAAACAACAGCAACAACAAGAAACAGTTTGAAGAAATAAAGTAAATGCAATTGTTCTCTTTCAGAAAGGGGGTAGGGCAAGCTGAGCAGAGAGGATGAAGAAAAAGAGGCTCAGTGGCGACCTTGGCAGCTCTATTATTTTACCTTTGACACAGGGAATGGAAAAGGATTAAAGGCATTTTGAATTCAGCCTCTCAAACACAAGAAGTAAGCAAGCAAAAAGGGGCAGAATTAGAGAAAGAAGGGTTATTTAGGTGAATTGAATATGTTCCCAGCCACACAATGGTATCCTGATGTATAATTTTCTTATTCAGAAGTGTTTTCACAACAGCTGCAGTATAAAGCGAAACGCATTATTCTTTGAACAAGTGAGGCCAAGTCTCTATCCAGTGAATTCCTTCCCTGTTGTGCCTGGGTCACGAGAACATGTCGACATCCCCCAGCTCCATTTCTTGACTGCATCACCTAGATCCCTGCCAAAATTTCATTTTCACGATCAATCAACTAACAACAACAACACAACCGTGGGGAGTCAACCCTGAATTTTGTTAATCATATGTTGTGAGCGTTGAAATCAACATTATTGCGGTGCTCTCACTTTCTCAGCCGAGCCTGTCCTCTTTCAGGACTCAGGAACTATTCACAAGAGCAGAAATGCCAATGCCATCCAGGAGAGAAACGTGTCTCAAGGCTACCAGCATTTTCACTGTTGTCGGAAGCAAAATGAACAAACCTTTTAGAATCCTTTACGAAGAAGAAGAAGAAGAAGAAGAAGAAGAAGAAGAAGAAGAAGCAGAAGAAGCAGTGGAGGAGAAGGAGGAGGAGGAGGAGGAAGAAGAAGAGGAAGAAGAGGAAAAAGAAGAAGGAGGAGGAGGAGGAGGAGGAGGAGGAGGAGGAGGAGGAGGAGAGAGTTTTATTCAAGACCAATTAAGGACAGCAGCTACCCAGGACACACACAATCTTCACAAAGAAGAGAGTGCTCCCAAGAAGGAATGTTTAATACAGGATTCTCGATGTTTTTTGTTACATTAAGAGTTACAAATCATCAGGATGAAAGATGTTTCAGAAAATTACAAACTCAGTTAGTATGTGTGGGGTTGCAGGCTTTGGAGGTATGGGATTGAAACTTAGATTTTTACCCTTATCTTTAACTGGAAGTGTTTCTTTCAGGTTATTTGCTAAAGAAGCAGTGGCACTATGTCTCTTAGCTCACATTCCTAAATGACAAGAAAGAATGCAGTGAACACCACACCCCCCAACCCTGTATGCTGGGCCTCTGTCCTGGCTCTGGAAATGCCAAGAATAGAGCCTTTTTTTAATAAGATAGTTTCATATTTTCTTTTTTCACTACTGACATCATTGAGAACTGAAAAAAAAAATCAAGATATTCTAATCCCTGCCTTAGCATCCATAAAAGTCAGGGAGAAGTTGAAGACCTAGATTAAAATCATGTGAAAATAATGACAAACCCCACGTTAAAATTTTTTTCTCTGATACCAGAATAGTCTATGTTAAAAGTAATCCAACACAGATTGTAGTAACTTAGGTAAAATGCTCTGATGTGCTTCTTATATTTGCAGTAATAACATATGTGTATTTTGTGGACACTTGGAAATGTGGACTATAAAAGATGTGTTATTCATTCATTCATTTCTTTACTCATGAGTACTTAATCCCTTCTAAGTGCCAGACACTGTTCTAGGGGTAGAGTACCACAGTGGACAAAACAAATTCCTTGGCCTTCTGAAACACACCTTCTAATGGGGGGAGACAGAGGATAATAAGATAAATAAGCAAAAGATACAGTATGCTAGAATACTATAATTCCTAAGGGAAAAAAATAAAAGAGGGAAAGAGAAGAAGTATTGGAAGGAGTGATTTGAAATAGGAGTGTGTTTTCTTCTAAATATTCACTAATTGCATAAATTTATAGCATAATATTCGTTTGGAGACATCCTTTAACAAACTGACCGTGTATTCTTTCTGTCTCCATGCCCTATGCTGTGGGAAACTTTGAATTCCCATAGAAATTAAAGATGTAAAATAAGTTTATAAGCAGAAAGTCATGCTCCAAACTGCTGAAAAACTATGAGATTCCTGAATACAAAATTTTTCCTACTCTGTTGGTCTCTGGATTCTACTGAGAGACAATCTGTTGAAGCCACATACAGTATCAATTTGCAAGGGATGAACCAACGGGGCCTAAAGTTTGGAAGAATTTTTAGACTTCTGGTTAACTTTAACTCCTCAAGAAATTATCACCACTAAGTACTAACCTTTGATAGCTAAAACTATAATCTGAGTTCTTCTCTGTATTAACAGCAAAAATCTAAAGAAACTCACTCCTTATGGAGACAGATAGTTTTAAATCAAGAGTTACAGTGGCATGATAACAGGATACTTCCATTTTGCCCTTGATTTGTAACTAAGTCCTAGAACTGAAAATAGGGTGCCATATACTCCATTATCTAAAGAGAACCACCCAAAATGGGGCCATGGATCTTCCCTCAGGATTTTCCAAAGGATAGCACAACCAAGTGTGGTCACCTAACACTACAACTCTCCACCCCCAAATCCATTAAAATGAGAGTGCCAGGAAAAGCAGGAACATGCTTTGGAGTCCTCAGAGGCCTGCAAGTTCTGTTGCCTGGTGACACTTCCCTTTCCTCCACAGGAGCTTCCTTCTCCTCCCAAAGGCCAAAACTGTAAAGACTTTGTGTAATTCTATCGGAGTAAAACCATCATCTCATTTCTCTGTTGGCTATCTGCTACGGCAGTAGGATGCACTGATCTTCCTTTGAATCTACCCAAACAAAGGGAAAAAGAGTTGGAAAGAGAGGCAGCCACAGTGCAGCCTGCCCCTCCCCTTGAGTTCTGGAAAGGGTAGCTGGTCTTTTAAAGCTTTGTTGGGGCTACTTCCAAGGATGCTCATCTGTACAGTGAGGTGATCTCAGCAGCAAGAAGCTATGAGGGAGACACTTACAGACAGAGGGTGGAAGAGGTTGGCCAGACCTGGATCTCCCATGTCAAGGATTGTGCATAGGGAAAAGTTTATAGGATCTGTCCCCCATGACTGAGCCAGTCTTTGAACACTTGCCCCACCAAGGGCAAGGTTAATCATAGACGTTATGACAACCAAGAAGGAGAGATCCACAAAATGGAGAAAGTTAAATAATGGGATGCTGGCCCTGTTACCTCTCCTTTCTTCCCACTCTAACACAGTCCACAGAACCTAGAAGAAGCAGAAGCCCAGAAGTTTGAGTCAAGATATGTGTGTGGGACTGGCCTGAGCATTAATACTTAAAAATAACTCAAGAATTCTATGTCCAAGATGCCAATAGAGAGCCCACCACTCCATAGAGAAAGTGGCTCAACAATTGAAGTGGAGGCTTGGAAAAAACAAACACATTCACCAATGAAAATATGTAACCAGTTGCAAGAAGATATGAAATAGAGATGTGCCCTTTGGTTTGAAAACCAGAGCAACATAAGTGCCTGACTCATAGGAGGTGCTTATAATGTTTTTTGTTGAAAGAATCCACGGATAGAGATGCCTGGGTGGCTCAATCGGTTAAGTGCCTTTAGCTCAGGTCATGATCTTGGGGTCCTGGGATCAAGTCCCATGTCTGGCTCCTTGCTTAGTAGGGAGTCTGCTTCTCCCTCTGTCTGCCGCTCCCCCTGCTTGTGGGCTTTCTTCCCCCTCTCTCTCTCTGATAAAGAAATCAATAAAATCTTAAAAAAAAAATCAAGAATCCATGGTTAGGTTGATTTCATCTAAGTAAATTAAGCTAATATCTGTAGTTGAATAAATATACTGTAAACGTTTCCAATTTATGCTATCTCTACAGTCTGATCCTTCCATCCACAATCTCAATAAATCACAAATACAGGCTGAAAAGTCACAGCTTTCTTTTTAATTGGTGAATTTGACATTTAAAACATACCTCTTCCGGAATGGTTGTTGGTAGTTGGAAAAATACTGGTGGAATAAATCATCTTTTCCAATCAACCCTCAGATCATAACTAGCCATGTCTCTCATACTATAACCAGTTTTGTTTCCACTCAAGGGCAGAAAAGTGTCTGTTAGTATAAACACTGAGCGATCCTTTGGAGTTTTCTGAAATACTCTTTAATGCCTCTCGTGATAATGAACCTTTAATTTCAGTAGGGTATCTGCATTTGGTAATACCATCTCTATAAAGAAATTTCAGTTGGGTCTAATCTACCTCCACACCCATTATCTTATAATTCCAAACCATGAAACACAGACAGTTACATGACTTGCCTGAGATCACATAGCCGGGCAGTGAGAAAATTGGGACTACATTACAGTCAGTCACTCCCTCTTCTCACTGCTGCTTCCAACTCAGACCAGCGCCACAGCGCAGAGCCAGTGCAGGGCACCTGGCCAAATCAAACAGCTTATATGTCAAAACGGCTAGTTAAATGTCCACCCTTCTGGGGTTCTTCAAACTCACTTACATTAAAAAATCATGACAGCTTTCTCAAGAGACATTAATCACAGATTCTCACTTAGATTAAATGATATGAAGAAGAATGAATATTCGGGCACCTCTTTTCCAATTTTAATTAAAACAAATTGTAGATATCTTGTAGGCAACCACCCACAGGGCCCTCTTTAGTTTTCACTCCATGATCTAATATTCCAGGATAAAGGATACTCCCCAAAAGATCCAAATTGTTACAATCTGTTCTTGAATGCAGAAAGGGAAAAAAAAGTGATTGAGGCAACCGTGCCTTTTTTTAAGGGTGCAAAGAGAGTTTAGGGAGGGGAGAGTTTGGAAAGCTACTTTTCATGCTCCCGTTACTATACTGATTAATGGAATAAAAAAGCCCAGCATGGAGCTATTCTTCTGGCTTCTTGTACACAAAATCATCCGGTTGCTTTCACCTTGTTTTTCTAAGGTTTTCAAACCAGATTTCATCAAGCTCTATGTAGTCCTAAATCCCCTGCAGCACATACCAACATAAATAAATAAACTCCTGCAGATACCCACAGCTTAAGAAGAAAAAGTTTTGAATTAGAGCTTTGCCTTAAATCAAAGGCAGTCTTGGGGGAATTACTGCCACAACTGAGATAAGAAGGTGCATCAGCAGCTCTGCTAACAGAAGCTGTGGGCTTCCTCTGGCTGGCGACACTCCTGTCTCACTTCCCCCGAATTCAGCTGCTTTAGCCAAAGACAATGGCTTTGTAAAAGAAAACACAATCTAAGAAGCCATGGTTACTATAACAACTAGCCCAACAAGGTTTCCTTCCTTTAGCAGAAGGATTTAAGAGTTTAATAAGCTCAAACGTTACCTTTAGACCCTGAAGCTAAAAGAGAAGGTCTAAAGAGTTTACAAGTTAATAAGGGCGAGGGCCTTAATCACAATGTACTCAGAAGTCTTTTTAAGACTAAATTCAACACTGAGGATAGCAGCTAGTTAGGTGCGAACGAGTGGCACGAAGCCAGAAGACAGGTGCTGCTAGGAACACCTCAACAAGCATCTGGAAGAACTCCTCCAACTTTCAGTGATCCATCCCAAGCATGACCCGCACGGAGTGTGGAGGAAGGAGCAGATCAAGGCAGACGAACAGCTGAAGCGAAGTTCTAGAGTCGGAAAACCTTTATTCTAATGTAAAGGTGGGCTCTAAAGACGATTGTCATAGCTTTCACAAATGGATTTAGAACTCAGGAAGCAAACAACAGTAACTGCCCATTGTAATGTCACAGCTTGTGATATGTTATGGGAAGACTACAAAGTAATAAAAAAAGGTCACTTGCCCGAGAGAAATTTCAATTTACCGGTTGGAAGGAATACATATAAAAATAAACATAAGCACACAAGTGCTGGAAAGGTGTAAACATTTTCAATTAGGCTGTCGGTCGATGCCTACTGGGGAAATCCTTTATGGTGGAAACTGTCTTTTATACTTTTAGTTTTACATAGCAACCTCACTTGTATAACTGGGGGGAATGAGCAACACAATGATGTGCTTGTGTAACATATCTTGATTATGGACACTAAACTCAAATTATTAGCATGTGTTCAAAAACTGGAGACTCAGGCACCTGGGTGGCTCAGGGGGTTAAAGCCTCTGCTTTTGGCTCAGGTCATGATCTCAGTGTCCTGGGATCGAGCCCCACATCGGGCTTCCTGCTCAGCAGGGAGCCTGCTTCCTCCTCTCTCTCTGCCTGCCTCTCTGCCTACTTGTAATCTCTCTCTCTGTGTCAAATAAATAAATAAAATCTTTAAAAAAAAAAACTGGAGACTCAAAGAACGTATGGTAAACCGGCACTATCTTATTAGTAAAGATCTCTTTTAAAAATATCAACAACATAAGAATCTATGGAAACATTTTCCAAGCCTCTCAACTTTTTGACCTAACAATGGGAGCTGAAATGACTTCATTTGGCCCACTGGTTAAGTTCTGATTTGGAATAGTTTGTGTTCAATTTTGGTAGAGCAATGTTTTTAAATTTTTTTGAATTTTAAAGTCCTTAGGTGGAATATGATCTCTTCATCTTCCTATAGACTCTACCATCCTCAAATGTTTACAATTGGCCTAATTCATACATTTGTCTTTCAGCTGCTAGCCCAATGTAGGTATATGAAATTATGATTCCTACCATGGAGTTATCAACTACCTTGTGTTCCAGTTTTAAAACTGTATACACACATGCACACACACACACACACACACACACACAAGGTTTGGGAAAATTATCTGATCGAAAGTTTTATATGATCCAACAGTGTCATATGTCCTTTTAAAAAAAAAAAAAAGCTTATGTAATTCAGGTTGTACTAAGAAATGTCCAATGGCCAGATTTCTAAATTGAAATGGAGCACCATTTTCAATTCTGAATTCCAGAAATTAAAATTGAACTTTGACAAATTGGAGTATGACATGGATATAAAAGGTCTGTAAGTCATTTTTTAAATGAACATTTGACCCAATCACGGATAGGTAACCTTTAGGAAAAAAGTTTAGTTAAAACCGTAACATTGTCATGAGGAAGAATTTATAGATTTGTTCTACTTTACTACATGGAAAGCAGACCTAGGGGACACTTGGGTGGCTCAGCCAGTTAAGCATCCAACTGTTGATTTCAGCTCAGGTCATAATCTCAGGGTTGTTAAGATGGACCCCCGCATTGGGCTCTGTGCTCAGCGGTGAGTCTGCTGGAAATTTTCTCTCTCCCTTTACTTCTCCCCCCGCTCACTTGTGTTCACTCTCTCTCTTTCTCTCTCTCTCTAAAATAAATAAGTAAGTCTTTAAAAGAAAAAAAAAGAAAGAAAGCTGAACTGGAACCAAAACTTGGTTATGAGACTATCAGTTTTAAAAAGGTTTAAATCTGACTCGACATAACAATGAGTTTCTGAGTTATGGTTATTCCAGTAAGTTAGTGATCCTAGAAAGAATGCATTTCCTCCCATGCAGATATTTGAATGAGCCTACATACACTAATTCAGTACCTTATAGGTCTTTCCATCAAAATCATTTGGGAATCCTCTAAATATATACATATGTACTCCTGGCCCCATTACAACGTAAGTTAGAACAACTGGGACTATTTAGTGGGGGTCTCCACTAAAACAAGTCTCACCAGGATATATCTGACGGTACCAGTCAAATCAGTGTGTGCGTGTCCAGCAGCACAACAACACAGCTACACTGCATGGCCTGCATCATTACGTTCAAGTGTAAAAATTGAGACTCATTTCAAAAACATTCTTCTCAAGATCTGCCCTTCAAGAAAGAACAGCTTCTTCTGTACCTTTATTTGGATGACCCTGAAAGTCATGCCATCCCTCTGAAACCTCAACTCTAGAAATAAACTGTTGCTTAAGTGATTTAATACCCATAAAACACCAATTATCTTTCAGAAGTTCTTTCCCTCTACCAAGAGAGAGTACTTTTTCCTAGGATCCAGGCTTCTCTCTCCAAAAAGTCTTTTCTTCATATCTACATTATTTAGTCTGTATCAGTGTTTCTCAAAATGTGATTCCCAAACTAGAAGCATCAGCATTACCTAGGAACTTACCTAGAGTGAAGCCCAGCAGCTTGGGGCATAACAAGATTTCCAGGTGATTCTGAGCCATGCTTAGGTTTAAGAACCACAGGCCTAGATTAACAGGAGAGTGGGAGCAAGATGCATCAGCAGGATGGAAAATTTTACCCACTGGCATTCAAAATCCTGCAAAATGGTGGTCCTAGGTGGGCACGGAACTTCTAAATCTATTCTCCTTCCAGATCTTCCAGCAGCACACAATGTGAGACTGCTTATTCTCTAAACTCTCCATCAAGAAATTCTGAACTCAGAATAAGCACAAGTACATGCACAAACATACACACACATACACACACACACACACACACACACACACACACACACCCTTTCTAAAGACAAATGTTAACTCTGAGAGACAATAAATAAATGCATGAGAATAATAGAAATGTTTTTCAAAAGGCCCTCTAATTTGGAAAGACACGATTTTATTATATGCATGAGTATTTATTCCTTCCCTTCATCCCCTGCTCTGATTTGTCAACCTCTTAGAACCAGGTGAAACTAACAATGAGGCCAATACTTAATGGAGTCTCTCAAAACTGCACAAAACCTGCTCTTTGACTGTAGAATTCCAATTGGTCTAAAATTCTAGCTGTGGGGCGCCTGGGTGGCTCAGTTGTTAAGCAGCTGCCTTCAGCTCAGGTCATGAACCCAGGGTCCTGGGATGGAGTCCCACATCGGGCTCCCTGCTCGGGGCAGGGGAACCCTGCTTCTCCTTCCATTCCCCCTGCTTGTGTGTGTCTCTCTGCCAAATAAGTAAATAAAATCTTAAAAATAAAATAAAATAATAAAATAAAATTCTAGTCATGACTCATTCTCAACCTGTCCCCAATGGCTGAGAAAAAGAGGAAAGAATCTTTATTTGGTCCTGTTTTTGGTTCACTATCCTTATGAACATCATTTGAATGAGTGAATGAATTGAATATGACCATACTTCTCTGTTCACACTTAAATGCTGAAGAAGCCATTGTGTCTCTGTTACACAATTCTAATCTTTTCATTACACTGCTTATATTTTATAGAATGAGAACTTGCTTGCATACAAGCATATAGACACACATATTTAAGGTAATAGTCATGGGCCATTGGGAAGGAGTTTCTTTCTCTGCATTTTTATGAAGCTTAACTACTTATTTTGATGGAGATTAATGTCCCCTCTATAATTAAGTAGAAACCAAGTATTCAATCACTGTGCCTCCCCAATTATCAGTCCATACTTAACTCATCACCAAGTTTAGATGAGCCTGTTGATAAAATGTCTTCTGAATTAAGATTTCACATTCACAGTGCTCCCAATTATATTTTCTGCTTACTCTTTACTTCTTATGAATTATACTTTGACAACTTAAAAAATTTTTCTTGCAGTTAACTTGTGCCAAACTGACTAGATACTGTTAGGATGGAAGAATCTTTGGTTGCAACAAACAGGAAAAGAAGGAAAATAGTTAAAACACATTTGTAATGGGGTGCCTGAGTAGTTCAGTCAGTTAAAAGTCCAACTCTTAATTCTGGTACAGGTCATGATCTCAGAGTCATGAGATCAAGCCCAGCATCAGGCTTCGCTCTGGGCATGGAGCTTCTTTAAATCTCTCTCCCTCTCCTTCTGCCCTTTCCCCCTTTTAAAAACAAAACAAAAACAAAAACATATATGCAACAAGTCTGAACCAGATGATTGCTATCATACCTTCCAGCTCCAAAAGTCTAAGACCCAGTGATATCTAAATAAACATATTGATTCTTACCATACAGCATGTATTGTATGTCTCTGGTAACTGGCATAAAGAACAAGTAATATGTTTGAAACACAATAACCTTGGCAACAAAACTGAGTGTCGTCCAGCTGAAAGATAAGAGAGAGCACCTGTGCAAATACAAGAAGGGAGATAAAGAGGCTCTGGGGCTTCCTTTGTGGAAGACCCTCACCATTCATCCTAACTTCATTAGGTGATTTCTCTGAGTGTTGCTCCACACCATGATAAGAAAAATAAAAGAGCATTTGGAGTCTACGTGAATATTAATGCAACCAAGTGGGTCCCACAGACATAAATAAAATTGCCACAAACTGGCAAATTACCTGAAGAACAGAAATATCATAAGGACATTAACCTTTTGCCATATTTCACAGACAGCAAAAGGAGAGATTATCTTCTAGTAGCACTTAATTTTAAGGCACTTTGCCCAAGGTAAGTTAGGGTATCAAGATTTGAGAATAGCATGTGAGAAAGGATTAATGTATTAATTAGAAATAGGTTTGTCTGTGAATAACAAAAAATGTAGAATAATACTATTTTTAAAAACAAATAGAAGTTCATTCCACTCTCAAGTAAAATACAGTAAGATCCTCTTATTTTGTGGCCCATTTGGCATCATTTCCATTGTCAAATTCACCTGATGGTCTAAGACGGCTACTCCAGCTCTGGCCACTATGTGCTCCCCTTCCCACCATTCCAGTAAACGCAGGTAAGTAAAAAGAAAGAAAAAGACATACCCTCATCCATAAGAACACTTGAAATTTTTCATAAGATCTTAAAAGATTTTTTCATAAGAGAAAACCTTTTAAAGCTACAAATGGTGATGTGTATTAACTAGGCTTATTGTGGTGATTATTTCACGATATATACAAATACCAAGTCATTATATTTACACCTGAAACTAATGTAATGTTATATGTCAATTATATCTAAATTTTTTTTGTCAATTATATCTAAATTTTAAAAAAAGGAAAAATAGACAAATTGGTTCTATATTTCATTAAAAGTAAAAGCTTTTGTGTTTAAAAGTACACTATCAAGAAAGTAAAATCACAGCCCACTGAATGGGAGAAAATATTTCCAAATCAGATATATGATAATGGTCTAGTATCCAGAGTATATAAAGAATTCTTGGGCACCTGGGTGGCTCAGTGGGTTAAAGCCTCTGCTTTCGGCTCAGGTCATGATCTCAGGGTCCTGGGATCGAGGCCCACATCGGGCTCTCTGCTCAGCAGGGAGCCTGCTTCCCCCTTCTCTCTCTCTGCCTGCCTCTCTGCCTCCTTGTGATCTCTCTCCCACTGTGAAATAAATAAATAAAATCTTTAAAAAAAAAAAAGAATTCTTACAACTCAACTAGAAAGAGACAAATAATACAACTAAAAATGGGAAGGGGATTTGAATCCAAATCTTTTGATTCAGCAAACAATCTCTTATCAATAAACAGGAGAAAAGATGAGTGATGTCATTAGCTATCAGGGAAATGCAATCAAAACCACCATAAGATACCACAGCACACTCCCTTAGATAGCTACAAGCAAAACAATTGACAGTAATAAGTGTTGGAGAGAGAGAATGAGAGAAAGAATGTGGTACAATGCTAACATTTGGGTGGGATTCTGGGTAGACTATACAGGAATTCTTTGTACTATTTTTACAATCTTTCTCGAGATTCAAAATTATATTAAAATAGAGAAATGAAAGTAAATAAATAAGTAAAATATACCAGGACTTAAAAAAAAAAATAAAGTTCCCAGAAGCTTCCCAACAGTTTCACTTGTGTGTCATTGGCCAAAATTTCGTCAAATAACCCCTGGGCTACAAAGGAAGTCATAAAAATAATCTTTATTCTGGTTGGCCACATGCCAATCGAAATTTGGGAATTTCATAACTGAGGAAGAAGGGGAGACCTAGAGTGATCATGTAATTTATTTTCCAAACTGAGACTCTATTGAGTTGCAAGAAGGCACCATTATTAGTTATGCCAAAACAGCACATATAGCCTGGGATGTATGGTCACCCTGGGGACATAAGATATTGGGGCACAGCAAGCAGTCTCTGCTATTGTTAGTAATACTGGCTGCCATTTTGGAATGCCAAAAATATGTCAGCCATGTAGTATTTTCTTGGCTTTTTACTTACTAATATAGTAAATGTTTTTATGGCAACATTCTCAAAACAACACTATGAAGCCAATATTTGCCCCCATTTTAATGGTTAAGAGGTCAATGTTCAAAGAAGTTAGTTAACTTGCCCATAGCCATAAGTATCAAATCTAGGAGTCAAATCATTGCCTTCTGAGTCCAAAGTTCTTGTTTTATCACAGCCCAGATGCTCTCGATTTATATAAAAATGGGTTCTCTGGTCCAAAATGCATTACGTTAAGTTAAAGAAACCCAACGTAAAAGAATGTATACTATATGATTCTATGTATATAAAATTCAAGAAAAGGCAAAACTAGAGAGCTAGGATGCAGATCAGTGATTGTGGAGAGAGGGATCAGAGAGGAGGTTATATGCAAAGAGGCAGGAGGGCAGTTTTGGAGGTGATGGAAATGCTCTGTCATGATTGTGCTGGTAATTACCTGGTTGAGTTCATTTATGAAAACTCATTGAACTACACAACCAGTAGTGATAAATTTTATTGTATACAAATTATACTTCAATAAAACCTATAAGAAGGTAGTATAGGTAGATACAAACAGATGACAGATGATGATAGATGATAGAGATAGATAGATAGATAGATAGATAGATAGATAGATAGATAGATAGATAGAAAGATAAAGATCAGTCTCTGATAGGACCAAAAAAAGGATCAAGGTCAAGGATATCAAAGGTAGGGGAGGTGTGAGCTTGCAAAAATCTACGCGCAACCCAATATTCCCATTTGTATTACCATAAGTAGAGACTGAATAGCATACCCTCCATTTCACTAGATCCCTTGCATTTCTGTGGCCTCCCAAATGAGCTAGAGTCTTGACGAGGCCTCTTCTAGGAACCCTAAGAGATCTCCCCTCTAATAATATGATTCCTTTTCTGAGGTTCCATTTGCTTCCACCTAACCTGATCACACGGTTATATTCTTCACTTCTTTTTCTTACTCCATCTGTTGATCTATGTGTCTAGAATTGCTGAACCATCAACACTACAGATCCTCTAGCAGCAAAGGAACAGGCCCTTGCAGTGACTATAACACTTCCAAGGAAAGGAACACTGGGACCTTCAGTAAAAGAGTTGCTATGGTCTTGGGAAGTACGTTGCATGCTAATGAAAAGAGCTTTTACCCAGTTCAGTCACCAGATGTGAGCTCTTTGAAGGGATTTCTGTAGATATCGTTCGGGAGAGTGACACAATAAACCAAGCTTCTGTAAAATGAATCTGGCAAAGTCATCTAGGATGGATTAAAGGAAGAGAGATTAGAGGAGGTAAATGCAATTATGAAGTCTTCACAATGGCCCGAGTAAGAGCAAACGAGGGCCTGAACAAAGTGGAGCAGTGGGTGCAGACAGGCAAACGTGAAATGAGATGAGGTAGTTAAGTGCTGTGGAGGATGGTAGAGGCGACTGTTCTCTCTCCGCCCACCACCCTCTGGCCCAGACCCAGAAGTGCAACAGGGAGGAAAAACAGTACAGTCTGACATTAAAGGTGTGGGTGGCCTTGGAACAACCTATTGAAATTGAAATTATTATTCTCTCCCTATAATTTATTTTTTTCCCCATCCTACTCACAGTATTTAGGTATTTGTTTCTGCTTTTTTTTTTTTTTTTACGACCATATACATTTCTGTCACAGCGAGGAAGCATTGACTTTAAATGTCTTGCAAATTCTTCTTTGTCAAATTAGGTTCTAATACAACTGGCTACCATCAATAAGGCTATCATTATCTTGTTGTCCCCTTTCTGTAATTCCATTTCCTCCCGTGAATTGTTTTGATTATTTTATGGGTGCATTTCCCTTTGCCCATACAGTTGATTTAAAAAAACTTATTTCTTTTCTTTTTTTCTGATCAGCCTTATTTTATAGCAGGTTTATAAAATTTCACTCACACTTTAACTCAGATGCAAGGAGAGGATAAAAGTTCTTTCGAGTTCTCTACTTCATCTGGCCCTCTGTTACAAACCCCTCCCCACTCGTTAACAAATTTACTTAAGTTAAAACTTAATCTCATCCAATCGTGCCAACTTCCCCTGTGGGCATATTCAGAATTTTCAAAAAAATCATTTCGTCCCAGAGCTAGTCCCGCTCCCCTGTACTTCTCCCTGTCATGACATGCAGTGCATGGCAGTGTGAGTGGGGAATGAGGCTTTCGAGTCCTCGGGGAGAAATAGTCAGAGTCTTTAATGCACTGTACTCTGCGTCCCCAGGTCTCCATGGCAACACCCCTGGCTCCTGGGTGCTGTTTGCCCTGCTGCTGTGCTGCAGAGTTGCACTCTGTCAGCGGGACTCCTGTTTCAGTCTCCTGGCTTTGTCAGCGCCTAGTACCATATCCTGGTTAACCCTGTCTGTCCTCTGCTCCTACCGGCCACAGATATCTGCATGACAGCTGCCACCTCCTTCCATTCCATGAGACTGGCGTGGACTGTGTGTGCAAAATCACCCGCTGGGCTACCGGCTTTCCGTTTAGCTTCTCATGTAGGCCACCAAAAGCAGCTCAGAAAGGCCATACTGGAAGAGCTCCCTCTTCTTCCTATGTCTACGTTGCTTTGGCCATGCCTGAAACTGGTCCACAACAAGACTCAGAGGTGATGTTCTAGTCCTACATAGATAGTAGGGACAAAAGCTGCCTGCCCTCTTTGCCCACCACACCATCCTCACTAACCATCGCCTCTGGAGTTGGTCGACCAAGATAGCCCAAGGCTGCTCTGCTACTCATTAAACACGTAGTCTCGGGTGAATTGTTGACTGGCTCTGTGCCCAGTCCCAGAACTATGGAAAATAAGAATTTACCTCACAGTGTTGTTGTGAGGACTAAAGGAGTTAATACATATCTATATACATATAAGTAGTTAGAGCAGCCAAACGCGTAGAAGGCATTCAATAATTTCATACATTTCCTCCTCAGAAGTTTCTTGGGATAGAAAAAAAGGAAGATTTTTATCCTCTTCTTCAGTGACATCTTCAGAACTCCAGCCAATCCTAAATGCAGGCTGTTATATCTCTGCTATACCACAGGAGAGCTTGAAAAGCTAAGTCGTCCGTACTTGGTTGTGGGTTTACTGATGAAGGAGATCAGGAAAATGGTAGAAGTCTCTCTCCAGGCAGAAAGTTAGCACTGAGATCCTGCTACATGATCATATGATGGAATAGCAAGCGAAACATTTTCTTGGTTTCTTCCTGGTATTCCTTCCCTACCAAATTATAATCTCTGCCCGCCCACCCACGCCCACCCACCAGGTAGATGCTCAGGCAAATTAGGTCAGAAGGCTTGCAAGGCAAAAAAAATATCACACTAAAAATTTTAAATGTTACTCCTTTCAATTATATTCTCAGCCTTGCCCTCTATACTGTAAGAGCTAACCAAATAATCAGATTTATATTTAAATTTCTGTCCTACCCAGTTTAGCATTTGCATAATAAGCCCTCCAGTTTAAAATTCAATACATGCAACTTCATCTGCTGTCAATAATATGTGCCAAAATATGCTGATGTTACGAACTATCTCTTACTTTCCCCCACAAGATATTGTCTCTGTATGATTAAAGTTCATTAAAAGTGATCCATTCTGGACACATTGTCAAAGGATAGCAAAATATCTCAATAGGTACCATATAATATGATTATGTAACTTTAGCTAAAAGCAGTAAGGCTAATTACTTGTGGTATGAAATAGAAAGGGAATAATAAAAAATCCCCATTTTTTTTAACATAACTCAAAACTTGGGGATAAATTGTAATGGGCAGTGGCCATAACCACATATTGACCACAACTGTTAATTTGCAGTAGTATGGATTGACCATCTATAACAACAAACCTCTGAATCGAATCGTGTTGTTTAGAACACTAAAGGTCGAACAGCAACTCGTGAGTGCTAAATGTTAAATTATTATGGAATGTGCATTATTGAAATAAACATGTTCAGTACCTCTTTTAGAAAAGACAGCCCATAAAGTGTAGTTGGCTTGCTTAGGGGCAGCTTACCCATCCATGAACCCTCAGGGTGCATTAAGCTACATCATAACAGCCTGTGCCAACCCCTGCCAACAGTCCCATTTCCATTTACTCAGAGTCAATAAGCCCAATCAGAATAGCTTGACATAATGGTGACAGTAATTGTCACCCAAGGAGCAAATTTGGATTTAATTGTTCAACACTGTAGTGTAGAAACCAGAGTGACACAGGGTGTCTGGGAAGGAAAAAAAAGATCCAGTAAAACCTTGAATTTGATGAAAGTTTTGAAAAATAAGGATTTAAGAAAAGATGTATTCGGTCTGGAGCAAAGAACCCTGAGGGGATATTAAACGACTGTAAATTTTAGACTCATTTCAAGAATAAGCTTTGGAACCACAAAAACCCGAGCTTGAATTCTGGCACCTCTGCTTACCACCTCTATGGGTTTGGGCAAATTATACAAAGTTGAGGAGCCTCAGCTTCCTCAACTGTAAAATGGAAATGTTGATCCTGTCAGAGAATCAAATAAAAAAATGTAGGTGTGACAGTGTTGTCCGTGCCCCGTTATCCCAGTTTGGGGTGCATCTCTCAGCACCCTGCAAGATGTGTGTCCTGTTGGATCCTCCGGGGGGCCCTGTGGCGTATGTGTCATGGCATAGCTGGCTGATGGAACAGAGGACATCAGTGACACTGACCAGATGCAACTCTCTCTTCCGGGGGACTTAGCTGTAAAGGACATTTAGTCACTGGAGAAATGCAAATTAAACCCATAGTGAGAGAGATACTTTGCATCTACTAGATTTGTTAAAAAAAAAAAAAATTAAATGACAATACCAAGTGATACCAAGAATGCAGAGCAACTGGAATTCTCATACACTGCTGGTGGGATTACAAATGGTATTGTTTTTGGAACATAGTTTGGCATTTTCTATGTAACAGAACTTACCCTTGTTATATAATGTGCAAATTCTAGCTCCGGGTATAAGATTACTAAAAGAACATGTCAACAGGGAGCCTGGGTGGCTCAGTGGGTTAAAGCCTCTGCTTTCGGCTCAGGTCATGATCTCAGCGTCCTGGGATCGAGGCCCGCATCGGGCTCTCTGCTCAGCAGGGAGCCTGCTTCCTCCTCTCCTTGTCTCTCTGCCTGCCTCTCTGCCTACTTGTGATCTCTCTCCCTCTGTGAAATAAATAAATAAAATCTTAAAAAAAAAAAAAGAACATGTCAACAGATGACCTGGGTGCTAATGTTAATAGCAGCTTTATTCATAATAGCCCAGAACTGAAAAAAAAAAAAGTCCATCAGTTAAAGAAAGGATAAAAACATTGTAATATATCCATACAAAGCAATACTACTGAGCAACGAAAAAGAAGTAATTCCTGATACATGCAACGATATGGATGAGTCTTTTTTTTTTTAAGATTTTATTTATTTATTTGACAGAGAGAGAGAGAGAGCACAAGCATGGGGAACAGCAGGCAGAGGGAGAGGGAGAAGATGGCTCTCCCCTGAGCAGAGAGCCTGATGTGGGGCTCCATCCCAGGACCCTGGGATCATGACCTGAGCAGAAGGCAGACGCTTAACCGACTAAGCCACCCACGTGCCGATATGGATGAATCTTGAAAGCATGATGGTAAATGAGGGATGCCAGAAACAAAAGGCTACATAATATGATTCCATGTACATGACATTCAGAAAAATGCAAAGTCATGGGGACAGAAATCAGAGAAGTAGTTACCAGAATATAAAGTTCTAAAGAAGGGATTGACTGCAACGAGGTACATGGCATCTTTTAGATACAATGGAAATGTTCTATGAATGTATTCACTCATCAAAACACATGAAACTCTGCATTTAAAATTGTAGTTTTGCCTTATAAAACTTATGTCTTTATAAACCTGACTTTTTAAAAATTTCACAGCTAGCAAAGGGAAGCAAAAGAACTACAAAAGAGAAAAAATTTAACAGATTATAGATTTAAACCCAAATTTTTGTAAAAATCTTTATTATATGATGTATATGAAAGATACAACTAAAACATAATTTATAGGAGCTTAAAAAAGAAAAGAATAAAAAACAAGATATATCATGCAAACACTGAAAAGAACACACAAAAAAATAAAAAGAGAAAAATAAAGATCAGTGTAGCCAATAATTGATTCTTGGAAAAGAATAATAAAACATAGATTTCTTGTCAGGCTGATCAAGGAAAAATGAAAGAAGCCACAAATAACCGGTATCAGAAATGAAAAAGTAGACATCATTACAGATCTTGCAATCAATATCAAAGGAGGATATTGTAAACAATTTTAAGTTAATAAATTTAAACATGTACATAAGTCACGTTTCTTGAAAATAAAACTTACTAACACTACTTAAAGTAAAAATGTAATAATCCTTTAACTATTAAAGATGCTGAATCCAAATCATCCCACAATTTAAAAACATTAAAATTAAATTCTTCTGTTCCAGAGAACTTGAAATACATAGGAAGAAATAACACAACTCTTATACACAATTTTCCAAAGAGTAGAAATGGATGGTGTGTTAGGAGGCTTCTAAAATGCTGTTCAACAATCTCTGCCCCTTGGAATCCTTGCCCTGTGTAATCCCCTCCCCTTGAGTGTGGATTGAACCAAGTGACTTGCTTCTAATGAACAAAACAGAGTACCGATGGGCTATCACTTCCAATATCAGTCACCAAAGACCAGGGCTTCTGTCTTGCTAGCAGCTTTCTCTGGCTGGCACTCTCTCTCTCCTTACTCACTTGGATGAAGCCAGCTGTCTTGTTGTGGGATGCCCTATGGAAAGGCTCATATAACAAGGAATTGAAAGTGGCCTTGGGCCAGCAGCTTACGAGAAACTAAAGCCTTAATGCAACAACTAGCAAGGCACAATCTGTGAGGCAGCCTAGAGTGGATCTTTCCCATCCAAGGTTTAAATGAATACAGGCCTGTGAGAGTCTGAAAGCCAGAGGACCCACCTAAGACACTGTTGATTCACAGAACCTGTGAGAACATAAATGTTCTTTTAAAACACTATGCTTGGGGCTTACTTATTACACAGCAGTAGATAACTAACACAGAGAGAAACAGCTGCAATTTTATTTGGGGGACTGCCAGCCTTTTAATCTCTTCTATCACACGATCGTGGAATGTAGGGCAAGTTCCGAGGAGACTCAGCTGAGCACCAAGAACATCTACAGTCCCAGCAGTAAAGGAAGCAAGTGCTCCAGGCCCCGAGGGAGAATCTGGGGGGGAGGAGGGGGGGGAGAATGTGACACCTACTGCAGATGGTAAGTGCACTAAGTTAACATCATAAATCTAACAAAAACATGTGGAAGGTCTCAATGCAGGAAACTATAAAATGTTATTGAAAGAAATCAAAGAAGTTCTCAATAAATGAGAAATCGAAGAAGGTAGCAACACAGGAGAAAATATACCATGGATATCAACTGAAGCCTAAAGGTAATAGAGACATCAAATATCCCAATTTGATCTATAGGTTTGATATAATCCTAATAAAAATTCAAATTTGTGTGTGTAAGTAGCACTTGATAAGCCAGTACTAAGATATATATGGAAAGGTACAAATGGAAAGGGCTAAGCTTAACCAAGTCATTCTTAAAGAAAAAGAAATGGGTAGAAAATATTTGCTCCACTGAATATTAGTTGTGGTTAATAAAGGTACAGTAATTAAGACAGTAAGGACTAGCATCCTGAGAATAGAAATAGCTCAAAAGAATTTAATAGAAATTCAAGAAATAAACTCATGAAGAGATGAACATGTGATTTACTGTAGATATGCCACTGCAGAGCAGTGGAGAAAGAAGACTTTTTCCAAAAATGATGCTGGAACAATTAGGTAGATATATGGATATCTACAAGGACAAAAATGAAACTGGACCCTTACTTCATACCAAACACAAAAATCAATTGCAGGTAGATTATTTAGCCAAATGTAAAAGACAGAAGATAGGAAATTTTCTAAAAAGTAATAAAAGAGACTATCTTTGTATCCTTAAAGTAGGACAAGATTTCTTAAACAGGACACAAAAAGCTTGAACTACACAGAAAATATTGATAAATCTGTTCATATTAAAGTTCTTTGTCAAATGTCATTGTTAATAGAGTAAAAAGGCAAACCACAGAATGAAAAAAAGTATTCGCAAAACATAGAGCCGAAAGAAGATGGACATCTTGAATTTACATTTTAAAAACTTCCAAAAAATCAAAAAAGAAAGGCAAAAGATCCAATGGCAAAAATGTTCTTGAGTTTGAATAGGCAGTTTGAACCAGAGGTTATTCAAAGAGCCAAAAAACAACCTCACTGAAAATGATGGAAATAAAAATTAAAACCATAAAGCAATATCCCTATGCTGCCATTAACACATCTTGGAAAAAGAGTCTAAATGACAATACCAAATGTTGAAAAGACTCTGAAGCAAAAGGGATTCTACTGCTGGTGGGAGTCATTTTGCCATCGTCTACTTAATCTGAAACCACACAACCCCCGTTACTCAGCAAGTCTGCTGCTACAACTGTGCTCAGCAGAAATTCATGCATGTTGGCACCAAGAACTATGTACAAGGATTTATAGCAGTGTTACTCATGACAACCCACAACTGGAAATAAACCAACAGTCCATTAATAGTAGGATGGCAAAATGAATTGTGGTGCATTCATATATATAGAATACAGTATAAAAATAAACTGCTACCTTTCAGTTCTAGGATAAGTAAGATCTGAGGATCCAATGTACAATATGGTGATTATGGTTGGTTATACAATTAACTGTGTTATATGTATTATATACTTGTAATTTGCAAGAGAGGAGAACTTATATGTTCTCATCTAAATAAATAAGTAGATAGATAGATAGATAGATAGATAGATAGATAGATAGATAGATCGAAGCAGGGGGGATAATAAAAACTCTATGCCCTGCAATATGGATGGATTTTGTAGATATAATATTGGACAAAAGAAGTCAGCACAAGAGAATTCATATTGGATTATTCTATTTATATGAAGTTCACAAATAGGCAGGACATGATATATAAAAGTTCATGCTATGGTGATAAACTCTAAAGAAAAGCAAGAATGTGGTGACCACAAAAGTCAGGATAGTTTTAAACTTTGAACAGAAAGGAGTAGGAAGTAGGAGGAAGTAGGAAGTAGGCGGAAGTAGGAAGTAGGCGTGCACTCCCTCTGGGGTACACCTCTGGGGTGCCGGCAGTTTTGTGTTTCTTCATTGAAGTGGTAGTCTCACTAATGCTGGCTTGGGATCTCATAAATCTCTACTTCAAGGTTTGTTCACTTTTATTTATATATTATTATTATTTTTTAAAGTATTTATTTATTTGACAGAGAGAAATACAGAGAGAGGGAACACCAGCAGGGAGAGTGGGAGAGGGAGGAGCAGGCTCTCCACGGAGCAGGGAGCCCAATGCGGGGCTTGACCCCAGGACCCTGGGATCATGACTTGAACCGAAGGCAGACACTTAACGACTGAGCCACTCAGGTGCCCCTATATGTTATTTTTTTATTAAGCATTTATATATTGTATTTTATAAGAGAAAAGTTAAAGACACTTATATGGCTACCAAAAGAAATGAAAAGTTACCCAAAGAAAAAGTTTACCTAAAGAAAGGAAAAAGGGTGCCTGGGTGGCTCAGTGGGTTAAAGCCGCTGCCTTCGGCTCAGGTCATGATCTCAGGGTCCTGGGATCGAGGCCCGCATCGGGCTCTCTGCTCAGCAGGGAGCCTGCTTCCTCCTCTCCCTGCCTCTCTGCCTGCCTCTCTACCTACTTGTAATCTCTCTCTCTGTGTCAAATGAATAAATAAAATCTTAAAAAAAAATAAAATAAAAATAAAGAAAGGAAAAGTTCCTTCTGACCTAAGAGTGTCCCCAGCTCCAATCCCTGGGAACTTCTGTTGGGTACTTTTCTCCCTGTGCATGTAACCTACACCCATCTCAGTGTACACCACAGCTTTTTAACTTTTAAAATAAATGTTACCATTCATATTAACACATAATAATCTCTCACTTGCTATTAATATGGGACAATCTCCTCACTAAATAATATATCATAAACATATTTCCTGGTCAGTAGATGTTTATTAGCCTTATTTTTTTAAGGCTGCAGAGCATTCCATTGAATAGATATGCCATAATTTACTTAATCATTCACTTACTGAAAGATGTTTAGGGGTGCTTGGTCACTCAGTCAGTTAAGCATCAATTTTTGATTTCAGCTCAGGTCATAATCTCAGGGTTGTGAGATCGATCCCCATGTTGGGATCCTCGCTCCATGTGGAGCCTGCTTAAGATTCTCTCTCCCTCCCCCTCTGCCCCACCCACCCCCACTCACACACACATGCAACCTCTCTTTCTCTCTAAAAAGAGAAGAAGATGTTTAAATTGGGTTTTTTTGCTCTTCCAGGCAAGTCTTCATTGAATGTTCTTGGATATGTATTCATATCACTATTTTGTTTTGGTTTGGTTTTTTGTTTTGTTTTAATGAATCATCCTATTAGTCTCTCTGAGTCCTTGAAGTTTTTAGCTTCTGGCTCACTGTTTCTCCAGCACGACTCAGTCATAGGTTTTGGCAATGCTAGTATCAATGCATATGAACCTTCCAACCTCTGCCTTGCTTCTAGGTCCCTCATCCTTCTCTCCTCCAATGACATCTTCCTAGCCTGGTGTTCTTTCCCACTGTCATACTTTAGAGTACACATTTTTGTGACTGGTACCAAGCATCACACTTTCAAACCATCACACCTATATCCAACACTCCCTGACTTCACCAAGACCTAAAAGTCATGAATGAAACCCATCTTATATTCTTCTTCTCCTTCCTGTCCACTTCCCCACCTGCCTATAACCCACTATTCCAGCCTCTCTGGCTTAGATCTGCTTCTTAGATCTGGCAAAACCCCAAACCTGACAACAGCCATATTTTCCTCATACTGTGCCTTTCCCCATGTAGTGAATATCATCTGGGGAAACACAAAACAATGCTGACTGGCTTCACTTTAAATGATCTAACAGAGATGGTAAAACAGTCTTCCATGTTCCAGGTTAGAGAACAGCAAGCAAGTGGTCAGCCCTTAGTGCAGACCAGTTAGCCTCCTAAATTTCTCTAGCCCACTCACTCTTGCAGCCTTCTGGAAGACTACATGTCACCGTCTCCTCTCTCTCAAGCTTCCAATACCTGCTCCCCCCATCTGAAGAATGTGCTTCCTCTTTCACTGAGAAAATTAACCAGAAAAGAATTTCCAGAGGCGCCCACACCACATTTATTCCTGTACTGGCATCTGCACCCACGTGGTCTGCCTTCGCATCCATTACTTCAGATGGATTATTCCTGCTCCTGCCTAAAGGCAATCCCTCTTGTGCACTAGACCCCATTGCCTCACGCCTACACAAACTCATCAGTTCAGAAATGCCTCTGTCTCTTTCTCCCATCATTAATTTTCTACTTTCCACTGTGACAGTCCCACCAGTGCACAAAAACTGCTATAATTTCTACCATCTAAAAACCATTAAAAAAATATCTCCTTGACCTCACATCTCCTTCCAGTTAGTCCCCCATGTAACTGCATCTATAGTCCTACAAAACTCCTTTAACATTTTCTTACACCTGCTATATCCAATTTATCCCCATTTTTGGAACCCACTATAATATAAGGAAGATTTCACCCTCTACCGCCACTCCACTCAAAACTCCTCTTATCAAAGACACCAACCAACTTCTCTTTGATCAAATTACTACTCAAGAACTCGACCAGTCAGCCATGCTCCCTTGGAAAACTTCCATCCTTTGGTTTCTGGAATAACGTAGTCTTCTGATTTTTCTCCAGCTTCACTGTTCACTTCTTATCTTTCCCAGTTCATGCATAGTCCCTTATGATTCTGTTTTTATCCCTGTTCACTTCCAGGATATATATACATATACATATGCTTCTGGTTCCCAAATTTGTATTAATAGCAGAGATCTCTCTCCAGAACTCCAAATTCACATATCAGCTTTCTGCTAGACAAATCCATGTAAATGTCTAATAGACTGCTTGAACCTAACAGACCCAAAGCAGAACTTCCTTTTAACCTGCCCCTCCCACTGCCTGCCCAGCTTCAGGAAAGAGCACTTCCATCCTTCCTGTTCCTCAGACCAAAAACCTTGGAATCACTCTTAGGTCCTCTCTTTTTCTGATTCTATGCCCAATGCATTAGCAAATCTTATTGGACCTATCTTCAAAACATATCCACTTCTCATGATTCTAGCCACTACCACCCTGCCCAGAGCCATTATCATCTTTTGTCAGGATTATCGCCATGGCCCCCTAACTGGTCTTCTCTTCTCTCATAAGTAGTCTATCTTCAACCCAGAAACCAGAGTGATCCTTTCAAAACTAGAGTGAAGTTAACCTCATGGAACTACTCA
The DNA here is from genome assembly GCA_002007465.1 of Ailurus styani. NCBI lineage: Eukaryota > Metazoa > Chordata > Mammalia > Carnivora > Ailuridae > Ailurus > Ailurus styani. The sequence goes on along the minus strand of LNAC01000032.1, from coordinate 7,371,128 downwards.
GAATCTTCCAGTGGCTTTCATTCCACTCAGAGGAAAAGCATCATTTCTTACAATGGCCTCTAAGGTCTTAAGTAATCTACATCTTGCAACCTTTCTGTCCTCATCCATTAACACTTTCCTTCTTTGCTCCACCAGCCATACTAGTCTCTTTAATAACGACCAAAAAACACTTGCACTTGCCTCCCCTTCTGCCTAGAAACCTCTTCTACCAGTAATTGCCCCGTCTACCTTCTTCACTTCCTACAGATATTTATTCAGTTCCCTAATCGATGAGGAATTCCAGGACTATCCTATTTAAAATAGCTTTCTTTTTCCTGCCCTCCACTTCCTGGTTATATGTACTCCATAAAACTCATCATTGTGTGTGCACGTACATAAAACTTACATATACACAAAATTTATTATACATATTACCTATATCTGCACTTTAGAATGTAAACCACATGAATACAGACTTTGCTGTACACTTTGTTCACATTCCTGACATCTACAACAGTGCCTAGCAGTAGCTACAAAATCATTAGTTGAACAAATTAATGTAGACATTTGTATTTTTAACAGATACACAGTCTTCATCATTTAATATGTCAACTCTGCTTTACCTTGGCATTTCAACAAAGCCTCCTGTTTCACTTCGATTCTTTACACTTAAATTTAAGAAGAAAAAAATCTTACATTATTTTCTAAAGTTGGTGGTTTAATTAATGTCCCCTGTGTCGCTGATTCATTCTAAGATTATGTTATTTCCTTATCTAATCACTGACCGGGACAGGAAGTGGAATTAATGGCTAATCTTTCAGGATTCCCCTGAAGCACTATTGCATGAGGCAGTAGAGTTTTTTCCTTAGTAGGACACATTTTCATGTTCTAGTATATATTTAGACATTGAGTCCCTTTAAAACTAATGGGAGGTCTGTGGGCCAAACACATTTATAGGAAATGAAAGGAAATGGCCCAGGGCGCCTGGGTGGCTCAGTGGGTTAAAGCCGCTGCCTTCGGCTCAGGTCATGATCCCAGGGTCCTGGGATCGAGGCCCACATCGGGCTCTCTGCTCAGCGGGGAGCCTGCTTCCTCCTCTCCTCTCTCTCTGCCTGCCTCTCTGCCTACTTGTAATCTCTCTCTCTGTGTCAAATGAATAAATAAAATCTTTAAAAAAAAAAAATTTTTTTTAAATAAAAAAAAAGAAAGGAAATGGCCCAGTAAAAGCCAGCTGTGAAAAAAAGATCTTCTAGGTTGCTGTTACCTAATGTGTCACATGAAAGACTTATTTTAACATTTCTGTTAAATAAAATGAACAGGAAAATGCCATGCACAGTATTCATTCGGTATTCTTGCTCTTACTTCTATGAATACCTCCTCTTCATTGAGTCACATACTGGGGTAAGAACAAAAGTGTGTGGAATCTGACTTTCCTCCAAATTCAGAAATGCCATCCTATACTTAATAACTAATTACAAAAAACTAAAGTTTTTTTAAAAATTGCAAAAACAATTTTGATGGAGTTTCATGTTGCAAACTGTCAATACATAACTAAGTTATTCAAATTTTCAATGAAAAAATAGCATTTGGTCAGACTGGCTGTGGTTTGTCTTGGTTTATTATTTGCTTTGTTTTTAAGAGACCTAGAGATTTATTCTAATGTTGGGTGTTCTCTTACCTTCAAAATATACTTAGTAGTGGATCTACTTCTCTGTTTGGCTGCCAGAATCACACTTTCATTCTTTCTTCCTTGACACATTCTTACCTACATAGCAGTTTGTCAAAAGGAGTAAAGTTCTTTGCTTTTTTCCTCCGGCCATTGCTAACCAGTCTTGTCTGTTGCCAGCTCCCTTCATTTCTCCAAGATAATATCGCAGGCATAGCCCATACCTCTCCTGTCTCTTTCAGTATCAAAAACAATTTAAGTAACTGTGATTCACCCTCAGGTACTAAAAAATCCCATCCAGTCTAAATTAGGACTTCAATATGACTTTGACTTTGAAACTTCATCCCTCCCTACAGTTCAAACTTGATCATTGAAAGAAGTAACTGCAATGACAAAGTGATATTGTCTCTTTCTTCCCTTCCTTCCTGCATCCTCACTGTCTTTTGCTGGCTTCTCCCAGGATGAAGGTAGTAGATGGGGGAGATTATAATATTTCATATGTCAGGTGTATAGAATATCTTATTGTAACAGATAAATTATAATTTTCCATAGCAGATGCCCTCATGGGACACATTTGAGTCCTCTTTGGGAACCCCACTAAGGGACTTCCAGACTATAAGTTGCCTCCAGCCTATCACAGTGCTGCGGTTGACTTGCTCTAACTGCCCTCAGATCCTGCCCTCTTGGCCTCTTACCCAGGAGTTCCCTCTCCACAGAAGCTTCTTTCTTGGATAAAAGCTCAATGAGACAGATGCCCTTCCAGGGCAGCTGCTCAGACCACAGGAGATTGTGTATTCTTAACCCACCAAATGGTAGAAAACCATTGTGAGGGATTTGCCTTCTCTATTCCTCCTGCCTACTGCAAGATGTTCCAGCCAGATTCGTGGCTTAAGAGTTCTCCAGGCTGGAAGCAGACAGGAGGCAAGAACCAGTTTCTTTGTTTATGTATGCCTCTGCTCTAAGGGACCTGTCAAGGTCTCTGAAGAATTTTCCTGCCAGACTTCATTTAGGAACACTAGACAAGCTTAAGTTTCTGAAGCTATATAAGTGTTCAGCCAGGAAATAGGAGTCTACACTCTCCAAATTCCTGGTATCTCCAGTCTCTTGGACACCCATCATTTTGCTTAATGTAAGTACAAGAATCCTATTCTTACTTACTCAGTTGGGAGGGAACATAAAATGCCATAGTACTCTTAATTAATTCAATGGCATACCTATTTTAACTACTCTCTCCAATCACTCTTTAAAGTTTGTGTTCTTCTCTAATAGAAATTGGCAATTGGGTGGATAGTTCCTGGATAGGTTTTGTTATCTTTTAGTAATTTAGTTATGGATGTGTTTGGCATCTCTTCAAAGACTTTTTTATTATATTTATTTATTTATTTATTTAGAGAAGGTGCATGCATGAGCAGAGGGAGGGGCAGAGGGAGAGAGAGAGAGAGAGAGAGAGAGAGAGAGAGAGAGAGAGAGAGAGAGAGAATCTCAAACAGATTCCATGCTGAGCATGGAGCCTGACATGGATCTCAGTCTCAATAACGCTGAGATCACTACCTGAGCCAAAATTAAGAGTCAGATATTTAACCAACCTAGCCACAAAGGTGCCCCAAATTTGGCATCTCTTTAAGATGTGAGTGTACTTACCTTTCTCAGTTGAAATTCTAGGACAATAAGAAAACTCCTAGGTAACATCCTGTCTCACCTATCTTACCATTCCAGAATCTCTGTCATTCTGCTTTGAAGTCAAAGTTATTATGTAGTAGACTGAATTAACATTCCTCAAAGTTGTTCACATCCTAACACCTAGAACCCATGAATATGTTACCTTAAATGACAAAAGGAACTTTGCAGATGTGATTAAGTTGAGACTCTTGTGATGGAGAAATTATCCTGCATTGTTCAGGTGAGCCCTAAATGTAATCACAAATGTCTTCATTTAAGGGAAGCAGAGAAACATTTGACTTCAAAAATAGGTGTGATGGTAGAATCGGCAAATTGGACTGATGCAAGGAAGGGCTCAGGAGCCAAGAAATGCAGTAGGCCTCCAGAATCTAAGAAATGGAAAGAAATGGATTTTTCCACTAAAGCCTGCAGAAGGAAACAGTCCTGCATTCTGATTTTAGCTTAGTGAAACTGGCTTAGGATTTTTAGTCTCTAGAAATATTAGAGGATAAATCTCTGTTGTTATAAGCCACCATGTTCTGTTAAATTGTCCCATCAATCACAGTACATGAATACAACATTATCTCACTTATGATGAATTTAGCTGTAAGTCATTCAAATGCCAAGCTTAAACTATAAAGAAATGCATTATTTCATATATCAGGAAATCTAGATTACGGCAGATTTTAGGTGTGTTAAAATAAAGACTCTAGCTTCTTTCCATTCCTCTGTGTTATGCCCACTTTGCATGAAATTTTATTCCTGCCAATGACAATGGGACAATATACTATCTCATTCATTGCTTAAAAAAAGCTGTCACTTAGTCAAGATCTATAGATCCTGCCTTTTAATCTGATTTGGCCAAACTGGGGCATGTGCTCTCTCCAGGGCCAACAACTACTTAGAGATGCTATTCCCTAATTAATGTGAGTAAGTGTTCTTGAACCCATCACAAACAAGGAGTGAGATTAACATAATTGACATTAATCAATCAGGATCCAGCCCTGAAGTTGGGAGAGAATGGCTATCTGTACAAAACTGGCATTAGGAAAAAGGCAAAGGATAAGGAGACCATACAATTTATCAGCCAGCTGGAACATTACTGAGAATGAGAGGGTGCACAATCAAGATTTCCCCCATATGACAGGCATAAACTGGTACTATCCATTCACCCTAGGACTTATGGAAACCCAGTAGTGTCAACTATAAGCATTTTGATTAAGGCTGATTAGAACACCCTTTTGGTTTAAGATCAATTCCTGAGAATAAAGGATTACAAAAACAAGGAAACACATGATCTGCCAAGTTAGATGACTTACTAAAGATGACTTTATTAATTCAATTTCAGAGCTCCTTCCATGCATCACTTCATGTAACACAGAGTCAAATATAGAAGCCAGCCTCACCTGTGATTGTTATCTAGGATTGCCATAGCAAAGTTATGGCTTAAATAGCAGAAATTTACTACTTTACAGTTTTAGTGGTTGAAATTTGGAAATCAAAGTGCTGGTAGGATTGGTTCCATCTGAAGCCTGTGAGGGAATGTCCTCTTCCAAGCATCACTCCTTGGCTTATGGATGGCCCTCTTCTCCTTATGTCCTTTCTTATTTTCTTCCCTCTGCGTGTGTCTCTGTGTCCAAATTTCACCTTTTACATGGACACAAGTCATACTGAATCAGGGCCCACCCTAATGACTTCATTTTTACTTGATCGCTTCTGTAAAAAATCCCATGTTCCAATAAGGTAATATTTTGAGGTACTAGAAGTTAAAATTATAATATATAAATTTGACAGGGGAACACAATTCAACCCATAACATACCCCCAAGGGAAATTCACAGTAAAGCAGCCAGACAGGAGAAAGAGCTCTTTATTAGGCTATATGAGGAGCTGCTAGGAAAACAAGAATATTATCTCAGAAAAAAACTCTTTGAGGGAGAACTTGTAAGAGAGGACTTGGATTTATGCTCTATAAAGTGAATAAAGTGAGAATTAGAATCAACTGATGGAAATTGACTGAAGAAAGATTTTTTTCACTTCCGCAACATTTATTTTCCTCTCATCAAGTGCTTTCTGTCTACGCATTTGAGCCTCACAGGTGATTGTTATAAACAGCGGGAAGAGAAATTATTGGGAGGCACAAAAATACTCAATAAGGGAATACACTTTCAACATCAAAGACCGAAAATATCACTGTCAGAGATGCCATATTAGCTCTAATGACAAAAGTCTGACACGATCCCAGGGGTCTCCAGCCAACCCATGACTGAGAGAGGCTCCTCAAGACTCTGCTGTCAGTGTGCTAGGTGAGCCATAGCATTGCCCTGTTCCTTCCTGCCCATTTCCTTGGCAGAGTGGAGTTGGTAACTGTCCTAAGTTCCCAGAGGGTCAATTAAAGGTCAAAGGACCACAGTGGCTTGTGGGAAAAGGAAGGAGATTAATGACACCAGGCTCAATTATCAATGCCAAAGATGTCTGTAAATCAGACTATTCTGATAACTGTTTTGGTTCCTTTGTCCTTTATCATAATCATGTCCACATTGCCTCTGCCAACTAAATGCTGCCATTAGCTCTCTGCCACCTCAGAACTCCACTTCCCATTGACTTGAGGGAGTTCATTCCAATGGCAGCAATTACCACTGTCTTAGCCTACAGAAAAGAAACACCACAGAGCTCCTCTGTGATGTTACTGAGGCCTCCCTCCTGAATACATTTCCCACAGATTTGGTGAAGCAATTGTCCTCTACACTGTCTTAGGAAACATAACTAGGGGGTATGTAAGCATATTTTACCGGATAAATCCACTGTTGCACTTTGACCTTCCAAAACCTCTATTCAAAGGCTTTTTCCTCAGTATTTCATGGAAGTTCTGACATTTTTTTAAAATTTATTTATTTGACAGAGAGAGAGAGAGATCACAAGTAGGCTGAGAGGCAGGCACAGAGAGAGGAGGAAGCAGGCTCCCCGCTGAGCAGAGAGCCCAATGCGGGCCTCGATCCCAGGACCCTGAGATCATGACCTGAGCTGAAGGCAGAGGCTTTAACCCACTGAGCCACCCAGGCGTCCCTGACATTTTTAACTTCAATTTAATGTAGGGCATCTTGGATTCAGGTTTTAGTCAACTAATTAAGAAAACTCTTAGAGAGAGCTACTCTTAGTTGCTCATGTTAATATACTGAATTCAGAAAATCTCCTCAATGTGCCCATATCAACAAATTCAGTCTGATCTATTTGCTGAGACTCTATTCTGATATATGTTCTCCAGGTTTCTATCATTATAAATTGGCAAAATTATGCAATTATTTTAGTGCGTATTATAACTACTCATAGCAAACTCTCTGTACCTCACCTTCCAGAATAACCTTGAACTGAAGATGATTATAATTCTAGAGGTAGTAACAGATGTTAAGAGTAGGTCCTGAGGAGTATAGCAATCTCTTATAATGCAACAATCTCAAGGAAGGCAGGTACAGGTCCTTCAGGAAAGGAAGACTAACTTCTTCTGACAGGGGAAGAAGGACTGTTGAAAAAGCAGGCTTGATGGAATATATGGTTTCATCAGAAACTGTCCATATGTCTTCATCCCAATTTTCAGGATTCTACTCTTTCCCAAACAGAGCACTATCTTTTACATAAGAGAATCATCAAGGTTAGGAACTCAGTTTGCATATATACAATAATGTATAAGATATGATATGATATGATATGATATGACATGACATGACATAATATAGCCACCCCTATAATTAGACTTTGGGCTTCATTTTCACAAAACTCATCCCGTGGAAGAAAAGCTAGACATTAAGAGGAAAAGAGTAATGACAAACCAGACCTCACAAGAACACAGAAGGACAAACAAGATTCCATCACTGCCTCTATCCTTGAAGGCCTTGGTGGAGGAGAAGTTGGTATCCTTCACCCTTTAGTTGTACAGGTTTGGCCCAGGACTTGGAGAAGCCGAAGAAGGAACACCTCAGAGCCAGAGTCCCTACCCATGTCCCAAAGTGAACCAGCCAATGAACCACAAGATATGTGAACAGAAACCGTTATCCTACACGAAACTTTCTAATGTTACAGCCACTGCTTTACTACCAGCTTCTGAATCTCTCTCAAGTTTCTCTTGTGGCCAGCCCTAACTCTGAACTATACAGGGGGAGAATTCTGGGAAACAGAGCTCCAGCTTAGCTAAACTGACACAGTACCAAGTCACCATGTTATCCCTCCGATATTCATTTCTCCTCTCTTTCTCTGTCCCAGTTGGTCTCATATCAACATTCTTTCTCCTTATGCTGTCAAAGAAGCAGAAGTCCCTATGCATTCAACTCAGTCAAATAATTATCTTGGGGGAAGGGGTGGTGGGAGCAAGGGGATACAAGGTCTCACATATCTAATCTCTCCTGAAGTCTTAAGCTCATCCAGGTTACCCTAATATATGGGTGTGTGGATTTACATGTATATTATGTGTGCATAAATACATATACAGTATACATGTGCAAATCTGTGCGCCTGTGGGTATTTGCAGATGTTTAAGTGTGTATGTATAAATATGTATGTATGTATGTGTATATGAATATATATATAGCATATATGAGCACACATGTGTATATACGTGTAAAATCAAGGCCCTTGCTTTTTACTTTGAAATACCACATTGATTTTTTTAACATATTGATATTTTTATAATAGAAGTTTTTTTCTGAAGCAATGAATAAACTAATACCAAAACTTGAATAAACATAGAAATAATAAATGGCAGCTCCATTATAATAATGTAGACTTTAGGATCCATTTCTGCCAGTATGAATCAATTAAATTAGAACTGAGGTCAAAAGATCCCATATTATATTTTATTTTTCTTTCTTTTTCCTTACTCAGTTTAATTACATGAAGTAGAATTCCAAGCGAATGACTGCCAGGAAAGTTTTATTATCAGCCTCTCCTGATGTCTCTTTGTTAAATAGCTTCAATGTGAAATTCTTATTCATTAACTAGATTCTATTTTATTGAAGACTGATTTTTAAAAAGGTTGCATATTCTTATAACTTTCCATCTTGGGTGATTTCACCTGCATTTGACATTTTATTAAAGAGAAACCAATTTCTCTTCTTGATGATTCACTGAGCTCCTCAGATCAAACATTCCTTTGTAAGAATTTGTTTATTATATGAACTTATGTCCCCACACCAGCACCCACACTTAAACACATGCAAAAACAATTTTTAAATTCATAAATAAGTATGGTCTCCTTAACCCCCCCTCCTCTCTGAATTACTTCCATGGGGACAAGCCTGGCAAAAGGCAAAACTCTCATATAATTGTAGAGCTCACACCACTCCTCTTCTGTACCTTTACCTGATTTTCTCCCATCTTCCCCTCCTGCCTTGCACACCAGATCTGATTTCCTACCAGAAAAAAATCTGTATCTTCTTTCTGTACATCTCTGTATTCAGTTAAATGAAGTCTTCAGCCTTCCAAAGTTATATGATATAGATTCCTAGTGTTACTGACATTTGAACTGTGAGCTCTTAAAGGATAATAAAATTCAAAACGAGAAATTATTAAACCTCCAAATGTAGCTCTCAGGCAATGTGACAAAAACATTGCAGGGCCCTTAAATTACAGGTAAACAGCACTGCCTTCCCATCTACTCATAATGCTGACTCTTCTTACTGTACCTAGAGGAACGATAGAACACAACAGCATATCCAGTAGCCAATTTTCTCAGAGAGTAAAGGTAAATAGGACTCTTCTCTTCTCTACTCTCTCAAATGTGATAATCCCTGCCAACCACAGTTTTACATGGACATATCAAAAGTCGACTTCCATTATCTTTTTTAAAGATGCATGATTTAGATCAACAATCTTGAACATGTACATACAATAACAACAATGCGCAGCCATGAAGAGAGCAGAGATAGGTTTATGCTCTACCTTTTCCACATATAATGGAAGACCAAGTCATAACTGGGAAAAGTACCCAGGATGATCATTTGTGAAAAGGTCTGGCAGCTACACTAGCTTTTGCTGAGAATTGCAAAACCGAATCAAGAGAAATGGCAAAGACAAAAGAAAATTTAAATTTCAACTCAGTAAGGGCTGATTTCACTCTTTTAACAAAAAACTTGTGGGAGAATCTACCTCAGCAGATCATAACAACAGCAAAGCTTCCTGAATAATTAAAGCAGGGTATTCAAGGTGAGCATTAACTATTAGATTTGTTTTTTTAATGTAAGTTAATCTAGTTTGTTTTGGAAGCAAGGGGCTTCCAGATCATTTATATCCTGCATTAGAAATATATACTTAATTCAATTTTCACTCTTCGTTCCTCCATTCTGCATTTTTTAGAAAATTTGTATTTTGAAAACCAGTTTTCTTCCACATACCGCAGTTGCAAAATTAAATACAACTAGGGTTTCTAAAGAAGAATCAAAATATCAGAAGCATTCTCTAAGACAAAACCAAGAAGGGGGTTCTTTCTTCATTTCAAAAACTGGGTGATTTCTAGGGGCCTGGGAATCCAAACATTTCTCAGGCATTCTTGTAGATTGAATCAAAATGTTTCACATCTAAACACCACTATTGTTTTACAAATGTATGTAGCAGTTTTATTTACAGACATCCAATCATCACTTCCCTTACTCCGTTCTTTGAAGGTTTTACCTGCGGCTCATCTTTTCTCTCTTTCATTATTTTCTATTCCACATCTATCAGTGGTTCTCAGTATGGGTGACAAAACAAACTCATGAGGAACTTTTAGTGCTTAAGTCCTCCTCCCAGAAATTCTGATATAATTGGCTTGAGATGGATTCTAGGTTTCATATTTTTTAAATATTCTCCAGGTGATTTTTGTAAGCACCTAGGATTGAGAATCAGTAAAGTAGACTATCACCTCCTACACTGGACTCCCTGTTCCTAATCTGCGCTCCTCTGGATATCATGTCCACCACCTCACTTCAGCCACCCAAACCCATGGTTATACAATAAAATTTACCAGTATCTTCAGTCCCCCATAATATTAATTTTAAGCATGCCACTCGAAATATTCTTTCATCCCCCTTTGACCTTCACCCCACTGGCTACCTTTAAACTGAAACTCACCTCCTCAGGTCCTCACTTCCTCCCACTTTTCACCTTGAATTCTATGGTCCATCATTATACCAACTCTTCTGCATAAGCCATAACTTTCTTTTCTCTCTCACATTCCCGTGTTTATGCCTGACCAAACCCTTGTACTGGATAAATCCAATCCCCTGCATGCCCTGTATGAGATGTGCTGACTCACTATGTGACTTGAGTACTAACCACAAATCTTCCTTAGAACTTTCTAGTAATCAGGGGCATCTGGGCTATTCAGTTGGTTAAACATCCAACTCTTGATTTCTACTCAGGCCATGATCTCAGGGTTGTGAGATTGAGCCCCACATCGGATTCCATGCTGAGCATGAAGCCAGCTTAAAATTCTTTCTTTCTCCCCCTTTTCTTCAGTCCCTTCCCACCTCTCTCTCTAAAAAATATTAAAAGTTAAAAAAAATAACTTTCTTGTAATCCAATCATACTTCCCTTTCTAACTTACTCTCCCAGTCTCCTAGGTCACTATTTTACACTTTCTGATCTCCTCAAACTTCTAACACCATTTCCATTTCCTTCACTCTCTGGTAATGGCCTTGCTTCTTATTTTATCAAAAAATTAGAAACCATCAGAAAAAGAACTTCCATATGTTTCCATCACAATATCTCCCTACACCTGTACCTTGCCTACATACACCACATTGATGATATGGCATCAACACCATGATAATCTTCAAGACAAATCTACACAGATTATTGAGACAAAGTTCAGTAAGAAAAAAGGAAAAGACATCCTCTACAATAGAACAAGGATATATATATACCACATTCATTGATTTGATAAATATTCATTGATCAGCTATTATATCCTAGTTAATATTCACTGAGCTATGCAACAGCAATAAGCAAAGTCCTTTAACACCCAGGTAGACTTTTATCTTAGGGCTTCTGAACTATCAAAATGGAAAAGTCCCCCAAGGAATCTGAATGACTAATTCCTTACCTCCTTCATATCTTGGCTCAAATGTCACTTTCTCAAACAAAGCCTAACTCTTCCCACACTATTGTAAATTTCAACCTTACCCCCACACACACACACACACACACATCACCTACTCCCTATACCTTATCCTACTTTATTCTTTATTTCTTCTATAGCACATTTGCTCCTTAATGTATTCTATTATGTATGTATTATATCCATAGAAATATATTTAATTTTATGTTCTTTATGCTAGAATGTGAAAAACATGAGTGTAAATACTATTGGCTTGGCTCATTGATGTATTCCAGGGACCTAGAATAATACTTGCCCAAAGGAGGCTCTAAATATTCATTAGATCCTTCTCATTCATTCTCTCAATTCTCTGTCTGGAGGTTCTATTAGAGTATGTTTGGTCTTTTTGTAATATCTGCCATATTGCTCAACCTCTCTTTTATATCTCTTATCTTTTTAGTGCTGTTTTGCCTCTGGCTCATTTCCTCAGATCTGCTTTTCTATTTACTAATTCACTCTTCAGCTATGTCTATTTAACTTCTCTGTTATATTTTAATAGCTTTTTTCTTTTAATTTCTGCAATTTCAATTTTGTTCCTTTTCAACATACTTTTTATCCCTAATGCTCTCTTTTGTAATGATTTTGATTATTTTTATATCTCCTGTAACATACATATTTCATAGTGTCTACTAATAATTCTTTTTTGTAAATGCAATTTTATAGATTTTATTTATTTATTTGAGAGAGAGAGAGAGTGCATGAGAGGGGGTAAGGTCATGTGAGAAGCAGACTCCCCACTGAGCAGGAAGCCCAATGCAGGGCTCCATCCTGGGACTCTAGCATCATGACCTGAGCTGAAGGCAGTCGCTTAACCAACCAAGTCACCCAGGCACCCCTCTACTAATAATTCTTATATCTAAATTCGTTAGGCATCTGATCCTACTGTTTGTGTGTCTATTGACACTAACCATAAGTAGATATTCCTCGTGTCTTTTGAATTGGGGATTATGAAGTGTTCTATTTGTGACAATCTTGTGCAGCCTGAGTGTAAGGTGGACCTATTCAAAAGAGTATGTATTTACTTCTACTGGCCACTCTCAGACTATGCTAAACTTCTCACCTTAGTGATTTCTATATAATGCAGTTTGTATAAATGTAAAGTTCACACATATGTGGCAGAAACATGATTACAAGTTATTCAGAGAGGTTTTTTCCACACAAGGAACTAAATAGAAATATATAAAATTCCTCATTATCTCCCATCTTTGTAAGCAGTTGTTGGTTTTTTGTTTTTTGGTTTTTTTAAACTTGTTCACACCTCACTAGGGATGCAGCTTCCAGAGAGGTCTCAGCTTCTGCTCTGTGTGGTGGTAAGGTCCAAGTCTAATTCCCTGCCTCATGTGACCACTGAGTCCAGCTCTTCTCATCACTTTGGCACTATGGTATTAGCTCTATATTAGTCCATTCTTTGTTTTGGTCATGTAGGTATCACTAAGTTTGCTATAAATTCATCCTATATATTCAAAAGAATGACTGTTATATCTTTTTTTTTTTAAAGATTTTATTTATTTATTTGACACAGAGAGAGAGAAATTACAAGTAGGCAGAGAGGCAGGCAGAGAGGCAGGGAGAGGAGGAAGCAGGCTCCCTGCTGAGCAGAGAGCCCGATGTGGGCCTCGATCCCAGGACGCTGAGATCATGACCTGAGCCGAAAGCAGAGGCTTTAACCCACTGAGCCACCCAGGCGCCCATGACTGTTATATCTTAACCGTAATTTCTAACTGTTCTGTTGAGGCACGTTTTCAAGTTGCACATGAAAATAAAGTAAAAGTCAATGATCATACATGTAGTGTTAGCAAATTATAAGAATCTTCCTTGCAATCTTCTCCAGTATCCTTTCATTTCCAGTCTCTCAAGATAATGTTGTGTGTGCTTTTTGGTGGAATGGTTTATGTCAGTTTATGTTAGTTAAATGTATGATTATTTTTAGTTTTCAATGTGATTCAAAAAAGAATAACAAAAACACTTTTCAATTCTAATTCAACCTAATATAATGAATTATGTGCATAAGGACACTTTCCTAAGCATATTTATGTGTTATTAACACCTTCAATCCTCATAGTTCTGTGAAATAAGTACTGTCATTAGCTTCCATTTTAAATAGAAGGAAAATGACACACAAAATGATTAGTGGCCCTGTTCAAGGTTACACGGTAAGTGGTTTAGCTGAGAATGTTTCTAATAACTCTGATATCAGATACTGATGTAGCAGTAACTATTCTATCTTGTAAATTAAGTAACTACAAAAATCATAGGCCTTGATGAAAGTTAGGTGAGGAAAAGATAAAGTTCTTTGGGATTTCGGAGAATTTTAAGTTGGAGGAGATGGCCAAGGACAGTAAATCCATCTCCATGTAAATAGCACTTAAAAAAGCAACTTAATAGAGGGATACCTGGGTGGCTGAGTCAGTTAAGTGTCCGACTCTTGATCTCAACTCAGGTCTCGATCTCAGGGTGTTCAAGTCCCAGCTGGATTCCATGCTAGATGTGGAGGCTGCTTAAAGAAAAACTTAACAGAATATTTTATATCCACTAGCATCATTGACCATCAAGAATAACACATTGCTATAATATTAAGTAGTATTATTATATTATGCACTGTATTGACTAAGTTTCTTGCAGCTCTGAACAATATTTGTTAATGAATCTATTTGCCTCTGTATTTATCTTTCCTTAATATTTCTTCTCAGTCCTTGGCACTAACTTTGCATATAGTAGGTACTTAATCTTTTGAATTGAATCAGTTTAAACAAGCTTAACTATAGTTTCTTTTCCTTGGGCACATACTCCTTGGGCAGTGAAGTGAAAGAAAACTGGAAATTTCTAAGGAAACTCATGGGAAAAACTTGGGAAGAAACTCCAGGTAAAAACTTAGAGTTTTTAATTTCCATGAACAATCAAAACAGCAGATAATTGTGTGGTTTGTTTGTTGATTTTATGGTCGTCAACAACATTATATTTTGTAACAAACACACAGGCTATCCCAATTACCAATTAATAATAGGAGCACAGATTCAAAATAACATTATCTGCTTTTTAGATAGTTCCTGGCAATTAAAAACTCCAAGCTCTTAGACATCAGTATTGTTTGACAGACTTATACAAAACTAAATCTAGTTTTTTTAAGCTTCAGAACCTACTCTTCTAGGTAAAAATATTGTGATTACCCTACCAAAGTCTCAGACACCTATTTCTAACCATCAGGGTCCCTTCCTACAACACAATTTATCTCAATATCAGTAAAATTTTTCAATCCAGTTTTCTTTAGAACTCTGAGGGTTAAAATAGGCCACTTCCCTCAAAATGCCTCATTCTTATTTTAGAGTAAATAATCTGACTTAAACCTAAGAAAAATTGTCATTGCTAAAATTTGAACTACTCATCCCAATGATATTGACCAACATTTATTTGAGGACGCTAATCCAATCCTATCAACAATTTTATGAGGCAGGTATTACTATAATCATCCCCGTATTATAAATTTTTTTTTTTTTAGNGGACGCTAATCCAATCCTATCAACAATTTTATGAGGCAGGTATTACTATAATCATCCCCGTAGTATAAATTTTTTTTTTTTTAGATTTTTTATTTATTTATTTATTTATTTCACAGAGGGAGAGAGATCACAAGGAGGCAGAGAGGCAGGCAGAGAGAGAGAGGGGGAAGCAGGCTCCCCGCTGAGCAGGGAGCCCGATGCGGGCCTCGATCCCAGGACCCTGAGATCATGACCTGAGCCGAAAGCAGAGGCTTTAACCCACTGAGCCACCCAGGCGCCCATCATCCCCGTAGTATAAATAAGAAAACTGAGAAACAAAGTATCTAATGTGCCCAAGGTTGTATGGTTGTACAACCAGTAATTGGTGACCTGAAAACAAACCCAAATAGTTTAGCTCCAGGGATATCAATTATTCTTAATATCTATGTTCACCCCAGGATCAACCATAGCACAAATGTGTGCCAGAGGCCAATTAGGACCTACACTGTTAGTATTTTAAAAGATGGGCTGAAAGCACCATGGAAAGCAACTTTTAGACATGCTGCCTCCCACTTTACTTAAGTATTGAGAAAATTATTGTCACCTATTTTATGGAGATGCTAAAACTGGCTGAGCAGTTCCTCTGTCTTCAATGCCAAGGAGACCTCCAAGGATGCTCTTGAGTTGGAGAGTTAGATCCAAAACAAAGAGGAGATATTGTAGCCTGTGCTAAGTCAGCAGGATAGCCACTGGGATGCATAAACATAAGAGCAGAAGTCGTAATTTCTGCCTTTTCTGTGGGTGCATCAGACCTTAGTGTATTGAGTATTCTAAAATGGAGTAGTAGTAACTGATGTGCCTCTGAGGAGTTCTTTTCTCTCTCCTTCCTTTGTTCTTTCAAATCCATCTTCCTAAATATTAGGACCTTCTATACTTTGCTTTTATTGATTGATTGATTGATTGATTGATTGTTGTTTCTATTCCCAGAAGTTTTCTTAGTGGTGTTTTATTTCAGAGGCCCCGAGTCATCTTCTTTCTCTCCTTTGATGGATCTCTTTGGAAAAGAGACAAAAAATAGTTTAGAGCAATCCTTGGGAACAAACAGTGTGTTCTCATCAATATTCTAAGAAACAATTGGGTTGGTTTGGGAAGTTCTAGAGTGCAAGCTGCCATAACAATTAGTTTTTAATATCTCTGTTTAAAAAATAAACACCATGAAGAAAACTTCGCAAAAGATAGCTAAAGAATAGCAAAGAAATTTTTTTTCTGGAATATTTATCTCAAACAAACATCCTCAACAAGGTGCAATGAGGAGGAAGAAATTAATCAGGACCAACAACTAGAAATACAAACCTTTTTAGTAATAAAGAAACACTCAAGATACTAATGCAAAAATCACCATATCGTTTGATACAGTAAGTTTGACATAATCTCTACCTGAGCTGCAAATTTTACTTTTCTCCTTCATTTTAATAGGAGATCAAGCTGATAAAGAAATCAAAAACAGGGCACCTGNATTTTAATAGGAGATCAAGCTGATAAAGAAATCAAAAACAGGGCACCTGGGTGGCTCAGTGGGTTAAAGCCGCTGCCTTCGGCTCAGGTCATGATCTCAGGGTCCTGGGATCGAGGCCTGCATCGGGCTCTCTGCTCAGCAGGGAGCCTGCTTCCTCCTCTCTCCTCTCTCCTCTCTCTCTGCCTGCCTCTCTGCCTACTTGCAATCTCTCTCTCTGTGTCAAAATGAATAAATAAAATCTTTAAAAAAAAAAGAAATAAAAAACAGTCTTCCCTGTAATTAAAATTTATTTCAGTGTATCAAAGTTAGCCTAATGCTATTTCTCTGGTCAGGAATTATCAGGTATTTGGGAGGTATATAAAGGAATGCATAAAATATTTGTGGATTGGTGTTTGCCTCCCTGCAGAATCAGGATATAGTACTCTAAGTTTCTTTTTCATTCCATTAGAGATAAGTGTTAATATAGTCTGATAAAGGTTGAAGTGAGTATAATCCAAATCCAAGCATTTCTAGATTTACCTTGACCAAGAACATATTCAGAACATTTTTATATTTGACCAGTTATGGAAAGCAATTCAAAATGCTGCTATAATTTTTAAAGTCAGATGACTTTCTTTTCTTCTTAAAGAATGAAACATATTAGAAAGTGGAATTGAATAAAATTTATGCTTGATACTGCATTTATCCAGTAATCTATAAGGTATATAAAGCATACAATAAAAGTATTAAGATACTGCCTGCATATAAAATAGCAGATTCCTCAATTTTTGTATATCATGCTTCTGAATATGGTGTTCCTTATTGCAAGACAACCTTCATCAATGTCATGTGGGTGGTGAGGTCCTGAAAATAGTATACAGACCATGGTGATAGCAGTTAAGGTGTTAAGAATTGATGAATTATGGGTATATTTTAAAGGCAGAGCCACAGGATTTTCTAACAGAAGGGATATGGGGTGATAAGGTAAGGAAAAATTCAGTAGCAACTATAGTATTTTTGTCCTAAGATCCTGGAATGATACAGTTGACCTCAACAGATAGAGCAAACCACAATGGGACAGACTTTGATGGGAAGAGTGGGAGTTCAGTTATGAGCTGTTGACTTTGAAATGTTTGTTAGACTTCAATTAAAGATGTAGAGGAAGCAACAGAATATACAAGTCTGGAATTTGAGAGGTCTAGGCATAGCAATATAAGTATGAAAGCTGTCAGCTTCTGAGTGATATTAAAGTCTTAAGAGTCCATGAGGTTGCCAAGGAAGTGAGTATAAATGCTGAAAAGCAGTGGACAAAGAACTCTTTGGGGGACTCTATCATTATGTGCTCTGGGAAATGGGAACACCCAGTGAGGGAGACAAAGAAGTAGTCCATCAGACAGAGGGAAAGTGGTAAGGATGTAATGTCCTGGAAGCTAGTAGAAGAATGGGCATTAAGGAGAAGTAAATCATTCATAAATCAAAGCTGCTCTTAGGTCAAGTGGAGAACTGAGAATTCTCTGTTGTACTTTGCCACATGAAAATTATTAATGACTTCAGTGTGATTAAATGTGAAAAACAGAGGGAAAACCTTGACAATTAAAATGGTGTTTAATCGGATTTCATAAGTCTGGTAGGCAGAATAATGATCCCCTCATCCACTCGAAGATGTCCAAGTTCTAATCCCCAGAATCTGTGAATATGTTATATAACATGGCAAATGTGAATTAAAGTTGCAAATAGAATTAAGGTTAACAATCCTTAAACTGATATTAAAATAGGGAAGTTATCATGGACTATCCAGGTAGGATGATGTAAACATGAGCATCAGTAAAAATTTGAAAAGGAAAGAGTAGAAGAGGTCAGACTAATGCAATGGACTCTATCCACCATTGATGGATTTGAAGTTAGAATAAAGGTGCCATGAATCAAGAAATACTGGTGACTTCCAGAAGCTGCAAAAGGTAATAAGTAAATAATAAATAAGTAATTAAATAAATATTTTTAATTTAAAAAAAAAAGGATTCTCTTTTAGAGCCCTTGAGAAAAGAACCTCCCTGCCAACACCCTGATTTTAAGCCCATATAGGACTCTTGTCAGACTTCTGACCTATAGAACTATAAAATAATAGACTTATGTTTTTTTAAGCCACTACATTTGTGGTGATCTGTGAATGGCCACAATAAGAAAGTTGGCAATTATGTCATCACTGTCCCTGAGTTTTCAGTCTTTAAGTCTTCATCGATATCACAAGGAAATGGTAAGAGTATTTGTGGTTTAGTGTAGCTGATGTTAATCTTTCACAATCAATCTAAAAACAAATTTCCAAGCAAACTGATGCATAATGACAATGAAGAGCTCAATATGAAGACATTGTCAAAGTCCTAAATGTATTAGAAATGCACATTCAAAGTAGAGATGAGAGCGAGAGAAAGCAGTTGGTAATAGTTGTCTCATGTTCCCAGGGCATCTGAAAACTTACAGAGCTGGGGCTAACAACAACAAAAAAAATGTTTTGGGTTTTTTTTTTAAGATTTATTTTTTATTTGAGAGAGAGAGAGTACAAGCAGGGGGAGGGGCAGAAGGAGAAGGAGTGAATCTTTAGCAGACTCCCCATTGAGTACGGAGCCCACCATGGGACTCAATCTGACGACCCTAAGATCATGACCTGAGCCAAAACCAAGAGTCGAACACTTAACTGACTGAGCCACCCAGGTGCCCCACAACAAAAAAAGTTCTGACCAGCAATAGCTTTTGATGAAGTAAAAACAAAACATTCCAATGAGAGAGAAAATAGACAAATAATGGAGGAAGTCTTGAAATGAGAACCAAACTGTGGAATGGGAAGGAGAAACAGTAAGAATCCTTGAAACAGAAGCCAGGTCAGGCACAATGGCAAGCATATAATGCTACTTAAAACCTCTCATGAGATTATAGCCTCCTTTTGACTTTCCCTGTCTCCAAAGAATATCGTCATCCACAAGTTGCCTGAATCGCAAACTCTGGCAATCAGCTTTGACTTCTCTTTCTTTCCTTATGTCTGACTACTCATCCGTTCCAATCATCCCACCTCCCTCTCGTCTCTCCAGTCTCTCAGCTGTTTATCTGAATTAACCACCACCACCTCTTACCTGGTTTACACTATAGTATTCCAATTTCTCTCCTGCCCCCCCACCCGCAGGTTTCTCCTTTCTAGGTCATTCCTCAGACTGCTTCCAAACTGATCTTCTTAAAGCACAAACTTAACCTTAGTTAAATCCTCCAGTGGCTTCTGGAGCTTGTGTCATGAAGTTCAGACTCCCTATCATGGGATACAGAGTAGTTCTTTTTTTTTTAATTTTTTTAATTTTTTTATTCTTTGCCCCAGGGGTACAGGTCTGTGAATCATCAGGCTTACATCTTTCACAGCATTCACCAAAGCACAAACCCTCCCCAATGGCCATAACCCATCTACCCTGTCCCTACCCTCCCACGCCCCAGTAACCCTCAGTTTGTTTTGTGAGATTAGGAGTCTCTTATGGTTTGTCTCCTTCCCCATCCCATCTTGTTTCATTATTTTTCCCTCCCTACCCCCCACGACCCCCCAACCTGACTCTCAAGTTCCTCATATAAGAGAAATCATATGATAATTGTCTTCCTCTGATTGACTTATTTCACTCAGCATAATACCCTCCAGTTCCATCCACGTCGTTGCAAATGGCAAGATTTCGTTTCTTTTGATAGCTGCATAGTATTCCATTGTATATATATATACCACATCTTCTTTATCCATTCATCTGTTGATGGACATCTAGGTTCTTTCCAGAGTAGTTCTTAATGATGTCATCTCTTTTCTCCACTTCCTCCAACCTGCTACTCTATTCCTGAATTATAATGAATTCCTTATAAATCACAATGTTTCTAACCACTGAACTTTACACAGGCAGTTTTCTCTGCCTAGAATATACTTCTATACCCCTCCCTATCCCCCACCGGCCTTCGCCCGGCTAATCTTTGTATGCTTTGACTCACAGCTAACAACTGCACTTTTTCTAAGCAGCTGTCCTTGATATCTGAAATTGGGTCAAGCAATACTACTATGGGCTCCCAAAACATCCTAGAACCATATGTGATATTGTGATTACCTATTCATTTCCCTGTCTTCACACTAAAATGTTAACTCCTTGAATGAAGGGACTTTATTCTAACCAGGGTTAACTACGGCACCAAGCAAAATGCCTGACATATACTAGGTTTTCAATAATTATTTTCCAAATGACAAAAATATATATAAAATATGTATGGAAGGAAAGAAGGTACAGAATTCTGTCTGACGGTTTTCATCTCCAACCTCAGGCTGATATTGTTTACTAGAAAGAGGTAACCCTAATTTAGCCTAAGAAGCCAGAGCTGTTATAAATTTTGTAGTTACCTATCTGCAGCTGAATGTCAAGTAAATATGAAGCACTTAAATGTTTCAAGTGAGTCTCAGCAATATTGTGGGTAATCACAAGACTTCCTGCCATGTCCTGGGTAAATACTGCTAAATGCTAGGTGTAGAACAAATGTTATCACTTTCCTCTTCCCCATTTTCCTTAGAACTTCACTCACTGGATGCTCTGCCCTCAGCTAGCCAGTCTATTTCCTCTCCAGTCCTACCACTGCCCTGGACTCAGTCTAACTCACTATTGGACACAAGATGTTGACTATAGAGCCAAGGTTAACATATTTAACTTTCAACTTCCTCCAACTGGTTACAGAGAATATGTCTTTCTTTTGTGATTTTTAGCGCATCAACCAAAAAGAGTATCTTGACCTGGCTTCTAGCTCAATGTCCTTTGTAAAGTCACAAAACTAATTTTCCGCCTTTCTCTAGCTATAAATTTTCATGACATTGGGATGTTTGGAAGTTTAATTATTTTATTGTAGAAAACATTTGTAGATGGGGACACTTGACTGGCTCAGTCAGTTAAGCATCTGCCTTCAGCTCAGGTCATGATCCCAAGGCCCTGAGATCGAGTCCCACATCAGACTTCCTGCTCCTTGGGGAGCCTGCTTCTTTCTCTCCCTCTGCCTGCCGCTCCCCCTGCTTGTGCTCATGCTCTCTTTCTCACTATCTGTTAAGTAAATAAATAAAAACAAAATCTTAAAAAAAAAAAACCATTTGAAGATGAACAAGATACTGAGATGGTGACTAGTATAATGTTACTATTCCCTGAGTGTTAATCATTCTTTCCTATTACCAGGCCAGGTGCAGCAAAGCAGTGGAAATTTTGCAATTTTGCAGTGTAAACATTCTTAGATATTAGACAACATTGTGAAGGACAAAAGTGATGTGATCAATCTCAGTAAGTATGGCTTAGAATGACTTGTTTCACTAGCTCCAAAAAAAGCAAATGTGTCCTCTGTATGACTTTACATTTTGGCACTATAATGGATTTTTGGAACTAGGTCCTTATTGCAAGTGAAAATTAGTCATTATTCTCCAATCATAGTTCCCATTGTGGATTCTCACTTTTTTTTAATGTAGCTTTTAATCATAGAAACAGGTGAGGTTTTTGGTTCCTACTATCTGAAACAAAACTATATCATATTCAGCAGTTTGCAACTTAATGACCCAAAGTTAAATAAAATGGAATTAAGTTTATAGAAGAAATCTACCAATACTTTAAACAAGTGGTCATGTAATAAAAAATTCATTGAATTATAGTTTCTCTGTTCTTCATAATGAACTAGTCAACTTTTATGCAAAATATGAGAGACTGTTAATTTTTCTGAGACTCTATACACATTTTAATCTTCCTTTATGTTGCAGCTGACAGCTCTTCTCTGACAAATTTGATTCTGAGCAAGTTAATCAAAATTTTCAAAATTATGATATTTAGTATTGTTTTATTTTGTTTTGTTTCTATAGAGGCTCCACGCCCAGTATGGTTCAGGGCTTGAACTCACAACCCTGAGATCAAGACCTGAGCTGAGATCAAGAGCTGGACACTTAACTGACTGAGCCACCCAGGCACCCCAAGTATTGTTTCATTAAGCTTTATTTTTAGTAAGGCAGAAGTTTTTCTATGTAAAAGGCTCTCTTGGAAATTATCTTAAAAGTTTTCTTTCTTATCACTGACAGATTAAGACCTTACTAAGCAGAGTCACCACTGGAACAGATCATTAATTGGAAAGTAAAACCTTAGGATGCCCACCTCTGACTCCAGGATATCAGATATGGCTTTGATTCCAAATAATTAACTCAGTACAGAAAAAGCACAGTAATAACTATCACCTGACAACTACCATGTCATGTCTGTGTTTCCATGGAGATACAGTTATTTGATTCTCTTGCCTTACAATTACCATTTTGAAATCTGATCTGAGCATCTATGTCTTTGGGTCAGTTTTATGCATTTATATTTATTGTAATTATTATCACACTGGGGTTTATTTCTTACAGACTATTGTACTGTCATCTTTTCTTATTCACCCCCATCTTTCCTACCTTCCATTGGATGGGTAGGCTATTCCGCTGGTCTATTTGTATAGTTCTGATGGTTACCACTAATTTATTGATAATATATATCCGATTATGTTCCCCTATAATTTTTAATGATATTCATAGCTATTCATAGCTAAACCATCCCCTTTTAGAATGTCAGCTGCTAATTCAGAGGGCAAATTTGTATGAGTTAGAGAAAGACAACACTTCCTCAAGAAAAGAATCATTTTAAATTGGCGAGGGGTATTTTCTAGAGCCCCAACAGGCAGCAGCTTCACTAGCTATATACTCACACATGCCCCCCTCCCCCCAGCATCTCAGACATCACAGTACACATACAAGTTCTGGCCTCACCCCCATTCCACCCTTCAGCAAGTAAGGTAGTAACGTGAGGGCCAGAATTCAGGCCTTGATTATCTAAGGTGTATCTGTAATGTAAATGATGCCTCCTTAGATGCGATGCCAGTGTGCAGCCCAAACCTGAGGACCCCTAAACTGACTTTTCCATGACAATGTGATCATCACATAAAATAGTTTAGTTCTGGATTGTTTGAGATACATTTTAGCTTGCTTTCATCCTTTATTATTCAAACAGTGAACCTTACTGTTTAGTTTACTCATCCTTTACTATTTAGTGAACTTTACTATGTAGTTACTCATCCTAATTCCCCTTATCTTGAAGTTGCCTAGATTTGTTTCTCTTCTTGCTTGCATCCTTTGTCCTAAAGCAAGAGTTGACAAACTTTTTCAATAAAGGACCAAATAGCAAATAGCTCAGGCTTGGGGATTATACAGACTCCGTTGTGACAGTCAATTAAGCCATCATGGCTGGAAGGAAGCCACAGATACAACATCCAGGACTGAGCAGAGCTGTGTTCCAATAAAACATTATTTATAGGGGTTCCTGGGTAGCTCAGTGGGTTAAAGCCTCTGCCTTCAGCTCAGGTCATGATCTCAGTGTCCTGGGATCGAGGCCTGCATTTGGCTCCCTGCTCGGCAAGGAGCCTGCTTACTCCTCTCTGCCTGCCTCTCTGCCTACTTGTGATCTCTCCCTCTCTCTGTCAAATAAATAAATAAAATCTTTAAAAAAACCCAAACAAAACAAAAACAAAAACAAAAAAAAACATTATTTATAAAACATGTGGTGGACCAGATTTGGCTTATGGCCCACGGTTTTCCGACTCTTGTTCTAGAGTACTTTCAAAAAGGATCCTTACGTGGTAAATCTTTTGAAGCACTGTACATGTCAGAATTTTTTTCATGCATTTAAATAATTCAGCTGGAAAAAATTCTAGATTCAAATATCTTTTTATTCAATACTCTAAAAATAGAATTGCTATTGCACAACCTGATAACAATGAAATTCTTGTTATCAAGATGTAGACTATCTGTTTTTAATCTCTGGAAGCTATTAGAATTTTTCTCTTAGACTTAGATGTTCTTACATTTCATCATAATATGCAGGTGTATAAGTTCTTATTTACCTATTTTGTTTCACACTGCGTGGATCTTGTCAGTTCATTGTATGAATATCTTTGCTTAGAGTAAATCTTACTCATTACTTTTTCAATTAATTCCTTCTCTCTATTGCTTGTCTTGCCATTTAAATACCTTTTATTCAAACACTAATGCTATTACTATTTTCCATAATTCTTAATTTTTGTCACTTGGTCCTTCTCTTTATCCCTTTCTGAGGCCTTTCAAGAAAGTTCTGGACATCCTTTTCCATCTTGCCAGTTTATTTCCATTGTCACCATTGAAGTCTTTAACCTCTGTATTGAGTTCTTTATTCAAGCTATATTTTTCATGCTAAATATTTCCAGTAAATTGTATAAATGACTGCTTTTTGTTTCATATGTCCAATTTCCTGTCTGCACCATTTGGGAATTACTTACATGTATGAGTAACAGAAAATCAAATTGTTAGGGGCTTAAGCAAAGTAAACTGCTTACTTTTCACAAATAGCAAGAGATGTAGAAATAAGTGGTTGTTGGCACTTCCAAGTGTTAAAGTCAAAGTCTCTTCTCCCCGTGTCTTTCCTTTTGGGAGGCTAGATGGTGAAAGCCCTCCAGCGATCTTGCAGCTGGTAGGAGGAAGAAGGGAGGGCAAAGAGAAGGAAGAGAAGGAGCAATATATTTATCAGGCAGACAAACACTTCCCCCAGAAATCCTCAATAAACTTCTTACATCTCACTATCTACCACTGTGTCACATATCCAACTCAAGCTGTAAGGCCATCTTGATGGTAGGTTTTGGCTTCCCACACTCTTATGGTGGTGGTAGGCATAGCAAAAGCTCACTGGAAAGAACACTGAGTGAGCCAACCTTCAGTATCTGCCACAATCCTCATTTCTCTGAGATTTTATTTGCCTGTTTGAAATTCTTTGTTTGGTTCATGTATCTGTTTATCTAGTATATTTTTTAAAAAATTTGTTGTCTTTTTAAATGATGTCAAACTTCAAATGTCTTCTATTACCCCTGGAAGGAAGTGGTGTTGGAGAACTCAGCTAGTGGTGGATTTCTCTGAAGAGTGTATGAATCCAGGGTCTGTCTTTCATGGAGAGGGGCCCGATACTACTCAAGGTGGAAAACCTCTAGTGTTGAGGACAATACTTCTGTTCTGGCACCATTCCTTTGTGATCACAGTCTCCCACAGTAAAAATCATGTCACCTTCTTAGAAAGGAGAAGAATGGGAGGAATGCTCAGAGGGCGTCTGCACCCACTGTTTGCTCCTTTCCACCCCAGCGAGGCAGTGGTGTTATCCAACTACCCATTGCTAATATCGTTCTGGCAGCTGGTAAGCGAGCTAAAGACAACTTACATAGTGACAACTCTCTGGAATTGCTGAAAACCAGCCACCATCTAATCTTTGAGAGATTTAGAGAGAGGGGGATGGGAGAGGGAAATTTTTGAATCCCCAGAGCTTGCTGTTCTGATCAAGTTTCTATTGAATAAATGCTCTTTAAATTGTGGCAAGCTTTTAGTTAATTTTCAGAGTGCTGAAAAAGTTGATTTCAATCATTTTTGTCAGTGTTCTTGTTGCTTTAATGGAGGAATCGTTTTTGGACATCTTTGCTCCATCTTTCTGCTAATGCTTCTCAGTACATCATTTTTAGAATATATTTATATAAAAATAAATGTAGGTGTTACAGAGGTAGAAATAATATATGATAACCTATTTTTCTTCATATCAAATATGATTAGCTTAGTGATTTGAAAATAGTGAACCATAATGAAATGATTTACCTATATTCAATAGGGGGCATAAAAGGAAAATGAGAAAAAGTACAGGAATAAATACATAGTAGAGAGAATAGTCATCTTTTGATTTTTGTTTTCTTAGAAACTTTCAGTTTGGTTTCACCAGTATGCAAGTCATTTTAGAATTATTCAGATTTTATTCAAAACGATCACATCCTTGAAGCAAAAACACATTTCATACAAGTTTCCCCCGCTATCTGAAAGTAGAGCCTTCCTATGAAAACTTTCATAAGCTGAGATGGCATAAGGCAAGGAAGCAATTACCATTAATTTATATGGAAAAATATTTGAGCCTTCCCAGACCCCCAAAATAATCTTTTGATTTTCTGATACTCTAGGACATGTCTTGCTAAAGGATGCACAAAATAAATTGAGATAAAGCACAGATGCTCACAGACAATATTCAAAGCTATGGCAGCTCGAAGCTGAGATGCTGAGTGTGGTTCCTGGGGTAGGGGCTTGGTGGGGCCACGCTCGCTGCTCTGGGTGAGTGCTGCCTCTAACTACTTGCCACAAATACAACACCGAAGGCTAGTTTCCCTTTTCACCTTTCTCCATAAAAGCAAAAATCCTCTTTGGACTTCTTTCAGTTAGTGAAAACAGGTACTTTTGTGTAGGTCTTTCACAAAAGTGAAGTGGTATAATGCAAATTTCTGAAGAATCGTTGATAACTATATTAGATTCTAAATACTTAATAGGGTAGACATGAAATGCATTTTTAAAAACTGTTTACCTTCATTCTAAAAAGTATGGAGTTTTTCAAAATACTACATTTACTCTGCTATCAAAAGTAACATTTATCTCATTAGTATTTATTATGCTTTTCTGAATCCAAGTTTATGAAGTTATTAAAATATTTTAAAAGTGAGCAAACTAAAATACAGAAAAATCAGATCAATTTGCATTTTCATACATGAGAGAGAAAAACTAAGAACAAAGCAAAGAAGTAGTATGCAACAATTAAAAAAAATAAGATTGAGTGGTAAGTTAATGAGAAAGGAAAATCTCCTTATAAGAGAAGAGAGCAGGCATTGACTTTAAGGAGAGGAGCAGAATAAGTTAAATTAGTAAATTCAGTCTTGCTGGTTCATTTGGTTCCCAAGAAGGACTCTGCCCTTCCTACTGTTTTCCATGTGGCTTCCTCTATAGGATTAACTGCAGAATCTGTTCTCCCAGTCTTCGGTTTGTTTTCTAGGTTAGAAGCAGTGATGTGACCATTATCTTGGTGTATCAGTGAGAGGAGATGAGCTTAGGGTCCTCCTACTCTGCCACCTTCCCAGGCTCTCCAAATTAGAAATTTCAGATGATTGATGCCAGTCAGCCATAACTAAGAGTCAAAGAGAAGCAATGAACAGAAATCCATGACAGTGGAGTGGTATGTGTTCTTGCCTTCTTTTAACGCTGAAAGTGAGGAAAGACCAGAACACAGGGATTCTAAGAAAGTGCAACTCATGACCTTAGTAAGATTCAATTGTACAGACTCTATTTCTACATTAGGAAACCCCCAACCTTACAATGGCATTATGAGAAAAACCACAAACAAGTGTAGCAAGCAGTAAATAAGTGCTAAGTACTATAAGGTCTGGGTAGCTTCTCTTTCATGGAAAATCTGGGGGATGAAGTGGAGGGATTTCTGCCCAAGGCATTGGAAGCCATTACAAAGAAAAAGAATGTGATTCATTTGTAAGGTGCTCATGTATCATGGTTTGCTTGGGATGATTTAAGCCTGTTGTCTTGGCTTAATCATTAATAGTTCTTCTCTTCACTCCCAAATATATTTCAGTTTGGACAATAAGGCATTAGGACCAAATATGTGCTCACTCTACTTACATGTGGCAACTTGAGCCTGTCATCTAAAGAAGGAACTCTGGCCCTCTAGCTTCTCGTGCCGACTGTCATCAGAATCAGGGGGGTAAGCCATATCAGTTCCCATCCTCAGTGTCACGTCTGCTCTAATCCAGACAGCTTGGAAGGAATTCCCAGATGCTCAGGAAGTCCGGAGGCACTTTGAGCAGGGTTTAGACCTGCTTTCCTGGCTTTCCCATCACCCTGAAAAGAGGGTCACTCTAGGGACATGGAAGAGGAGGTAGGGAAGCCAACAAGAAATCAATCAACTTATTCTCTGAAAATGTAATGCTTTGTCTTTTCAAACCTCTGGAAGGTAAATGGGGAAATGTTTCATTCTAAAAGAGAACACTGTTTTTAGGTTTCAGAATACACGTGGATTAAATGTTAATTAAATGATTTCTTATACCTGTCCAGTTCTCCCAGGGATGCTAAGATCTTTTCTTTCTCTCCTTGACCTACATACAGTTAAAAACCTGTCCCCACACTCTCTTAAAAGAACTTAGGTATAAGTATCTAATTTTCAATAAATCACTTGAGGTTGTATGTACTCAGAAAATTGATATAATATTTCATTCCCATTGGCCCCGCTAGAGGATCCTGTCAAACTTACTTTATCTACTTTGTGCTTCTTCCTTCTTTGATGTTCACGGAAGGCAGCAAACAACACATTTTATCATCATGGTGCAGAAAATCTCTAACTCTGCCAACTTACCCAGGAATGAGGATGACCAATTGATGGGTCAACAAAATACAGCATTGTATTTGAAATGTAAAAGACACCTTAGAAATGTGAAAACTTAGGGGCGCCTGGATGGCTCTGTCCATTAAGCATCCAACTCATGGTTTTGGCTCAGGTCATGATCTCATGGGTTGTGAGATAGAGCCCAAACAGAGCCTGCCTCAAGCCCCACAGTGGGTGCCATGCTCAGTAGAGAATCTGCTTGAAGATTCTCTCCCTCTTCCCTTCCCCCTACTCATGTGCACATGCTTTCTCTCTCTCTCTTAAAAAAAAAAAAAAGCATGCAAACTTGGAGGACTCAAGATTCCTGGAAGATAAGCACAAACACTTTTTTCTTAGAAAACATACCACATTATTATCCATTTTAATTACAAAATAATAAATATTCGTATTTTTATAAATTGCCCAAATTTACAGTTGTCTATTTACAATGTGATAGCTTGAGTGAGACATGCAGTTATGAATAGCATAAGTCATTGCAGTTACACACCAATGTATCTGCATACCAATGAGTATGATTTCTTTGAGTAGAAGGAATGTCATTCTAGTTCCCCCTTCAAAAGAAAGACTTCAGGAAAATAATCAAAATATCCATGTAATGGAGACCAACTACTTAGAGCATTGAATTGATTCTAGCCAATTTGGAAGAGCAGCCACCATAGAAATTCAAAGATCTCTTGAAGCAAAAAGACAGAGAATAAATAAAGAAAAAATGTTAATAAATGAGTGAACAAAAAACAGTAACCCTAATTCTAGGGCAAAGGAAAGAAGTCTCTTAATTTTTAGTACATTAGTAATATGAAGATCATTATTTTTGTAATTGTTAACAACATGTAAAATCTTTAATCCTCAAGTTCTTTAAAATGGAATTATATCATCTTCTTTCTAGAATAGTTTTAAAGAAGTAAATAAACAGCCCAATGAATTAACACAATCTCTTCTGGTTCTGGGAGTCTATTTATTTTTCACAAAACACAGTTCAATTTTTACAATGTGATAATACACTGATTTTAGTAAGACTCGATGCAATGCTTTTATAGCAGTGTGTATCACCTACATGAGTAAAATCTAAGCATTACAAGTCGGGATTTTAGGGGTGCTGCGTGGCTCAGTTGGGTAAGTATCCAACTCTTGATTTCAGCTCAAGTCATGATCTCAGGGCCATGAGATCAAGACCTGCTTTTGGTGCCACTCTGGGCATGGAGCCTGCCTGAGATTCTGTCTCTCCTTCTGCCCCTCCCTGCTCACTCGCTCTCTCTCTTTCTCCAGGAAAAAAAAAGTTAAGATTCTAATAAAAACCGAGTCGAATCTACTATTACAACCAGAGGGAAAGAAAATAACACAACATGGTTAATATGCACCAAGAAAGTTGGAATTATAGGTAAATACAGGGCCTGCTATGGTGCGTCCCTCAGGAAAATGATGAAGGAAATCAAAATAAGCCAACACACAGAATACATTTGCTCCTTCCTTGGCAAACCCAAATGAAAAAGTGAGTTGCAGGGATCTGGTTCCCTGGTGTAGCTGGTGGTGCCTGGACCTCCGGCACCACTTCTGGCATTCCAGCAAAATCTGCCATCAGAAGCCTAAAGGAATTGAAAGACCAGTAGAAGCTCCTCCTCCTCCATGTGAAACATTGCTAGCCTATAACAAATGGGTTAAATTATGTGACAATAAATAAATAAATAAATAAGTTCATTGTGAGACAGAAGTAAAAATTGAAACAAAACCCTACATGGTGGGCAGAGAATTCAGGGGTGCCATTCCACCTAGTGAAGAGGTGCGAAGCGTGGGACAATGTGGCATCAGCGATTTCATAGAAACCTGACAAGTCACACCCACCTACAGGGTGGCTCATCAACCCCCACTCAAAATCAAGCTCTGAACATGTCTCCTTTCCCACAGCTCCATCACTGCCCTGGTCCTCCTCCCCTTCGATCGCCAAAGCCTCAGGCTTTCTCCTTTATAGCCAGTCACCAGGGAATGGATACACGAACAAATGAGATGAGATGTACTGGTCACCCAGGTCTGAAAACCTCGAATATCACAAACCCTCCTTGGCTAGCCGGTATCTCTCCCCTCTCTTGTTTGCCTTTAGGCAGAGCCTCTGAGAAAGTTTTGTTGTTTTTTTTTTTCTCCCAGGGACAATTTGCAACCCCTTTAATCCAGACTAAAAGGGGTTAAGAGACCCCAAGATTACTGGTGGATATCTCCAAAGATAAAATTCTCTTTTAGGAACAAAGAAGGCATTCATAAATTTGTTTTTCTTTGCTTTTCTTGGTATTTCCAGGTAAAACTCTGAGTCTCAGTATTTACCATAAAATATAGGTTATTGGGGTGATGACGTGGAGAGGTCTCCCAGATTGGTGGCTAAGCTCCAAAATCCATAGTCTCCCTTTCTTCTGGCACAGACTAGGTTCCCTGCTCCCCTCCAAATAGGTGAAACCATTGAATATGAATGCATGTGATCCAAGCCTGGCCATGCCAATCAGCTAAGCCTTTCTTCTCTCTTCTTTTCCATCTCACTGAAATAGAGACACTCTCCAAATGAATTTGGAAGCCAGTCCTTGAAGAAGGCAGGACTTACATCAGCCTCAAGCCTAAGGATAAATGGAGAGCAGCATCTCTGACTTATTGACCCTCTAAACTTTATTACGTGAGTCAGGAATATTCTTCTATCGTGCTTAAGCCATTACTCATTTGAGAGTGTATTTGTGATAGCAGTTCACCTACCCTAAGTATAGAGAAGGATTAAGGTAGAAGGGCATATTGCAATGTGTACAAGCTTCACCTGTATAAAAGGTTGTTGGTTTGCTTTGGTTTTAACTCCTTTGAGTTAGACTTGCAATACATAGCTCATTGTAAGAACACAGGTTAAGGTCAGTAAAATATAAGATTCTAACAGTTAAACTTGTTTCTGGATTTACTAAGTTAGCACAGAAACTCAGTGAAGCCACAGCAATTGAGAAGGGGCTCTGGTAGTGTTAGCAACTTGTTTACTTACTTCTATTAAGACTTCAGCTGAATCGTAAAGGGATATTATCTCTTAAAATCTAATATTACATTTCTGGACATGCTAAAAAGCAGTCAAATGATAGCAACCACATCTCACTGGGGGGTGCTGCAAATCATCATACTATCAATCAGTGCATCTAAACGCTTAATTTGTATCTAACACTGCCAGAAATTGGGAAGAAACAGAGAGCTTTCACTGTTATCTGAAACTGGGTTTGTCTCTTGATAGGGGTCAAACCAAAAGACACAACGAAGCCAAAGAAAAAGAAAAGGAAAGGTTTTATTTGCTACACGTAAAGGAGAGCATCAGGGAAATTTCCCAGACTAGTGTTTGCTCACACAACATCTTTACAGCTCTATGCAATTTCAGAAACTGAGGACAAGAGACCCAGTATTATGAGAAAAGAGGCTCCCATTATTCATATAACTCAAAAAATTCCAAGAGCTTGGGGAACTTTCGAGCCAGAACTTTGGATGATTTGGCCATCTGAATGATAAATACGTATTTCTCATAAATCACAGTATCTCAGTACCATAACTTACTTTGAGAAAGATATATGGGTGGGTATCACTTAACTTCAAGAAAGTTTCATGGAGGAAAAACTGCTGAAGAAAAAAAAATTAAGGTTTTGATAAAGGGCAGAAATGGAGGACAGACTGGAGAGGAGGGCGACCCATGTTTCACACCCCGACTGAGCTCCCAACAGCACCAGGATTTCTTCCTAGTTGCAGAGGAACCGAAACTCAAGTCTTCCGTTCTCTTCTTATGTATCTCTGGACTATGCCTTTGAAGAAAAAAGAAAAAAAAATGTTGCACAAACAAGAGTTCAGGTCTCTAGTTCCATTTTAATTATTTACTATTTGTATGACCTTGAACAAATCCCTCTATGCTTCAGTGCTCTTTGTAATACTCGTGTAGTTAGGCCAAGACTGCCTGTCTTACAAGATCAAATGGGTCAATGAACATAAAACCCCTAGGAAATATGGGAAGAACAATTTACATGTAAGTCATTATTACTGCCATCCTCACTGTCTCTCCTGTTATTTGCAGAGGCAGGAAAGGGAACTGACAGATAGATGACTTCTGTTATCTTCGGAGTCATACAGCTGTTTATGAAAGGTACACACCCTTACACCTTTACCTAGATTTAGGGCTGCACAGTGGGCACAGGACAACAGCTACAGTTATGCAGTTCATTTATAGTCAGATGGCCTTTGGGGGCAATTCGAAGACTTCCTGTATGAACACACAGCTCTTCACAGATTGGTTGTACCACCTGTTTCCATGGCAACTTTCGATCCATTTCACACTCACCCACTTTCTGTTCCCATGCACAGTAACATCTCTTTAACGGCAAGAGACAGAAAGTTTAATAAAGTAGAAGCGTTTTAATAAATGGAGATATAATTTACAGAGAAGCTCTTGGCATTTTTGGAGTCCCTAGAGTTCTCTGTATGTTACAGCGGACTTATAGTTCTTTGTCTAAGAGAATGGAGGAAAGCAGGTGCATTTTATAAAATTCCTTATAAGTATTTTGAAACAACATTGCCCCACAAATCCTCTGCCATGTTTTATAAACAGAGATCACTGGCCAGCATTTAGTTCTCCTTATTCTCCTGGAAGAGAAAATGCATGTTCCGAGTTCTCATTTGCCACACGCACATCTTCATGACTATCTCACACTGTCCCTTCTTCCCAGCATCGGGTCATGGTGGGTGGGAGTCCAGAGGTGGGGACAAGGATTACAGCCACACCAAGACTGGTCTATCAGGGTTCTGAGCAAGCTCATAACATTTCTACGAGGTAGCGGTGTTTTTCTCAATTTTCCATTTGAGGTTATTGAGTCTCAGAATATCTAACTGACAGTGTTGTAAAGTATATAGTGACAGAGCGAGGATCCAAAGACATACACAAGTTTGTCTTGAGCACATAGACTTGACCATATTTTGCTGACTATACTGTCTGCATAGCATAATCATCACAATTCTGAACATTGATAAATGACTCCAGTTCTTAGTTTGGGTTCCTCCAAAAACCAGAACCTGAGACAGACTTGGTGCGAGTGCTTTACTCAGGAACTGAACCCAGGAAGTAGGAGCAAATAAGTGGGGGCAGTAAGATAGGAGAGAGGAAAACTATCATAAATTGTTGGGGTTGGTTGGTTTGTTTGTTTTGAGGTCACAGATGGATTCCTCTAGGATGGATTCTTGTCTCTACCAGGACCTCTGAGAAGCACAGAGAATGCCTTCTAGAATTATCCAGCTGTCAATGGGAGACTGGAACATTGACACACTAATCTCCCACTTCTACCCCCACGGTCTCAGAGTTGTCCCTAGGCATGTTAACTGCAATTTCTGGATACTGTTGTGTGCAACATAAGAGGCCCCGAAAGTCAGAGAAGACTTGGGGTAAGCCCAGAAAGACCTAGGTAAGCGTTGACTGGGTTGAGACTGAGCTAGAGGAGCTCTGCCTGTTACAACCACCGCTGAAATTAAAGCTAGACCCAGAGGCTGTGGTCCAAGCACCAGGGCATTAGCTCTATCATAAGTCCAGGATATTTCACAACTTGCTGAAATAACTATTGATTTACCCTTGTGACTTAAACATTCATACTACCATGAATGTGACCTTAATTACAGTTATGGGGCAGCACTATCACAACACACACAGCTGATCCAGCAGTAGCTTCTCTGGAGTAGTGATCACAGCCTGAGTGCGGGCCATGTGCACCTTGCTCTTCTCCTGGTTTCTTGATTAGAAAGCCTGCATGCACAAGTTCCTTAAATTCAGTGTCTTTCATTTTCCTCACGTAGAAAATGGACAAAATTAACCTCATAGTTTGGAGTAGGGTTAAATGAAATAATACATATAAAGTACTTAGAAGGGCGCCTCGATGTAGTAAGTACTCAAAGGGGTAGACAGAATTTTATCAAATAATTCATAATTGTGAACATAGCCATTTCCTTCTCTCAGAGCAGGACGTGAGTGCTTAAAAGCACTCCATGTCTTCCCACTCATGATTCTAATATGCTAACCAAAGGCTTAAAACAAAATAATACAAAATAATACAAAAACCAAACACGATGACGACAGGAAATTTCACCACCCCAAACCCAACATTTTCTTGGCATTTTGTCTCAGAATAATGAAAAGTGTTCTGTGGCGTTCCTCTCTCACAGCCTAGAGCTAAAGGAAAAGATCTCAAAGGCTCATATTTCCACTTAGTAAAAAGCCTTTACTCTGATGGAATAACAGCTGGTTAGAAAGGGGGGAAACCAACCCACACAGGA
Organism: Ailurus styani; assembly: GCA_002007465.1. NCBI lineage: Eukaryota > Metazoa > Chordata > Mammalia > Carnivora > Ailuridae > Ailurus > Ailurus styani. Next base: position 7,336,112 of record LNAC01000032.1, on the reverse strand, counting down.
GCTGAGTAGCTTCTGGTCTCCATGGTAACAGTGTGTCATAATCTGACCCCTTTCATCACCTGATTCCCTTAGGATAAAGAAAGCAAGGAGACAAAAGCCCTAAGACAAAAAATAAAGTAGTCATTTGTGGAGTGGATGATGATAGGTCAGCAAACACAGCCAGAAGGTGATTCTAACCACCTACAGTTATGTGACATTTCCTCAGAATTATTTCTTCAATAAAGGTGGTAGGTTAGTATTGATCAAGCAGAGCTTAGTTGAAATTACTCCCCCCACCCTTCCCCTTGTATGCCACAGCACATATGTAAGATGGCATCCTGGGGATAGGGGACAGTTTGCAGACAAGCCACCATTCACAGCAAGATAATTGGTCACCACAGGAATGAAATACATGATTCTCGTCTTCTTACCATAAGCCTTTGCTTGATTTCTAGGAAAGATACTAAACATCTTTTGAATGATCAGACCTGCACACCTCAAAGGCAAGTCCAGGAACTCCTACATCAGAATCCCTGGGGGCATTGTGCAGATTCCCGGGGCTGATTGTCAGAGATTCTAGAAAAGCAAGTGTGGAGTGAAGCCAGGGAGGCTTTATTGAACGACAGCTCCAGGGGGTTCCTCAGCACCCGACAGCTTGAAACCACGAAGAGCTGGAGAATTACTCGAAAATCTAACTATAGCTAACTTTCCTCCACTCTGCTCTCTGTGTTGGCATTCAAAAGATCATTTAGAAATGTGACGGATGCCACTTTTCTACAGATGACCTACAGAGATAATCCATTTTTGAGACAAAAAACATAAGGAGGTATTCAAAACCACTGAAGTGAAAGGAAACAAAAATCTATTTTGGAAAAAGAGCTGTAAGTTAACAATGAGAAGTGTAACCTTTGGCTTGACTAATTTCATTTAATTCCCTATATTGGCTCACCAGTTATAATAATGTCCATCTAATCAATATAAAAAACCCATTTTACTTCTTATAAGATAGAATTCTTATGTTAAAAGGCAGAAAACTACTGCTATAAATCACTAACTTATTTCACATCTCCTGGAAAATTGTTCCATTTAGATGCCCATCCAATTTATTCACATGTTCATAAATTCAAATGTTTACTAAGTACTATTAAGTGCAAGGCAGTGCTCCAAATACTGAAGTTAAGGAAGTCAAAACCACTACCATGTTAGAGTTTACATTTTAGGAGGGAAGACAGAAAATAAAAAATGAAGCAGAATATCTACCAGGCCAAGTGGTAAAAAGTGCTACAGAAAAATATAAAGCAAGGAATAAGATGGTTGCTGTTTTTAATAACTGGTATGAGAAGACCTTTAAAAGGAAGATAATATTTGAATAAAAATCTGAACATGATGTGGAAGCAAGTCTTACAAATATTGGGGGAAAGAATGTTCAAGACAAAGGAAATATCAAGTGCAAAATCCTGAGGCAGAAACATACTTGGCCTATCAGAGGAATGTCCTGAGGTTAGTGTGAGGGAAGAAAGGGAATGAGGGAGAAAGTGGTAGAAGATGTGGTGACACATAATAATTCCAGCACAGGAAGCATATGGTATGACCTTTGACTTTTATTCCAAATGCGACAGGTAGAAGCTATAAGATTTTGCACAGAGAAATTACATTGACTGACTTATGCTTAAAGTCATTCTGGCACCTGAATTGAGAATAGGCTATAGAAGACACAAGGATAGAAATAGGGAGACCAGGTAGAAGGTATTCCTGTACTTTATGGTGAAATGATGTTGGTTAAGAGAAGACTGGCAGTTGTGGTTGTCATCAGAAATAGTAAGGTTCTAGAAAAAACTTAAAGGAAGAGCCAAAAGAATCTGTGGAAGAATCAGATGTGGGATCAAGAAGAAGAGTCATGGCTGTTTACTTGAGAAATTGGAAAGAATTTCCAAAATTGGAGCTGCCTTTTACTGGATGTGGAAGATTGGAAGAAGCAGGTTTGGGGACATGTTAATATTAAATCATCTATGAGACACCTGGGTAGCAATGTCAAGTACACAGCTGGACCTATGACTCTGAAATTCAGGAGAGATATCTGGGTTGGAGGTAGAAATCGGTGAATGACCAGTCTAGGTGCTGTTTCCTAGGGAGTGTGTATAAACAGAGAAAAGAAGCTCCATGTCTAAATACTGGACTACTTCAAAGTTTGAAGATCAGGGATCTGAGTAGGAATCATCAAAGGGACTGAGGAGTGGTCAGGGAGGTAATCAGAAAAGACAGAAAAGGGGGGTGTCCTTGAAGCCAAGTGATGAGCACATTTTAAAGAGTGGGAGTGATCAAGATGTCAAATGCTTCAAAGTCGGTATCATGAGGGCTAGGAATTGACAATTAGATTTAGCAACATGGAAGTGAATGATGGTCTTCATAAGGGCAGTTAAACGTACTGGTGGGATCAAAATCCCAATTTGATTGAATTCAAGAATGAATAGAAGAGGAATTGAAGAGAACTAGTATCAAAATTTCATTTCAAAATTTTAGCTGTACATAGGAGGTGAGAAATGGGATGATAATGGAAAGAAATGTGACATCATGGGAGGTGACTTTTTTTCCTTTCTTTTCTTTGTTCCTTTTTTTTTTATATGAGACTTTCAAGCATATTTGCAGTCTAAGAATACTCAAGTAGAAAGGACCAATTTGATTACAAGGGACAGGAGGGAAGAATTGCAAATTGCTGAGCAGTGTCTCTGAGTGGACAAGAAGGGATGAGAGCTAATATGCAAGTGGAGGCATTTGAATTTTTTTTTCTTTAGTAATAAATTGTTCATCTGTAAGATTAGAAGAGAAAGCAGATGCATATAGCTATGTAGAAGTGCTTGTGGCACCTTTTGGAAGGTCTCTGTTGTTTGCTTTTTTTTTTCTTAAGGGAAACAGATAATAAGCTCATCTATAAGAAGGCAGGAGAGAGAGCTTTGGATGTTTGAGGAGAGCCATAAGGCTGCGAACTATGTCATGGTGTAGGAGACTGGGAGGGAATGGGCTTGGGAATCCTAATGCAACTGCCAACAGCACAGGGGACGCCTTGATGAATGTTAGGTGAAACTAGTTTAGTCACTGTGGCCTACATGTGCAGAGAAAGTGTAAGTTTAAGAGTCTGATTTAAAGGGCTGAATTAGCCATTATGAAAAGCCTGCCAACTCACTTACAAAATTTCCCCATTGACTCTTGACAAAAATCAGTTTCTCATTCTCCCCTAGAAGTGCTGAGTCATGGTTATTACCCCTGCATGCCAGATGTGAATTTTGGAGAGTTCATTGCTACCTATATTGGTATTTCCCTTTATACAACGGTGAGGTATATTTTTTAAATACCTCACTTTTCCAACCCCCATCCTTTATTCCATCGTATAAAAATTTCTTTGGCACGATTTAAGCTGACATACTTTCTAAGTTTATTCCTACCAGTGTGATGCTAAATGCAACTCAAAAGAAATAATTTTCAATCTTGAACTTTTAAGGTTGCAGGGGCCAAGTGCAGGACGCTCCACGATGGTCCACTTTGGCATATTGATTATTTTAAATAAAAGTTATTTAAAAGACAGCCTGTTCAAGAAAGACCCTCAGCCTTTCATCTGTCCTCTTGAAAGCAGGAAAGAAATCTCCCATGTGAAATTGCCACTCCCTGCACCAGGAGGTAAAGAGACATCCTAATCACCAGAGATGGGAAACTTAGAGCCAAGAAGGATAGATAAAGAACTCTTGTTAGTTTTTATGAATTTACTATCCCAGCCCAAATTTTGTTTAGAATTCCTTACTAATTGAAGCTTCCAAAGTTATGTTTCCTTTGTCCTGTCAATTCCTCACAGACTTATTATCTCTTTGTCCTTGCTACTTTTGTCTAAAAAGTATAAAAACTGATAATACTCCTGCCTATACTTCTACTGCCTTTAAAAAATTCTATAAGGTGTTTCAATTGACCCATATCACTGGAATTCCCTATAATCTGCAAGGACAGGCTATCATGGAAAGAGCACACCAGACCTTAAAAACTAGCCACCGAGGGTGCCTAAAAACTAGCCACCAAGGGTGCCTAAAAATTGCCTGCCTTGGTCAATTCATTATTTGCCAGAGTCCAGCTCCAGCAGGTCCAGGGGCACCTGAAGGAGGGATGCTGTCAGCGAAAGGAGTGAGAGAGCCAAGAGATTTTTTCTGATCACCGAGCAAGCATCTCTACTCTGCTGGTCCCAGTATTTTTATTTATAGGTAGTGAGTCTGGTAGTACGTGATCTAACAACAATAGTATGATCATTAAGATTGATTATTTTTAGAGATACAAGGCACTTTGATTAGTGAAAAACATTTTGTATATTTTCCCATGCACCAAACCCCCCAATCATGACAGAGATAGATTATTCACTTTTTGGAAGCATGACCCTTAATGGGCTTGCCCCAGGCATACAGGTGCAAGTGGGTCATGCTTTTATTCTTAGAAAAGGATTAAGAAAATTCCCATAAGTAGAATAATACGGTATTTTTTTAAGGAAAAATAAATGAAGTAAGAGAATGTCAAGTTACTAGTATGATTAATACATAGGCTTTATGGTTAGACATAGTAGCCATAGTTACTCAAGTCAGGCTTCAGTAGTTTGCAAGTTTATTTCCTTGTGACTGAGTATGTAGACCCTGTGGGGGTTCTGTTCTTGCTATTCTTTATTATTCTTTCCATTCTTTGAACAAATGGCAAGGTCTCTTTCAGCCCCTTTTTGCCTTTATATTAACTGTTATATCTACATTCTCGTTGTACACCGGTATGGGTGTTGTAAGAACATTCGTGGAGTGCAGGCCTCGAGGAGGCCATTAATCACCAGGGGAACACATAGAACCAGTGCTCTGCTATTGTTTGTGCCCTGTCTTTAGATGTGGCTCTCCTTCTCTGGTCAGAGCTATCCCCTAGTTCCAGGGCTTCAAGGTGTCTTAAAATTTTTCTCCTGGTCTGCAAGAGCTCAAAGAGATAACAGTAGAAGGAACTGTTACAGAGACAGGATCTGAGGTCCTTATCGTGGGGCTAGGGTCAGATCCTTCTCATATGGCCTTGTCTGAATAATCTCGGTCTGGTTAGGAGTACCTAGAGGCCCAATTATAAGTAATAGGATTAATCCTAAGATAGAAATCAGGAGCAGTGGAAGGAGATACCAGGTTTACTTTGTTTGGCAGGAGCTGTGCAAATGCAGCCATTTCCACACTGTGACTGTGTCAACCAGCGAGGTCCATGCAGCTCCCAGCAATTATTCAAGTTCATTATTGGGGATGCCTGGGTGGCTCAGTCAGTTAAGTGTCCAACTCTTAATTTCAGCTCAGGGCAGATCTATGGGTTCTGAGATCAAGCCCCAGATTGGGCTCCACACTGGGTGTGGAGCCTGCTTAAGATACTCTCTCTCTCTCTCCCTCTGTCCTCTCTGTCTCTCCCTCTCAAAAAAAAATTTTGTTTTCATTATTGGGCCTCCTTATGCACTTAATGAAACTTTGGATTTTTTTCCTGTTAATCTGTCTTATGTCAATTTAATTCTTAGTCCAGCTGGAAGACCTTGAAGGGTAGGGGAAGAATTTTTCCTTCCCTTCAAGGTCTTAAATATTTATTCCAAAGAATGATACAAAATTTCTTGAAGCTGAATTAATTTTAGTTCTAGACCATATGGCATATTACATATAATTTACTAATGGCAAGAGAAATAAAACTCAAATTAACCAAGAAAGGATTTTATAGCTCAGAAAGTCAGGATGTTTTATATGAATCACAGGAATTCCTACAGTCAGTTCTGCTTCAGGGTTCTTCACAAATCATGAGTTTTCATTCATTGCTACTAATTAACACTCTGCTTCACATGTTGCTGCATTTCCCATTCATCCACTGGTTTCTGGGCAGTGACTCAAGTAAGCTGTGAGGGGGTTATAGCTGGCATTTAGGGGAAAAAACCTAGACTTATGGCTGCATTGTGATTTCATAGACACCACCTGCTATCACCAGGAACAACTGCTTCCTCTGCTTCTTTTACACAGTATACATCAGACACCTATTGTTTTTTTGAAACTTAAAATTTGGTAAGAGAAGGGAAGAACAACATACCAATGCCCATTTTATGAGACTCAAACATATATTTTTTTTCACTTCAAGGTATCTTACAATCTTATATTCAAATGACTCTCCATGTTTGTGACATGTTTTGGTCACTTGTGTGAGTTATTTGATAAGGGGTATTTGTTGTTAAAGCCCTAATTATAGCATGTCCCTATAGAAAAGTGGAATTCACTTGGCCATTCTGTTAATATGATGCCATTTCAGGGGCTACCCGTGTCTCTTTTATTGATCCTTTGATTGATTAACTGATTAAAAGACTGGTCTATGCGCTATGATGGCAAATAACTATTTCCAAGCATGTGCTAGTTTCATAAAAAAATTATTTCATATTTTCCTTTTAAAAATCTCTTCAAGATTCATTTACCAATTAACATATCATTGAATTTACATGTCTCCTACACTGTGAGTGCTCTGGGTCATTCTGACTTAAGCTTTACATTTTAAATTCTTCCTTCTGATGATCCATTCAAATAGGAAGTAGTTTGGATGCTGGATAACAGAGTATGCGCTAGAGTCAGATTATCAAGTCAGTCCTCACTCCAAACTTTGGTAGTTTTGTGATCCAGGGAAATTGACTTAGAGTCTGGGAGCTTTACCTGTAATATGGAATAATAATAGCACACAGGTCATAATGTCATGGTGAGAAGCAAATACACTAACACATATAACATGCTTAACACCCTATGCCTGAAAATAGCAAGAATTCAGTAAGATGAGATTTTACTATATTGAATTTTTAATATCTTCTAAATGGACTTATTCAGGCTGTATGATATATAGAAAGTATTTAGAGTGCATTGATTCCCAATTCTTTCACTCATAAGTTATTTAACTTCTCTGAGGCTCAGCTGTTTTTCAGTGGTGAAAATGGGATCATTCTTCCCTAGAGTAGGGGTTTGAGTAGGGAGACTATAGAGTCTCCCATTACAGTCTTTGACACTTTGCAAGTATTCATGAAAATCCCTATCTATATTAATATGTCATAACAAAATACTACAAAATGGGTAGGTTAAACAACAGAATTTTATTTTCTCACAGTACAGGAGGCTGAAGCCCAAGATCAAGGTACCAGCAAGTTTGGTTTCTTCTGAGGCCTCTCTCCTCCACTTGCAGATGGCTGTCTTCTCCCTGAACCCTCGCATTGTTTTTCCTCTGTGGGCACACATCCCTGCTATCTCTCTCTGTGTTCTAATCTCTTCTTATAAGAATACCAGTCAGATGGGATTAAGCCCTAATGGCTTCATTTTAACTTGATTACCTCTTTAAAGGCTTATCTCCAAATACAGTCTCACTCTGAAATGCAGGGTTTGTTTGCACCTCTTGGCTGTGGTGAATAATGCTCCCGTGAACACCAGTGTACAAATATCTGAGTCTCTGCTCCCTAATCCTTTGACTCTATACCTAGGAGTAGAACTGCTGGGTCTTATGGTGAGTCTATATTTAACCTGTGGAAGAACAGCAAACTCTTTTTCCACAGAGGCTACCACATTTTACAATCCTACAGCAATGTGTGAGCTCCAGGTTCTCCACAAGATCATCAAACTTATTTTCCATATTTAAAGATTGTACTCATTCTTGTGAGTGTGAAATGGTATCTCATGATGGTTTTGATTTGCATTTCCTTGATGACTACTATGTTAAGCACCTTTTCATGTCCTGTAGTCCATTTGAATGTCTTCATTGGAAAAATGTTACTCAAATCCTTTGTCCATTTTGGAATTGGGTTTTTTATTGTTGTTGAGTTGTAGGTGTTCTTTATATAGTCTCAATATTAGTCCCTTATCAAATTTGTGATTTGCAAAGGTTTTCTTCCATTCTGTGGGCTGTCTTTTCACCTTCTTGGTGGCGTCATTTGCATAAAAGTTTTTAAATTTGGTAATGTCCAATCTATGAATTTTTTTCTTTTATTTCCTATGTTTTTGGTATTATAATCACTAAGCCATGGGCAAATCCAAAAAAGGAGGGGGGAATTAGTTTCAATATATAAATTTTGGGGGAATAGAGTCCAGGCCATTACACTATTCTTCATCTCAGATAATTCAACTATCACAAAACAAACAAACAAAAACAAAAAAACCAAAACTTAAAGAAACAGGAGTTTAAATACTCCTATTATCACAGCCTGAAGAAATAAAGAAGTTTGTGTATAATAAATTCCTATTCCTGCAATAAACTGTAAATTTTATTTCCCTTCCTCTTCTTCATTTCTTAAATCCTGAAATTTTAGATAGTGATTCTAAAAATACATCCACTTTAATAAAACGTCATTACAGTAAAACATTACATATTGTTATATTTTTTTTAATATTTGACTTGTTATCTATAAGCAATCAGTTTGGTAAGCAAATTAACAATGTGAAGAAAAATTAGAATACTGTTAAATGAGAAGAATTTTTAAAAGATATAAGAGGTGGGGCGCCTGGGAGGCTCAGTGGGTTAAAGCCTCTGCCTTCGGCTCAGGTCATGATTTCAGGGTCCTGGGATCAAGCCCCATCGAGCTCCCTACTCCATAGGGAGACTGCTTCCTCCTCTCTCTCTGCCTGCCTCTCTGCCTACTTGTAATCTCGCTCTCTTTGTCAAATAAATAAATAAAATCTAAAAAATTAAAAAAAAAGATATGAGGAAATTTTTTTAACCAGAATTGATAATATTAACTTGCCGAAAACAACTTTGGCAAACACCCTAGCTTGCCTACCCAACAGTCATTCACTCTCCTTTGTGCCAAGAAACCCTATTATGTCCATCCTTCTTCAAGAAGCTTTGGCCACAAAGGGAGGCTGAACTCTCCAGACCCTTACATGAATCATGACTGGTCTAAAAGCCAACACAGTAATTCCATTCCCTTTATAGTAATTGGCCTAAGTGTAGATCAATGAACCTGAAGGGAAGTCTGCAAAGAGTTCTGGAAAAAGGAATACAGGAAAGGGCCACTTTCTTCCAAATACCATGATTCTTGGAGCTTCTGCAACCATCACGTCCTCCAGAATTAATTCCTTTCCCCCCACCTCTGAAACTATGCACAAATAAGAGACCAAAGTCTCTGAAATCAGAGACTAGTTGTTCCCAATACAGAAATTAATTTTTAAAAGAAATTAATTTTAAAGAACTGCTGGTTGTTAAATGAATGGAAACTAAAAAGAAATCGGAACTACCGTTATATACTAGTTCCCTCTATCCCCCACCCCATGTCCAATTACTGTACTTAACTATTTATTATTCTCTTCTGTACAACTTGATTTTCGCCTACTCCAAAATGATTCCTAGTGAGTAGTGACCACTACATGCCCACTTCAACACCCAGATTTGTACTTACAAGCGTTTTTAATTTACCAGTGTTTCAAGATTTGTCATGTGTTGCCTGTAATAGTTTTACATGACCCTACTTGTCTAATTGTGATCCAGCATCATTTCAGAATAGGCCATTCTCCCTGCATTCAATAAATAAAGCTAGGGTTCTTCATAACTCCTAAGAAAGATAAATTTACCCATCATTCTGTTTTCAAGGAGTTGGGGACAAAAGATGTAACAAAACAGGTCAGAAAAAAAAGTTGATCATGTTGACTATGCTCTATAAGCCAGTAATCACAGAAACCAAAGTGGCAAGATGATCACAGACCTTTGGTGACAGGACTCATTATCTTAAAGAGCAATTTAGTAGGAAAGAACAGTTCATCTTGTTCAGTGAATGGAAAATGTCGGAGTTTAATAGTTATCATTTTTATAGCATCTGTGGCCTAGCACACAGAAAAAAAAAATAAAAGAATCATGAAGTTTGAATCCAGGTGATAATTTATGTCTGGTAGACACATTATTAAGTAAGCACTTAAGGTTTTAATTTGAATAAGTTAACACTTCCTTCCTGGACTAATCCTGTTCCTATCCACTTTTTTTTTTTTATATTCTTTGCCCAAGGGGTACAGGTCTGTGAATCATCAGGCTTACATCTTTCACAGCATTCACCAAAGCACAAACCCTCCCCAATGTCCATAACCCACTTTTGAGGGAATGTGGTGAGGAGGAGGGAAATAGTGGGGAAGTGAGAGGAAGTTTCTTGGTCATCAGTTGACAACTACTCCCACTTCTTGCACTGATTCTAAAAAGCTCTGAGAGTCAGATGGTCTCTTGGAGCAAAGGAATTTACCTTTAAAATATGGAAGATGATTCTTCAACTTAGATAAAGCACATTTTTCTTGGCTAGGTTATAGACTTAAAGGCAACTGGAATACCCATTCTTTGCAATAGCTAGAGGAATAACTTCTGTCTTCCAAATCTTCATGGAAGCTGGTGAGCCAGTTAGAAAAGACAGACAGATGGAAATCCCCAGAATCAGAAGTAACGGAACAAAAAATGGTTATATGTTCCACATAGCAGTTCAGTGGCTTTAGTGTTAGTGTAATCATATCCAATGTTCTTATATCTTCAACTTTCTTAAAAACACCCTTGATACATTAGAGCAAGATTAGAAATACAAACTAGCATGAGGAAAATAAAAGAGTTAGTATAGCATGTGAGATGACAAAACAAAATTCCAGGATTAGACACATCTGAGTACAAAAGCCAGACTCCCCATTTCTAGCTGTGTCAACGGGAGAAGCGATTTAACTTCTCCAAGCCTCAGCATCCCCATTATATTAGAGGATATAAACTTCCCTATTTGGTACTATTGATTTAAAGATTATGTGAGCTTATGTATGAAAAGCATTTCCCAGAGTGCCTGCCATTGTTAAGCACCCAAGAAACTGGCTTGTTTATACTTACTATCTGGCTTGATTATTGTTCTACTACTAATAATGATCTATATTCCTATCTCACAAATAAGCACCATTAATTTTTTGGCATGTAGGCTTTCATTTTGTTTTCTGTGTGTATGCTTCACATAGTTTTTATTCAATAATGGGGTTATACTATGCGTAATGTCCGTAGCTTGTTTTTTTAAAGCAATGTTTCAGCGTCAATAAATAAAGTCCCATGATATAATTTCCAGTGGCTGCCTAATACTTTTTTTATGGCTCTATAATAATTTATTTCACTGATCCTCTTACAGCTGAGCTTCAAGATGCACCCAAATTTTCGCTATGATAAGCAATGCCATGATGAATAACCTTGCACATAAATATTTCAATATAATCCTCATTGGATTCGATCCCTAGGAATGAAATTGCCAGGTCAAACAAAGTGAATGTGCCCTTTATTAGATTTTTTGACACATTTTGACAAATTTTCTTCCAGAAAAGACTCCCACTGAGAATATGTGAAATTCTCCTTTTTTCTGAAACTATCCAGAATACTGGGTATTATAATTTCACCTTCAAAGAGAAAAAGCATTGCCAGTATGATAACGGTGAGAAAGGGTTTCATTGCTGTCACTATAAAATAAAAGCACTCTAATGGCTAATTGAAATCTCTAACTTGCTATTTTCCAGTTGAAGTTTATTCTAGAGAAGGAATTGACATACTGTGGCCCACAGACCAAATCTCACCCACTGTCTAGTTTTGCATATCCACAAGCTAAGTAATGTTTTCACAGATGAATACTTGTAATCAATTTGATGATAGGACTCCAATTAAGTGAAATGTTATTTTAAAAAAATTCAATTCTTCTCATTAGCCAGCCTACATTATGAAAACTTGTACCCAATAATCATTAGTCTATTTTGAATTTTTTCAAAAAATTCTGTGGAAATTTGTTTGCTTCATGTTGTATAATTATATACATTACATTATCAATTTTGCACCCTGGCACACTAAGCATAAAATACTTACTATCTGGCTGTTTACAGAAAAAAACTGCCAACTCCTTTTCTAGAGTCCTAGTAACAAATATGAACCATATTTTTAAGTATTTCACCTTATATGCTAGAGTGACAAATTTATCAAGGATATTCATTTCTTCCATGTATCAGTGATGCTCAAACCTGGAGTTGTCAGGTTTCTTACATTTTTGTTTCCTCTTCTTTCATATCTAGGTTCCAAATAAGATCTCATATAAATAATTAGTCCCACTGTTAAAAAAAAAGTGTCTGAAAACAGCTTTGTAACGTGGAACAGGGCTTCCCTTATGCCAGAGATTTCTTTTGCATATCTTCTTCCAGTGACCACCGACAGAAGATGCTTCCCAAGAGATCCCAGTCAATCTGCTTTCAAACTTAACTGCTCTGCTTTTTAAAAGGTTATATTTCTGATTGATGAAAATGGCTAATGACCATTACAAATAAATCCAAATTGGTACTGGTAATTTTTTCTCCTTTCAGGAGGAAACAAATCTTGATTCACTAAACTACTTCACACTTAAAACTGCTCAGCAACTATTCCCACAGGAGGAGAGGAGAAACAGAATTTAAAAGGAAAAATAAGCAGGGGAGCCAGGATGGTTCCATCAGTTAGGCATCAGACTCTTGATCTCAGCTCAGGTCTTGATCTCAGGGTCGTGAGTTCAAATCAAGCCCCATGTTGGGCTCCATGCTGGATGTGGAGCCTACATAAAACAAAACAAAATAAGATAAAACAAAAGAAAAGAAAAGAAAATGAAAAATAAGAAAAGAACAGAAAAGGTAGGCCTTTCTTTTTTTTTTCGGAGCAATTTATTTAGGTGGGGAGAGTAAACTACACTGAAGATATTCCTTCACTGTAGGGCAAATATAATGAAATGGTTAGGAATGAAAAAATAAACACAGCAATAGGGATGACGTTGTTTTTCCATTAACTGTGACTTTCTTGATGATTGTGCATTTCCAGAAGGTTTAACATAATTGCTCCTTCCCCCTTCCTGAAGCTGCTTTAGATACAACCTGACACATTCACACACGCAAAGTTCTTCCATCTTTGGGTGCATTTTGGCAGGAAAATTCTTTCAAATAAGCAAGAAAGAAAATTGTCTGCTCTTTCCTGGGTATAAGCTATTAAAATCAACAGCAAAGTCATGTATCAATTCCAAAACAGGAACTTCAGGCACCAGAATTAAAATTTCTCTGATTAATTTGTATCGAAGTTGTCCTCATTCGGGAGTCAGATAAGTCAATACAATGAGAATATAATCAATCAAATGATCAAAAAACTAATGGTGATAATAGCAATAATAGCTAATGTTTAGGTACTTTCTGTGTAGCAGGCCATGAGTAGTTCATGAGAACCAGATTCTGCTGACTTTTTAAAATTTTTTTATTAAAATATAATGGACATATAACATTATATTAGTTTCACATGTATGTCAATGATTCAATATGTATATATATTGTAAAATAATCACCACAATACATCTAGTTAATATTCATCATCACACAGCTACAAATCTTTTTCTTGAGGTGCCTGGGTGGCTCAGTTGATTAAGCTTCAGATTCTTGATTTTGGCTCAGGTCATGATCTCAGGGTGTGAGTTCAAGCCCTGTGTGGGACTCCACGCCGGGCACTGAGCCTGCTTATGATTCTCTCTCCTCTCCCTCTGCCCCTCACCCCTGCTCATGTTCTGTTCCTCACTTTCTCACCTTCTAAAAATTTTTTTAAATAAATAAATAATTTTCCCTTTAAAAGATCTTTTTCTTGTGGTGAAAACTTTTAAGATCTACTCTTGTAGCAACTTTCAAATATATTATAGCATTACTAATGATGGTGACCATGCTGTATACTACCTATCCCTGTGACTTACTCATTTATAACTGGCAGTTTGTACCTTTTGACCATCAATTGACTTTTGATTGTGATAACACTCACTTCCTGTAATCAGGCCCTGTTCCGGTTCCATCACATGCATTGACTGCTTGGAGTCACTGGCGCTGGTGGGTAGACACCATGACTACTGCCATTTCACAGATGCAGTTTAACAGATCACCATGCTTACGTAGTTACTACACAGCAGGCTGAGAATGTGAGCATAGCCTCTTGGTTCCACCCATGAAAGCACTCATCCACAACCTTCTTTTGCCTTCTCTTTGAAACCTGCCTGATGAGGGAAAAATAGAAGATTATAGTAAGATAAGCCCTAGCTTCAACCATCACGAAAATGGGGAAGAGAACAGTTTAAAAACAAATGAAATAGAAACTGTGGAGAGTATGGAGGGAGGTAACCACTATCAAGGGTGCATTTGATCCCTGGGTATTATTTTCAAAATCTTTTAGAGTAAAAACCAGGAAAATGGGCAACATACCAGCATACATTGGGCCATTCAATAGAAGAGAGCAGCAGTCCACGGATCTGGCCAAGGTGAAGGGATAACCACAGGAAGGAAAAGCAGTCAGGGACCGAGCAGCTTCACACCTCCCGAATGCTGGTGCAACCACAACAGGGTAAGAATCGGGATCAAGTAGCAGTTAGAAGATTTGTAAAAATTGAAAGAATGTAGCCACCATGTCCAAAAGTATATTCTAGGTGTGGCTAATAAAAGCTCTTATTAGAAAAGGCTAGGAGGTTTGATAATATGGGGAGAAACTAAGACGCCTGTGTGGCTCAGTCGTTTAAGTGCCTGCTTTCACCTCAGGTCATGATCCTGGAGTCCTGGGGTCAAGCCCCACGTCCTGCTCCCCGCTCAGCAGGGAGCCTGCTTCGCCCTCTGCCCCTCCCCCCACTCATGCTCATCCTCGCTCGCGCTCTCTCTCTCTCTCTCTCTCTCTCTCGCAAAAATAAATAAATAAAATCTTTAAAAAAAACTAATATGGGGAGAAGCTGGGTGAAAGAGTTGCACAGGTTTTTCTTTACTGAAAGGCTGCCAGGGTCTTTGATAAACTAAAGTGAATTTCCATGAGACGACTGTAAGGTGCAGCATTTCCTAAACTTTTCTGAATGTAGCATTCTTTTTTCTTAGAAAAAGATGTTAACATTTTGTAGATTACCCATTTTCCATAGAACAAAAGATGAATGAATTACCCAGCCTTTGGTCTTTCTCTGTGGTACAAACTAAGAGTGCATTGCTGGGGGGAAGATCTTCTTTTTTTTTTTAAAGATTTTATTTATTTCACAGAGGGAGAGAGATCACAAGGAGGCAGAGAGGCAGGCAGAGAGAGAGGGGGAAGCAGGCTCCCCGCTGAGCAGGGAGCCCGATGCGGGCCTCGATCCCAGGACCCTGAGATCATGACCTGAGCCGAAAGCAGAGGCTTTAACCCACTGAGCCACCCAGGCGCCCAAGGGGGGAAGATCTTTGCTATGCATCTCTTGTGTTCACAACCCTGCACACTTCCATGTACCACAGTATCATAAAGCAGCACACCCAGCCTGCCTCATCCTGTACAATGCAATGATCTATAAGCAGGACCACTAAAACTAGAGGCTACCTGAGTCAGGACGGGACCATGAACTAGACACTATGTGTGTCTATGTTTATTTCCACTGTCGTGGGGAGAGGCTCCATCACATTCATCAGAGATTCAAATAATTCCAGGATCCAAAAAAGCTGAGGAACCAACTGCATGTTACACAGTCAAAGTAATCTTTACAAAGGTGATATGAATGCTGAATTCTAGATCCTGCTTATAATTTCAGACAAATCACAGCTTCTTTGGGGTTTAGTTTCTTCATTTGAAAATTCCTTTTTCCTATGTACTATGTAGACTTGATATAACAATGAAATAATATAATAAAGAAAAACTATGAAGAGCATAATGTGCTTTATTACTATTATTATTATTATTATTATTGTAACATAGAATCATATTTCTTCCATCAGAGGCAATATAGGAAAAGGAAAAAACCCATAGCATTTTAAGTAACGTGTGTCTGAAAGCCACTACAAACTACAAAGTAATGGAAATCATCAAAGCAAAGTTCTCTGTCAGGTAAGGTCAAGATGATGATTAAATCATCTGATGAATCCATCTGAACCAAGGCAAGAATTCCACCAATCTTAAGAACCTGTTGCAAAACACCAACATTTTAAGTGAAAATAGCTTTTACATATTGTTCTGTTAAAGTAATATTAGTACTATTCCTGCTACCCATATACACTTTCAAAGAAAGCAAATCTAGCATGAGTGTGGAACCTTAAAAATACCCTCAATTACAATTTTTTTATAAATGATAATAGCCCCGTGGCCTTGTTACTATGAAACAGAAACCATTCACTCTCCCTAAGCGCTTTTCAGAAAATAAAAGCAGTTATAAAATAATGAGTTAAATGTCCACCACTCACCAGGCACATTTCAAGCATGGTCCATTTAACCCTGGGAGACAGAAATTAATATCCCTATTTTACAGATAAGGAAACTGAGTTTCACAGAGGAATGACCATGTTCACATAGCAAATGTACATCAGAGGTAGGATTAAAAGTTCTGGTCTCTTTTTTTTTTTTTTTTTAAAGATTTTATTTATTTATTTCACAGCAGGAGAGAGATCACAAGGAGGCAGAGAGGCAGGCAGAGAGAGAGAGGGGGAAGCAGGCTCCCTGCCAAGCAGAGAGCCTGATGCGGGCCTCGATCCCAGGACCCTGAGATCATGACCTGGGCCGAAAGCAGAGGCTTTAACCCACTGAGCCACCCAGGCGCCCAAAAGTTCTGGTCTCTTTGACTCCAGAATCTTTTTCCCCTTCAGTAAGTCTGCTGTTTCTACATTTTTTAAAGAAACGAAATAATTTTAAAAATTAATAAACTGAAAACAAATGTTTTTGGTGATATAAGATGAAATCTAAAAGTGTAAGTAGCTGAAAATAAGCTCATAGTAAATTTTTAATACAAAAAGATATTCCTACAGTTATCCCCAAAACTTATTTTTAAAATTATATGCGAAGGAGAAGTTTCAAAAGAAAAATTACTTTTAACAGAAGTACTACTTATTAAGTGGTAGTGTAAATGATACATGAAAGAAATATTATAGCATATCATTTAAAATAGCAAATCACTTGATGGCTAATATTTATTGATTGATTGATAATAGATCAGCACTAAAAAAATACAAGTGTTATATTTAATAACATGTTCTCTGCTCAATATTATCTATTTTTATACTGATCTTGAAATAGCACTAGCAAGTTCTGTATTTTAAAACCAGGTTGAAGGATGATCTAGTTTCTTTGCACCCTCTGAGTCCTTTTTAAGAAAGTTTTTTACCTTCACAAGTTCTTTGTGAATACCTCACAATCATTCTTTTCAGCTCTTATAAACAAAGAACTCAAGGAAGACACTTCCCACTGTTTACTCTACCGCAGGAAAATACCACCTTCAAAAATACGTGTCCTTGAATATCAATCTACCACCATTTCTTCAGTGGATGAGTGAATAAGATGAAAGCCCAGACTAACATCCCAGGGTAAAAAGTCCAAAGTTTTTGTCAGGAGATCATTCAAGCCCATGACCCATAACACAAATGGAAGCAGGACAGCTATAAGGAATGCCACCTGGAAATCAGAGGCTGGATAGCTTCTATGAGTATCTTTTTCCTCAAAACCCATGTCCCATTCCCCTGTGGAGGTGTGAGTTAGCTCAGCAGCTTGAAGACACAGGGAAGCCATGTCAAGATGAAGAAGTCCTAGAACCCACCCTGTCAGCAAAAGGCAGAGGGGCTGCTGGTCCTGTACCTGTGCAGGGAAGGTTAGCATTGGCACCTAACTGGGTTGTACAGGAAGGGGAGTTCCAACAAGCCAGCTTTCAGGGGCAACCGCCCACCTCAAAGCCTTCTTTGATTTCCCAGGTCTTGTGACCTTAGGTATTTTCTCTTCTCCTTTCCTCTTGGAGATTATGTCCAACCACACAACTTTCCAAAGCTTCTCTCCACCAAAGCAGGGTATGAAAATAGCTACCTTTCCTCAGTCCTAGAGAGCCCAGGCCCAAAAGCCAACTCCTGGAAGTGGGAAACTAGAACATAGGCCTGAAATTGCTTCTTTTGTTTCTGCCAGGCAGTAATCAGGCACTCCCTAAAGCACTAAGTAAAGAATGCATAATGATGAAAGACCTAACGGGCAGGTCTGTTTAGTCTCTCTTCATTAAGTGCTGCTATCTAAATGACAGAGCAGTGGTCATGACTGGGCTTGACTCCTACTGATGAGAAGGGCAAGATACCACCTTTCTTTCTGGATTTTTTAGAAGCAGGGCAATCTCGGGGGAGAAAAAAATGATTTACCCCTTTTTCCTCTTGGATTTTTATTTTATTTTAATGTAAGAATACTAAACATGAGATCTACCTCTTAACAACATTTGCAGTGTACAATATAATATTGTTAACTACTGGCACAATATTGGCACACTGGCACAGATCTCTAGAAATTACTCCTCTTGGGGCGACTGGGTGGCTCAGTTGGTTAAGCGTCCGACTCTTGATTTCCACTCAGGTCATGATCTCAGGGTCCTGGGATGGAGCCCCGCACTAGGGTCTGTGCTCCGCAAGGAGTCTGCTTGTCCCTCTCCTTCTCCCTCCATTCCGCCCCACCCCTCCACTAGCTCTCTCTCTCTCAAATAAGTAAATAAAAGTCTTTAAAAGAAAAAAAAACAACTTACTCCTCTTGCTTAACTGAAACTTGATTCCCATTGATTAGCAAATCCCTATTACCCCCTTCCCTTTGCACCTGACAGTCATGGTTTTGTTCTTCAGTTATTTGATTACAACTATTTTAGATACCCCTAGATAAAATGCCTTTAAGTAGATGGAATCATGCATAAACAAAACATACATGTTGACAAGGATGTAGAGAAGTTGTGATCTATGTGCACTGTTGGTGGGAATGCAAAATGGTGCAGCCACTATGGAAAACAGTATGGAGGTTCTTCAAAAAATTAAAAATAGAGCAACTATATGATCCAATAATCCCATTCCTGGGTATTTATTCAAAAGAATTGAATCAGGATCTTGAAGAGATATTAGCATTTGCATGTACTTAGCAGCATTATTCACAATAGTCAAGACATGGAAACAACCTAAATGTCCATTGGTGAGTGGATAAATAAAGAAAATGTGCTACAGAGATGCAAT
The DNA here is from genome assembly GCA_002007465.1 of Ailurus styani. Lineage (NCBI taxonomy): Eukaryota > Metazoa > Chordata > Mammalia > Carnivora > Ailuridae > Ailurus > Ailurus styani. The sequence continues at coordinate 7,317,135 of LNAC01000032.1, read as the reverse complement.
GGAATATTATTCAGCCTTTAAAAATGAAGGGAATTCTGCAATATGTGACAAAATGAATGAACCTGGAGGACATTATGTGAAGTGAAATAATCCAGTCACAGAAGGACAAAAAATACCACATGATTCCTCTTGAGTTTGGACATACAGAGATACCTCTGGTGGACGAGTGGAGAAGGGTGACCAGTGCAGTGTGTGACATCAGAATTTGCATTTCAAAAGAAAACACTAGGGAGGGATGAATCAGTTTGCTTTAACTGCTAGTAATTTAAAGCAACTCAAAAGAGTTTGCAGGTCTAGGAAAACTGACACACATTAAGAAGTCCCAAGGAAGGGTGTCTGCATGGAGGAGGTTTATTAATCCAGCCACTAAGGATGTCACCTTGGACCACATTTCCACTTTCTACCTTGCCTCTTCAGCACTCACCTGGGCTCTCAGGTTATTTCCTGTCAGGGTCCAGAGATGAGCTCGCCAAGGCTGCCATAACCAGGTACCACTGACCGGGTGGCTTAAATGATACAGATGTATTGCCTGACAGTTCTTGAAGCTAGAATTCCAAGATCAAGCTGGGTGTGAGGTTAGTTCCTTCTAAGGGATGTGAGGGCAAATAGGCTCCATGCCCCTCTCCTAGCTTCTGGCAGATTGTTGAGGATCTCTGGCATTCCTTGGCTTGTCACTCCCATCTCTCCCTTCAGTATGTCATGGCATTCCTCCTGCGTGCACATCTGTACCCAAACTTGCCCTTTTTAGAAGAACACCAGGCATACTGAATTAGGAGCCTACTCTACTCTGATACGACCTCATTGTAACTAATTACAGCTACAATTATTCTATTTGCAAATCAGATCACATTCTGAAGTACTGAGGGTTAGGATTCCAACATATCTTTTTTGGCGGGGAAGGGGGAGGAGACACAGTTCAACCTATAACATTAGAAAAAGAGCTGCTCCAGACATCACATCAAGATATAATGTCCCAAGGAAACAGAGGCTATCTCTATCTCTTCCTCACTCCTTTTAAGAAACTTCTTAGGACACATACTGTCTTGTCTCAATGGCCAGAACTGTTTCATATGCCCCTAACCAATCTCTGGTGAACAGGTTGGAAATGCAGAGATTTGGAAGCAAAATGCTCCAGAGAATGCAATTACTGTCTCAACTGATAGACAAGGAGAAAGAGCATAGCCAGATATTACACATGTAATATGTATGCACACTTACATTTCCCAGTCATCTAAGTTGTGAGCAATTCTCTATTTTTGCTGATTGCATTCATTAGTTTTGTTTTTAGAATAGTCACTGAAGAAAATTAAGAAAGTATTAGAAATGACAAATTTTGAATGATTCAAATTCCAACAACTGAGATTTCTTCTAAAACACTGGCATATACATGTTTATGGAAGGAAGTTGGAAAAAAAATCTTAATATCTTACAAAGAACCAATTTAAAACTATTCATAATCCCACAGAGATCCCCCTTAAGGATGGATCAGAAAATATATTGCTTATCAGTATATATTTATACATACACACATACATAAACAAAAAATGGGGTCATAGTGTATACTGTTGGGTAGATTGCTTTTTTAAGTTAATATTAATTGTTTACATTTTCTTTTTTGCTGTACTGTTCATAGTAATCATCTTATCTGGAGTGCTTACCTCAAACGTATTTGCAATCTACAGCATAAATGATATTAAAAGGTATACACTTGGTATCAATGGATACCATCATATTATCTGGAACAACTTACCTCCAACATATTTATGTTGCAGTGCAAGTATACCAAGATATATACATTTGGTTCCAAAGGATATCCATCAGATAGATATATAGTATAAATGATACCAGTGAAATGATGCCAAAAGCATCATACTGGTGATACCAAATGTATCATTCAATATCATTAATTGCAAAAGCCTTCCATCTCAAGTTAAGTCACAGAGTGTGGTTCTTGGTTCCAGCCATGGGTTGTTAGAGAACATCTGTTCAGAAAGGAATTAAAACATTACTCAGGAAGGCCAAAATCAAATCCTCAGACGTTATCACCTCTGTCAGTTATTGCTTATCTGACTCTCACTCCAGCCTAAGAATTCCCCACTTGTGCTCAATTATTATTTGTCAGTGTCTGCCTATCTGACTGCCGGTGTCTTTGAACTTAATACCTTGAATGACGGTATCAGTGGCTTTTTTACAGGACTATATCCCCACAATCCTCCTTAGGGCAGACATGGGTTCTGATTCATCTTGTGTCCTCTGGCCCTGACTTCAGTAGACATCAAATATATGCTTCATTGAACAAATGAATGAATTCATTCATTCACAAGAGAACACACTCAGATTTTTTTTCTCATTCCCTGCAGTAGTTTACTTTTTTTAAAAGAAGAGATAAAGTTGGAATGGTTAGTTTTTAAAGTAGCATTTGGAAGAAAGTGAACTGTAATCATTCCAATACTAACCTGGATATTAGGTTTAAGTATTAGCGAGGCGTGTGCCTAAAAAAGCCAAGTGTCTCTAAAAATCAAGTGATAACTTGACAACCAGGTGATGGTTGCTAAGAAACTGCATTTTTCTGCGAACGCATGGTGTATGAAGTATGGCCTAGATTCATATCCTACATAAAACATCTTCCTTGGAGTTACCTAAAAAGTCGAATTTGCATGGCTTGTCAAGGCACATAAGTTACTCCCTCTGCTATGCTGCTCCTGTTATTAAAAATCACAGTTCTATACATAGAATAGGATCTCAGCACCATTATCTGTTCTGAACCTCAGCTTGTTTACATTACAGACAGAGGACCCCTTAGTCCCAAAGGGTTTCAGTCACTACTGAGGAACGTTCGTCACTTTTGATACACTAACACAGCTAAACACAAAAATTAAAATACCTACCATGTTTCTGCATTCCGAAGTGAAATAAAAATAAATTGGTTATTATCTGCACATTTTGAAAGACTTTGGTTCACCGTCCGTGGAACATAATGAAGATTTTGCTATACGCTGCCCCAAATAGAAAGTCCACCCCGCACCTTGACAATGGAGGGTTCAAAAAGTACTCTATGAGCGCTGAATTCAAGAGTTAGAAAAGCTAGAAATTGGGCTTGAAATAAATATCTCAATATTAACCGCTGTCTTCCTTTGAAAGTTTTTATTGCAAGTAAGAGGAACTCTAATCGAATTACCTAAATCAAATGAAAAAAGGACATATGGAAACATTGGAATAAGTTCTTCACAAAACTGAAGGACTGGCTGAAAAATTAGAAATATACCAAGGGTGTCAGAGGCCGGAACCACTGAGGACTGAGTGACTCTCTTTCCACCCCAGGCCCCAGCTGTGTCTTCTACTTCTCTCTGGGTCTCAGTCCCACTTTTCTCTTCATGCCAGGGACGTGACCACCAGCAGCTCTGGCGTCTCATCCAAAAGGTGAGAACTCTGGCTCTTCACCTCCACGGTGGGAAGTTGTATGGAGAGGTTCTGCCTGGCCCCCCTGGGTAGCCTTCCAGCTTGTGGTGCAGGGGTGAGGTCGGTGCGGTGGTTGATGGGTCCTCCAGAACCCCAGAACCCCAGAACCCCAGCAAGGATTTCCAAGAGGAAAACTGAAGCTGTGACAAGAACAAGACCTGAAGTCAAGATCAACAGAAGTCAATCACTCCAACTGTGTCGGCAGTGACCTTCATACCACTTTCACCGGCTTTGCCTCTGCAGGACTGTAGGGCAACCCAACCCCTGCCTTATACAATATTACCCCAAATGTTCACTATTCTGGAATGTCTTAAACTTCTTTCACCTTAAAACAGCAAGAGATCGCTACCACAGGGCAGTGGATTAGTTTCACGTGCGTCTAGAAAGCGCGCACACAGAATTCTGAGGTTTCGTTTTTGCGAATTAAAATTTTTTTATTGAAAGGCAAAAAGCAAAGGTGGAAAAAGGTGAAAGATGCAGAGGAAGTACCTTCCCAACAGTTTCTAAGATTTCTAAAAAACCAACGTTTCCAAGTTCATTGACAATCCCTCGCTTAATCACAAGAATAACAACATTAAGGCTAACAGATATAATGAATCCCATTACCTAGTTACAGGTGTCTGCAGCAAACAGGAGGAGCCTCTCCACTCTCTATCACTCTTTGGTTATATGCTAGAGTGTCTGGTTTTCTCAATCCGATAGGCCTCCTAATAATTCACAGTGGATTTTAAATGAAAGAATATAATACATCTACATGGGAAAGATTCTCATAAGGCACAAACTGCTTATTTGGTAAGTATTTACAGAAGCGTACTCACTCTTCCTGACCCAGAAATCAGTCTTTATTTAAAAAGAAGTGATGCATACATTTAAGAAGCGTTGCCACACAGGTGGTGGGATTTTTCATCTATTCAAAAGATATTTGTCTGCTAGAAGTGTGGTAAATCCACTCCACAGCTAATGTCTCAAAACATTCTAGAGATTCTCTGTTTGAATAGTCAGCCTAATTAATCTAAGCCAATCCTGCCCTGCTAACCTAAGAACACTTAATGCATGTCTTCTAATCTTCTTTAGCCCCTACGAATTTTCAGTTTCCTTTCAAATTATACTAACTCTACTCCGATTTTACCCACTTCGGTTTCTTACTCTCTCCCTCTAATTCACAGAGCCACAGCCTCTTCTTCCTGGCCAAGACATTTACTGTTGATCATTCCTAACCACAACAAGAAACAAGTAGCCCACTGAGCCTAGGTGAGGGGGGTTCATTTATTTGAAAGGATTTCATTGCAAATATGCGAGTGGGAGTTAGGGACCTGGCAGCCTGCTCTGTGAACCAGAGGCTTCCAGCGACCACCGCGGCTAGGTCAAGGGGACTGGGAAAGTGCTTGCCAGAAGCAAAGGTGAGAAATCCACAAACCAGTGTTGGCTGCATAGCTGTTAGATGAGGTAGGCACAGAAACTGAGGGTAAGTATGTGCAGATCTCGATAGCAATTGTCTCGTGTATCTAATAATAAAAATGGTGTGGATTATCTATGTCCTTATTTTAAATTTCATTTTAAATTTAAAAACTTCATTGTTCTGGCAATTCCTTTGCATTCTATTTACAGAAGTACCAACCTGTGACAAACTGGAATTTGGATAACGTAAGAAGCTCTGCTCTGGAGCAGGCTTTCTAGAGAGGAGCTGCCCCTCTGTCACACAGCACAAACAACCCAAGGGAACCCAGTGGGAAGATAGTCAAGGAAACTGATACCCTATCCTCATGCTCCTCTCTCTCCACTCTCCTGTTGGAGTTCCCCATGGACTAAGGCCTTTGATGGGCATACAAGTCAGTCGTCTGGGACAAACAGCAGCATATGGAAGTGTGGAAAGTGGATCTCCTTTGTGTACAATTGAAAAGTGTATGTTCCCAACATAGCAAATGCACAAAGTTCCATCATCATAGAGTAAGGGCGTTTGGTCATACTCCCTGTGCCACTTACCAATTTCTGAGCCCTCGGCTCCAGATTCACTCCTCAGAACATGCTCTGCCCAGAAAGACAGAATTGCTTTACACACGTCTCCTATAGTGTGAGCACCGTGCTGAGCTTTCTCTGGAGAAGGACCTGTGAGAGACTGTAGGGGAAAGGGGTGCTCCTGCTGCTGGAAGCTGCTGCATGGGGTCAGCAGTGTGGGGCGGGGGGGACTTCAGTCATGCTCTACGGTGAGCATGCACCCATACCCCAACAATACACCCAACCATACATCACGTCTCTCTGCCAGCTCGCAGCTCCAGCCTGACCTGCTATTAAAAATAGAACCCATTTCCCAGGGTTGCTGTGAGGACTAATTTTTAGAGTGCATATGTAATCAGTATATTGACAAGCAATTCTCACAGGGTGACCCAAAAACACCTTTGATTTTATTCTCCACCTGCCTGGGCCCTGGGGTCTGGGCAGTCCTTCTACCCCTGGGTGAAACGGGGGCCAGCAAAATGACTGTTCTGACACAGGACATGAGGGGACATCAAGTCCTACAATCATATAGTCTCAGGTCAATTAAGGAAAGTATCCAGTCCAATATACCAATCAGTAATTCCATCCTTATTCAAGGCAAGACACTTGGGAAGAAATCCTTGTCTCTTATCTCTCTTACTCCCCGTGTTTGCTAACTGTGGCTTCCAGTCCCTCCAGAGTTAAGTGCTTGGGTAGGGGAGAGAAAAAGAGGCATAGAAAGTTCTTATATGAAGGGTATAAAGTGTCTTCATGTGATCTGGACTGATAGGTACTTAAGGCTAACTCCTTCTTTTACTGGCACTTTTAGAATTCGTCAGAGGGGCTCCTCCCCAAAGATGTATTCTAGTTCTCCACTTGTCCCACCTAAGTCCTTGGTCCACCCAGTACTCACCTTCTCTGTCCTCAGGATGGTATCTCTCTTATCCACGACTTGAAATGGTTCCAGACCAGGGAGCCTGGGTGGCTCAGTGGGTTAAGCCTCTGCCTTTGGCTCAGGTCATGATCTCAGGGTCCTGAGATCGAGTCCTGCATCGGGCTCCCTGCCCAGCCAGGACACTCTTTCCTCCTCTCTCTCTCTCTCTGTGTCATATAAATAAATAAAAATATTTAAAATTAAAAAAAGAAAAGAAAAAAGAAATTGTTCCAGACAAGAGAGATCTCTTACCCACTGCATGGGTCACACCAGGCCAAGGGAATATTCATGTATCCTTTGTCCAGAAAACTCTAGGACTGAAAGTCTAGCCAAAGGCAGCAGCATCTCTCCCACTTGACCTCCAAGGCCACTTGCCAGCAAACTCTCAGCCTCTCTGTTTCCCGGGGGAGTCAGACACCAGTTCACCCTGTCCATCCTGACTGTGTGAGCTCCTCCCGGGGGTTCTGCAGGGCCCGCTGGTGGAGCCTGCCCCAAAATACAGAACTAGATGGGTTTTATATACTTCTTCAGCTTTTTGAGGGAGGGAAGCATTTCTAACTTGAATTCTTCCTAAGACACTTTCCATGTATTTCATATTTTTACATCTTTATTTTTTCTTTCCCATACCCCATCAAACATCCCTTTAGTGACCACAAACATGGTCATAAATTATCCACTTACTGGGGCTTTACCACAGATTAGTCTATTCAGTTGTGGGGATAACACGCACAATCCCTGCAGTAGGAATTAAGCCATCACACAAAGTTTAACACATGCAAGCTGTACCATTAGCACCGTTCTTTGGTAATCTTGCTGTGCACATGCAAGCTAAATGACCTTGAGATTTGATGTCTCCAGTGACCCATCTAATTACCTACAAAACCTGGTAATAAATAACTTTTTTAAAGATTTTTTCATTTTTTTATTTGACTGAGAGAAAGAGACAGTAAGAGAGGGAAAACAAGCAGGGGGAGTGGAAGAGGGAGAAGCAGGCTCTCTGCTGAGCAGGGAGCCCAACTCAGGGCTCGATCCCAGAACCCTGGAATCATGACCTGAGCCAAAGGCAGAAACTTAATGACTGAGCCACCCAGGCACCCCACAAATAATATTTTTGACCCAACTTTGCTTATGCTAAATAGCTGTGATGACCTGGGTAGATGAGGTTGGTGGGATAAATGACTTTTAAATGTTATTTTTGCCAAAATCTGCTAATAGTACTTAGTTTCATAGTTCTGGACATATGCCTGGTGATCAGAAGAGTTTTAAACAGAAAGATCGAAGTCCACAGGAAAAGAATTTTTTTTTTCAGTTTCCTTAGAATTTAGACCATCCTGTAAAAAAACATTGGACGTCTTCAAGGTAAATAAGTAGTACTCACAACAGAATGAGGCAGAGGAACTATAAAGTGAAGTACCAATGTATATGAACAATACTGTTTGGAAGTAACACTGATCAGGTGGGCCAGTATCATTAAAATGGTCAAGGTGACAAGGGATTAATCTGAAATAAATCATGAGAATCCCCAACAGAAGCAGTTCCCTGAACTGGCTGTGTCAGAACCATCTAGAATAATAAGTTCCCTGAGTGAATCAGACAACAAACCTGTCTACACCTGAGAAGGCCAGCAGTCTACCCAATATCCATCCTTCACTTCTTCTTAGTAACAGAACCCTGATTTTATTGGTGGTAGTGTATCCAGCTGGAAGCAACATTTCCCAGCAACATTTCCTGTAAGTTAGTGTGGCCATATGACTCATTCTGACCAGTGAATGTAAGTAGAAATTGTTGTACGTTCTTTCTGAGAAAGCTCTTTTATGGGGGATGAAGAGGTAGGCATGAATTTTTTTGTTTTCTACCCATTCCTCCCTTCTGCTATGTGGAATCAGACTTTAAGACCGGATTTCTCTAGCAAATATCCTAGACCATGAAGTCATCTACAAGTCAGAAGCCACAGACAACGGATTGGATCCCCAGTGACCAGGCACTGCCATGCCAGCCCCACATTGCTTCTCCCACATTCTTTTGTAGGAAAGAAAGTAGGCCTGACGTGTTTAGGCACCTATTATTATATACCATCAAAACCGAAACACAGTGATACTGGCATTTTCTTGGCCTTACTAGATCCCAAAAGATGACTTTCATTTTCACTCAACTATAACTATCTCAGCCATGCCACCTGGTTGCCAGTGATAGCAGCATGTCCTTTGGGAATGTTAAAAGAGGGGGGAAATACTCATCTTCAGAATTAATGGAACAGGTCTTCAGAGTTTTTAGTTCCTCCTGCTGCCTTGGTCTACATGAAATCTTCTTAGTAAAGTCACTGCTTATGAGACATGCAGAAGTGGGGAGCCTCCAATACAGGAAGGTCAATGGCCACCAGGGAGTGCCTTGAGCAGGGTCAGCACAGAAAGGCAGCTAAGGGAAATGCAAGCTCATTCAGCTATTGCAACCCACAGCTGAGAGAAGCCAAAGTGTCAGTGAGAAAGCAGCTGTAACAACATCAGGGTGAGGGAATTTTATTTATTGCCTGGTTAAGAACCTCTTGTCCTCTGATGGACCTTAAAGAAACACAGAGAGAGTCTGGAAACCATGGTAGCCCACTGATAAAAACCAAAGTGAGCCCCCAAGGAAGTCAGTGGCAATCAGAGCATGGAAAGCAGACTGGCAGTCCATCCCCTGGCACTGGCGATCAGTCATTAGCTCTGGGAAGACTCCTACGCTAAGTATCTGCTAAGTTCCTAGTGCTGTTTTGGTTCTTCTCAATTAATTCATTTTTTAAAAATTTGAGCTCTGCTGAACGAAAGCCTTGTGGACATGGCAGGGTTTCCTAAGCATCTCAAGATCATTACAAAACACCAGCCGGGGACTGTCAGATGCCTGGACTCCCATGTTGGCCATGCTAGGCAACTGCCATAGAAATGAACATGGCAGAGTTAGACTCACCAACTGAAGAGAAACAAACTATCCTGGCATAGGGTAGAGCCATGTTGCAGCCATACATTTACACATATTGACATACAGGTAAACGAAAGAAAATAATATTCTTCTAACGGGGACGAGGATAAATATTAGAGTTGAAACAAAGAAGTTAATTCTGGAAGTCGTGAGTGAATTATTATTGATATGATCTATTTTCTACTAAGGAAAAATCATAGTGTCTGGAGACTACTTTAGGTAAATTGAAACCATTAGAACTTCATTCTTTGCCACGTGATTGCAGCACTTCCTACCACACTGGCCCGACCTAGATGACCCCCAGCCGGAAGTGGGCCACCCAACAGAGCCCTGGCTGCATCAGCTGAACCTCCTCTGCAGACCTGGGAGCATGAGAATAGCCTGCTGTGAGCCTCAGGTTCTTTGGGTGGGTGGTTTTGCACATCAGCATGGTAATAGGGGTCGGCTACGTCCCCCAAATATTTATGTTGAAATCCTAACCCCCAAAAGATGACGATATTAGGAGGAGGGGCTCTGAGAGGTGTGAAAGTCCTTAGGGTGGAGCCCGTTTGAATGGGATTAGTGCTCTTAAAAGAGGCTCCAGAGAGCTCCCTTCCCCTGCACGACAACACCGCAAACAAGGTGTGATCTACAAACCAGACACCAGATCTGCCCGGGCCTTGATCTTGGACTTCTGGCCTCCAGAACTGTGAGAAATAAATTTCTGTTGTTTACAAGCCCCCCTGTCTGTGGTAGCTTGGATGGGCAAAGACAGGGTCTGACTCGGTACTCAAAAAAATGCCAGCTAATAGCAGGCATTTTTTTAAAGTTCGATAATGCAAAAATAGAAGGACATAACCCCAAAAATAATGCGTTGAAATCATTGTTGGTGTGTCATAGTAGCATCTTTAAAGTTTGCAAATTATGGAATCTTCAACTGGTATCCTGAATGCCTCGCTATAAGATACGCTAACTGGTTTTTTGAACTGTTATTTAGGGTAATTTAAGTGCAATCATGGCTTTCCATATCCTACCTTTTTCCTGCAACCATAACCTCCACTAAGTAGCAATTTTCTTTTTGCTTTTGGGGCCTTTCTGCCCTATTGCCTCTGCTCTCCTAATAGTTGAGGAAAACGGTCAAAAGATCGACAGGTGGAGAGAGTCCTATAAAGCACCTGGATTGTCCTCATACACAATGATCTACACCAAATGAGAGCTTGTTAAACTGTCTTGTTTTAATATCATGTTGTAAACAGCCTCTTAACCCAGATATACAATCTGTGCTTTAAAAAAGTAAAGATTATTTCTTTTTTTTTTAAAGATTTTTTATTTATTTATTTGACAGAGAGAGAGAGAGATTACAAGTAGGCAGAGAGGCAGGCAGAGAGACAGGGAGAGGAGGAAGCAGGCTCCCTGCTGAGCAGAGAGCCCGATGTGGGCCTCGATCCCAGGACGCTGAGATCATGACCTGAGCCGAAAGCAGANTTTTTTAAAGATTTTATTTATTTATTTGACACAGAGAGAGAGAGATTACAAGTAGGCAGAGAGGCAGGCAGAGAGACAGGGAGAGGAGGAAGCAGGCTCCCTGCTGAGCAGAGAGCCCGATGTGGGCCTCGATCCCAGGACGCTGAGATCATGACCTGAGCCGAAAGCAGAGGCTTTGACCCACTGAGCCACCCAGGCGCCCAGTAAAGATTATTTCTTAAGACTGGATATAAACAGATTAAATGATAAAAATTGATTCTATGTTTACTGATTAATCTTTATAGTATTTATTTGCTGAATATCTTTGCAATAAACACATCACCAACTTCCTATGTCTCTCTCTCCCCATGATGCCAGGTACATGGAAGTCACTTAAAAGGATACATATTAAAATGAATAACAAAAGACACAATGCATGGCTTCAAAGGTGTTTACTATTTGGTCAAACAAGAATTTTTTAAAGTTGTTGGTCATGAAGTGAAATCGACATTAACAGACATGTTAAATGTTGATCTAATCTGCATTATTGCTGTGTGACACCGCAGAATGGTCTGTGGAACAATGTGAGTCCTGAGATCATCGTTGGCTTTTATCCATCACTTACTTGCCTCACTGTCAATCATCTCTCCTGAAGTGACATGGGAGTGTGAATGGGGGTTCGGATGTTCAATTGCAGACCAGCCTTCTAGAACAGCTGAAGGAGCAAATAGGCCCTATCACCTAAAAGATGTACAAAAATACCCATGGTGTGTGGAGGTTTTTTCAAGGTATGCCATAGACCAAAAATGTAGACTTAAAACAGAAGAAGTCCCTTCTGATCGCTCTCAGTCATCCATAAGGAATGTTTTTTAGTTAATCAGTCCTTGACATTCAGCAGTTGGTTATTTTGCATTTACTTAAAAGAGCCTCTGCTAAATAATTGTGTTTATTTTTAAAAGTAAATTGCTTAAAATTACATTCAGTTTCTTTGTACAAGCCAACATAGTCTCTCCCTTCACCACGCAAACACACGGTATCCTAAAGCCGAGCGGCTTCAGCCTCACACGTTCTGCCATGTGCTGTGGTGCAATTACAGCCGAAGTCATTAGAAAAAGCAAATCTGGATTGGTGTGGGATCTGGGAGAGCTTCCACTTAGAGATAAGGTATGAGATAAAGTCTGAACTTAGTAGGGCTAACAAAACTTTACTGGTATCATAATTCACATTTTTCTTTTTTTTAAGAATGGTTTTTAAAACAGTCCTCCCTCCAAGTCCCTGACCAGGACGTGAAACAGAACAAAAGCTGCGAGCGTTCTTTCTTTCCTGGGCTCCTCAAGGCCTTGGAACCATTTATATCTGTGTTGTATACATGTCGATCCTCTTCCACATTTGGATGGAAAGCACTGGAACAAATTAACTGAAAGAAAACCACTCTGAAACTGCCTGAGCTTTTGAGCCCGCCACGGAGGTTTAAAGGCTTATACAACCTAGCTTGTATTTTCCTCTGGGTCCGGGTGTCTGAATGATCGTAGAATGCATGAAACATGAAGACGTGGGTATTGACCAAAAATCCCATATTCCAGCCTTGTCAGAAGGAAACTGAAAACACTTTGAAGCATTTTTCACAACAAATAATGGCCTATTTCACATATCTGAAACCAATAATCAGTTTTCTTGACCTACAGTTGAAAACAAAATTTATCTTTTAACTAAATAGGATCAGCTTAAAAATCCCTTTGGAGATGTTTTTATTTATTAAATGCCTTCATTAACAACACCATCTTTCATTTCCCATTACTCCAATTCTATTTCTCCTGCATACAAAGTAATGAGCAGAATGGCTGTGAATCCAGTTAACATTCCAGCATTCTGAATCATGAAGTAAGTAAAATCGGTTTTTCTTCCAGTTATCTTTTCTCTCAGCATATCGTTCATCTCTGGAAACTAAGAGAGAGAGAGAGACATTGTTAGGTAACTGTTGCCATCTGGTGGTAAAACGTAAAACGGTCACCTAGAGATTTCTTTGGCGGGGGCAGTTAGGATTTAATTCGGATGTGTAAATGTTCAGTACAGACAGCATTAAAGGGATACCTAGCCCTATCAGACACCAACAGGAATAAAGGTAGGGAAATAGTGTTCCCCAACTGAGTGAATCGGTGGAATGGGATTTACCTCATCTTAAGCCTCCTATCTGTCTCTTTGCCTGTGTGTGTCTCTCTCTCCCCCTTACTGTCTATGCTCCATCCACACCATTCTTTCAAGACCTCAAATGCATCCACCCTCTTTCCCCCCATCAAAATCTTCACAAACTGCTACCCAAACTGCTATCTGAACTCTTCCCCCTCCAATTTTTCAATGAGCTACATCCTTGAAGTTTCAGCTTACATCATACTTTCTAGCAAAGCTTCCATTAGGCCCTCCTACCTTACATTAGATTCCCCTAACATCATCTCTCCCCACATATATTGCTTTTCCTCTTAGCTCACAGATTTTTTTACTTGTAATTATTTAGTTATTTAGTCATGGAGTGTGATTTTGTTCATTGCATTTCCAGTTTCCTCTCTTTAAAGACAGAATGCCCCACAGATGCAGGGACTGTGCCTCCTTTGCTCACTCCAGTGTCCCCAGTGCCTTATAAATTCCAGGCCAGAAACTGTGGAAAGAGCCGAGATGCCCTTCAGCAGAACGAATGGATAAAGAAGATGTGGTCCATATACACAATGGAATATTACTCAGCCATCAGAAAGGATGAATACCCAACTTTTACATCAACGTGGACAGAACTGGAGGAGACTATGCTAAATGAGAGAAGTCAAGCAGAGAAAGACAATTACCATATGGTTTCACTTATTTGTGGAACATAAAAAATAACACGGAGGACATTAGGAGAAGGAAGGGAAAATGAAGGGGGGGAAATCAGAGGGGGAGACAAACCATGAGAGACTATAGACTCTGGGAAACAAACCGAGGGTTTAAGAGGGGAGGGGGGTGGGGGAATGGGTTGGTGCGGGGTATTAAGAAGAGCATGGACTGCATGGAGCACTGGGTGTTACCCGCAAACAATGAGTCATGGAACACTACATCAAAAACTACTGATGTACTATATGGTGACTAACATAACATAATAAAGAAAAAAAAAAAAAAAAATTCCAGGCCAGGCACAGAAACATCAATCGATAGTAGCCGATGAAGTTAATTTTTAGAAATCACTATGCATTTAATTCCTGTTCTCTTCAATTTGTTTCCTTCTGCTTGCTCTACCCCTCACAAAATCTTAAGGTGTTTAAATAAATCATGTGCCGTTCTAGGATTGAAGGCTATAACAATCTCATTACAGTGAAAGCAATTAAAACTCCAAGTTCTGTACTTAAAATCTACCTTCACTCAGTGAATAAACTTTACTGAGAAGGCTCCATAAGATCTGTAAATGCCAGCTTTTTAAAACATATTCCAAAATGATCTGCTACATATACAGTGGTGCAAAGTACCAAAGCATCCAAGAGGTCTCCAGTGTCCCACCAATCCATGTGCCTGATTTAAGAAAGCTGTTACCAGGATAAAGCAACCGAAAGTTGTGAAACTATTCTGAAAAAAAGCAAAACTGCCAAAAGGGCATACAGCATCATTTATTAGCATTATTTCCTTAAATTGAACAATTCTAATAGATTCCATCCTTATAACAGAGAAAGAAGTGATGCCCTAGCAGAGATACAGTATGAGAAATTAATGCTGTGAAGAAAAATATAAATGCAGCGACAGTTCCAAGAGATGAAATGCTTGCTTTGATAAGGGCCTGCAAAGAGCAAGGAACGAAGCTAGACAGTTACCATTTGGAGCTAAGAATGCAGATGAAGGAAGCTAAATTATTAAATTTTGTACGTAATACATATTCAGTTCCAAATGTGGAGGAAATGTTCCTTGATTTGCATATATGGAGCACATTTTCATCTTCTAGAAAGCTGCCCATGATTCATTTGAAAATGCACATGGCACAGGACCATTGCTATTCTCTCTCTCTAACACACACACACAGACATAAATAAAGATGTAGACACAGCACCGACCTAAAGAGATACAAATATATACTGACCCAAGTTGATGTTGTCCATTTTCGATTTACCAACTTTAGTTCAGCCCAAAAGGCTCCCACTGTTTAGAACTTCGAAATAACAAAATGCTATTTACTCTAACAAGTTATTCCCTTCTAAATGTAACATCCTCACAAAAGGGGGAGAGAGGTCCCATGGGGACACACTATAATGGAGTACAAGGTTTACCTCCCACAAGGCAAAAAACCTGGGAAAATATCTCTACTTCAACAGAAGTAAATCATTTCTTTTTCTACCAGTAAGATCCTAGATCAAAAGATCAGTGAGAATTACTTTCAAATTACTGCTAATACAAGAAGAGTTATCTGCTGGACCAGGAATGTTTTAAATTACAACAGAATTTCCACACTGTGGAAAGCAGAAGGTTACCCTTAGTCAGCTCATAACCCAGATGTTTAATTCTAAATTTTAAATTAAAATAAAATTTTAAAAATTTCTTACCATATCTGCCAGAGAAATATAGAGGAACATGCCTCCAGCAAGGGCAAATATAATATTTGGAGCAAAATTGTTGCCCACCAAAATGCCGAAAGCTAGCCCCACATAGCAGGAACACGCCGAAAGGAAATTGAATAACAAGGCTTGCCGAGTGCTCATTCCTGCGCTGAGTAAGATCACAAAGTCCCCTGGAAAAAAGAAGAAAATACCAAGTGAGTAGTTTGGGCTGTTTTTGGATGAGAAAAGATAAGCATCAATGTCCAACCAGGGCTCCTTCATTTTGATGCATCAGTGGGATTTTTAAGAGTGTGTCGCCTAAAATGTCTCACTCCACCAAAAGCAAGAAGGGACCAACTTTCACAGTGTGAACAGAGCCTCTTACCTAACTCATGAGGAAACTCTTCACACAGAATCGCTATAGAAGTACTGAGCCCCTGAAGAAGAGACAAGGTGCAGGAAGCCCCAATCGCCAAGCCATCGATGAAATTGTGGAGGGCATCACTGAGTGTTATCATCCAGGCAATGGTCCCTATTTTTGACAGTTTGGGTCCCTTCAAACAGGTACATGAACTTGACTCCGTTTTACCATCCTGTAAAATAACAGAAAATCAACCAACAAAATAACCAACATTTATTTTCTTAGAGAGACTGAGAAAGAGAGGGTTCGCAGGAGCTGGGGGGAAGTGGCAGAGAGCGAGAATGGTAAGCAGGCTCCCGGCCCCAGCCCAACGTGGGGCTTGATCTCACTACCATGAAATCACTACCTGAGCAGAAATCAAGAGTCCCATGGCCAACCCACTGAGCCACCCAGGCCCCCCAATAACCAACATTTCTTGAAAGTCTCAGAGATACACAGGAATAAGAGATGTGTTATGTATTGAGAAAGACAAATGGTTCCAACAGAGAGTCTTTCATAGGGGTTAAGAACTCCTAATCATTTATAACAACAACTAAATGACAACAAAAACTTATGGTAGGGAGAAAGGAAAGGAATAGGTTGACAGGCCTTGAACAAGCCACTTAAAAGACATTTTACTCTGGTTTCCCCTTAAAAAAATCCTTTTGATTTGTGTGAACAATTCTTACTATTGCCTTCTTAAAATGTAATAGATACCAACCTAAGAATTTGATTCATCTGCATACTTTAAAATAAGGGACATTTTTGAAAGACTAAACTTAAAGACTTTTGCATGTTATAATGTACATGTGAAATCCATATTTAAAGCACAATGACATGGAAGAACATTTACTGTACTCCCGCCTATGTTATCTGAGCAGATAATCTGGGCCTCAGTTTCTTCAATTGTGAAATGAAGATAATGTACTAAATGAGTCATTTATTTTTCAATGACTTATTAAGTTTCCACTGGGTTCCAAAGTAGTGTGTCAGGTGATTAAGCTGTAACAACGTGTTCCCTATCAGCTCTAAATTTCAATGATTCTCTTAACACATTTCATGAAATGTGATTGGAACAGGCTTGCCTTTGCACTAACACCTCTTTCCATTTTGGAACAATAATAAAAACAGAAAATCCTAAAACAAACTCTTTGTAAGAATTTAGATTTCCATAAAATTTACGAAATCGTATAAAATCAAATACCACATGCCAACTAAAAGCATTTTCCAGAAATCACAGAGAAGAAAATCAAATGCAAATTTATTTTTAAGTAGGGAAGCAATTTGCAATTAACCGGAGAACATTTTATTCCTAATTCTCCTCCCCTTAACTCTACCTCAGCAGCTAATCAACATATTTATTGGGCATCTGCAATTTGAAAAACAGTGTGCTGGATGCTATGGGGAGTGCACAGAAATGGAAAATACAACTTCTGTCTTCAAGAAGTGTTTCTATGTTGGAGAGATGAGATGTAAAGAATATGACTGAGCATTTAAAAAATGTTCAGTATACATCCGGATGAGAAGGGCTGCCTTCCAAGCCATCATTGTAGAGGTTTTAGATTTATCCCAATGTCGCTTCATTGCTCAAAACACTTTGGGGACTGTTCTTTCAGAATTGACTAGATTTTACTATACATCTTTTCACTGTGTCTTTAGTGGCAAATCTGCGTCTTTGGGGAATGTTTTTGTGCGTAGACACAGCCAAAAGTCATTTGGAGCCACTGAGTTCTTAAATTAACATGGAAGCAGGGAGGATTGTTACTTGTGAGAGCAGTGGTTGTAGTACTAGCAGAAGCCGTAATAGTAGTTGGAAGAGACACAGCAAAGGCATACAGTATTTATCATGTGCCAGGCACTGCTCTAAGTTCTTGAGGTATTTCATTCCTTTAGAGCAATTCTGTGAATTAAGGTCTACTATTATTACCACTTTAGAGCTGAAGAAACTGAAACACAGAAATGTTGGTGAGTTTACTGAGGGATGCAAAAGAAATAAGTGGACTATTTTTAGTAACTGTTTTACTACTCCAGATTTATGGTGGTGTGTGGACACTTCTTGTTCAAAATAGGCTCTGAAGGCAATTCACAAGGAGAATGCCCTCTTCTCTCAAAAAACCCTGATCTCACAAAACAAACTNGGGGTCGTGGGGGGTAGGGAGGGAAAAATAATGAAACAAGATGGGATGGGGAAGGACACAAACCATAAGAGACTCCTAATCTCACAAAACAAACTGAGGGTTACTGGGGGGTGGGAGGGTAGGGATAGGGTGGATGGGTTATGGACATTGGGGAGGGTTTGTGCTTTGGTGAGTGCTGTGAAAGATGTAAGCCTGATGATTCCCAGACCTGTACCCCTTGGGCAAAGAATAAAAATAAAATTAAATTAAAAAAAAAAACCCCTTCTAAACACTTGAAGCAATGTTGGAATAATTGTTCAATCTCCTCTCACTTTAAAGGTAAATCTCAGCAGCGTGAAAAGAATTCCATCTGGTCTTCAGACGTGGTCTTTTTACTTTACAGTGTTAAAAGATAAATTGAGGTAAATTTAAAACTATAAGAGTGTATTTGAAAAAAAGTGATTCAAACTGGGCAGTGTCAAACCGGATGTGGTTAGGAGCACTCCATCGACAGGAGCTCAGGGAGAGGCTTTTACAGAGAAAAGGCAGAAGCAAGGCAAGAAAATTATTGATGGGCTATAACTTAAAGCACACTTGGCTTTTTGTGACCAATTGTCTTTAGGTTTCAATTTCATAACCTTGAGACATTTACAGCTTAGATTTTGGTTTGTTTACATAGGTTGCCAAGGCATTAGAGCCACCCCAGTTTAATGGCCTCCTTATTTAATTGATTAAACAATTGATACATCAGAAATGGACAATATAATAAACAATCATGATTTAGTACAGGTCGTATGGGTGACCTGGGTAAGAAATGCCCCAGAGCAGGAGGCAGTAACTGCCAAAGAAGGAACAAAAGCAGTCATGAGAAAAGCCATAGAGGAAGAGACCTTGGCTTTGCAAAAACTTACTGCCAAAGATACTTAATAAGACCAGTTGTTTTTATCTTCCAACTTGGTTTACCTAATCAAATATTTATAATGTCTTTATTTACTTGTGAGGATTTAGGGAAAAAATTAAAAGACCAAATCTTGACTACCTGATGTTATATACAGAGTCTGTATACAAACTCCTTTAATTCTGAAAAAGAAATTAAATTACGGGCGCCTGGGTGGCTCAGTGGGTTAAAGCCTCTGCTTTCGGCTCAGGTCATGATCTCAGCGTCCTGGGATCGAGGCCCGCATCGGGCTCTCTGCTCAGCAGGGAGCCTGCTTCCTCCTCTCCGTCTCTGCCTGCCTCTCTGCCTACTTGTAATCTCTCTGTGTCAAATAAATAAATAAAATCTTTAAAAAAAAAAAAAGAAATTAAATTAATATATCAGGCATGATTCTCTTACCTCTAAGTACAGATATTATCGACTGTATTTCTTATGCTCCATAAGCTTATGTGTCAAATGACACTGTTGGGTAGGTTAACAGCCATACATTTTTAATACTTTTGGAACAAACATAGGTAGGCAAACATTCACAAAGAGCTTGTTTTTAATTCACCTGATACTAAGTCACTGAGCAAAGAAAACACTAAATTTAAGTCCCTCTAGTTAAGTTAGTGAGTATTCTCTCTCCTTTATTTTGTTTGCCGTTGTTGTCATTGTTTGCTTGCTTGCTTGCTTCTGTGACTTATATAGTACATTTGAGGCTGTTTGTTTGTTGTTGTTTTTTTCTATTTATTTTTTTTTTTTTTAGGCTGTTTCTAACCTCAGCCATGATGAGGCAATTCAATCTAGTGAAAAGACCTCAGGTCTGAAACCCAGGAAAACCAAGTTCTACCTTGACTCTGACAGGAATTACCATGTAACCATCAGCAAGGCTCTTAACATCTCTCATCTTAGTTATTAATGGAATTAAAGTCAAAGCAAATTGTAGGCTACTCAGAATGGGAGGGACGGGAAGAATATCATGGACCAAAGTTATAAGAGTAGCGGGGAGACTAGAATCCCAATGTAAGCATAGAGGGGAAGAAGCAAAAAGGAAAAGGAAAACAAAGTACTAAGAAATCAAATTAAGAAATCCAGTAGACTTATTGCAGAATTGTTATGTTTAAGTGAAGAGGGGGAACACGAAAATGAGGAGGAGGGCATAAGGGGCAGAAAAGGAAGACAATAAGGAGAAGAAGGTGTGGCATGATGGGGGTGGGGCAGAGGAAGAGCTCTGGTAAAAATAAAACCAAACTAAAGAGGAAAGGAGCAACCCACCAAAAAGCATAATAAAGATGGTAAAAGGAAGTATAAGTGACAAAAAACATGAAAATTATATGCAAAGAAATATATAAATTCTATGTCCACGAAAGAGAAATTAATGTAATATAAATACAAATAATAAAATAACATTTTAAGAAGCTGCAGATAAGGGGGAGGTGTAAGATTTAAGGAGATGGGCGCCTGGGTGGCTCAGTGGGTTAAAGCCTCTGCTTTCGGCTCAGGTCATGATCTCAGGGTCCTGGGATCGAGGCCCGCATCGGGCTCCCTGCTCAGCGGGGAACCTGCTTCCCCCTCTCTCTCTCTGCCTGCCTCTCTGACTCCTTGTGATCTCTCTCCCTCTGTGAAATAAATAAATAAAATCTTTAAAAAAAAAAAAAGATTTAAGGAGAGGAGCACTGAGTACAAGCTAGCTTAATGATTAAAGGATATGTGCCTTGGCATCAAATCAGCGTGAGTTTGAGTAATGGCTCCTTAATCACTTTGTGTCCTGTAGAAAGTTACTTGGGTCCGAGCTAATCCAATATGACAAGAAAAGGAAATAAAAGGCATGTACGTGTTGGGAAGGAAGAAATAAAACTGTCTTTGTTGGCAAATGACATGACTATTTACATAGAAAATCCAAAAGAATTGACCAAAAAAGCTCCAAGAACTAAAAAGCAATTATAGCAAGGATGTACAACAAGGCTAATCACTTTCCTATATACCAGCAATGAATAAGTGGAATTTGAATTTAAAATCGCAGTATCATTTACATTGGCACTCCCCCTAAAAATGAAATAGACATAAATCTAACAAAAATGTACAAGATCTATATGAGGAAAAGCACAACACTATAATAAAATAAATCAAAGAAGAACTAAATAGATGGAGAGATATTTTACGTTTATGGATCAGAAGCCTCAATATTGTCAAGATGTCAGTTCTTCACAATGTGACCTATTGATTCAATGCAATCCCCATCAAAATCCCAGCAAGTTATTCTATGGGTATTTTGTTTTCCTAAACTTTACATGGAAAGGCAAAGACCTAGAATACCCAACACAACATTGAAGGAATGGAACAAAGTTGGAGGACTCACATTATTACATGACTTAGACTTACTAATATAGCTACAATTACCAAGACAGTGTGATAATGGTGAAAGAACAGAAAAACAGATCAAGAAAATAGAGAGTCTCCCAGAAATAGACTCATAAATATGGTCAAGAAGCAAAGGTAGAGCAATGGAGAAAAAATAGTCCTTCAACAAATGGTGCTGGAACAAGTGGACATCAACAAATCAAAAAAGAAAAAAAAGAGAGAAAGAAAATGAAAAAAAAAATCTAGATACCTTACACCTTTCACAAAAATTAACTCAGAATGGAGCCCAGACCTAAATGCAAATGTAGAACTACAAAACTCCTTGAAAATAACATAGGAGAAAACCTAGATAACCTTGAGCAGGCTGATGAATTTTTAGATACACCAAAAGCACAACACATGAAGGAAATAATTGATAACCTGAACTTCATTAAAATTAAAAACTTCTGTCTGCCAAAGACAATGTCAACAGAATGGAAAGACAAGCCACAGACTTGCAAAAGATACATCTGACAGAGAACCATTACAATATGCAAAGAACTCTTAAAACAATAAAAAAACAACATGATTTAAAAATGGGCCAAAGACCTTAACAGACACATTACCAAAGGTAATATAGAGAGCAAATAGATAGCTCCATATCATACATCATAGGGGAAATGAAAATTAAAACAAAAATGAGATACCACTATACACCTATTAGGGTAACAAAAATTGGGAACACTGACAACACCAAATACTAGCAAGGATGTGGAGCAACAGGAACTCTCATTCATTACTGATGGGAATGCAGAATGGTACAGCTACTTTGGAAGACAGTATGGCAGTTTCTTATAAAACTAAACATATTCTTGCCATATGATCCAACAATCATGTTCCTTGGTATTTCTCAAAGAAGCTAAAGACTTATGTCTACAAAAAATCTTGCACACATTTACTTACAGCAGCATTAGCCCTAATTGCCAAAACTTGGAAGCAACTAAAATCTCCTTCAGTAGATGAATGAATAAACTGTAGGACATGCAATATTAACACCACCCCCCAAAATGAAGTATTAAGCTGTGAAAAGACATGAGGACTCTTAAATGCACATTACTAAGTGAAAGAATCTAATCTGAAAAGGCTGTATGATTCCAAATATATGATGGCGTGGAAAAGGCAAAACTATGGAGACAATAAAAAGATTAATGGTTGCAGGGATTGGGGAAAGAAGAAGGATGGATAGGCAGAGCACAGAATTTTTAGGGCAGTGAAAATACTCTATACGATACTACATTGATGGATACATGTCATCACACATTTGTCCAAACACCAAGAGTCAACTGCAAACTATGGACTTTGGGTGATTGTGATGTGTCACTGTAGGTTCATCAGTTATCAAAATATCCTGACTTGGTGGGGGTTGCTGATAACAAGGAAGTCTATGGGGGGGGGCAGACAGTCTATGGAAAACCTCTATACTTTCTTCCCAAGTTTGCTGGGAACCTAAAACTGCTCTTAAAAAAAAAATAAAGTCCTTTTAAAAAAATCACTTTGAATGTGCTTTCAAATTCCTTATCTGTAGAATGGAGAAGATAACATTACCAATTTCATAGGATTGTAGTGATGATGAAATGAGATGTTTATAAGCCACTAAGTACTCCATGAATGCTGATTAACATCTGCCATAGATCGCTTTCCCTAACACAGTACAGATGAACACAGAATTATTACAAGAAAAACAAAAACTGCCTACAAGTGTGCAAGACAAGAGACTTCTCACATATGATCCTTGAATATATTCTGGAGCACACTGGTCAAGATTACCGAAGAGAAAGGGAGAAAAATTGAATCTACCCCCCAAAAAAGAGCTTTAGAAAAATGAGGGGGTGCAGAGACTTGTTAACCAGAAAAAAGGAAAACTTTTAACAAAGATTCTTGAGCTTGAACATAAATATACTCTTGAAGAAAATTACTGAACTTTCAATTACTAGAATCCAAGGTGTATGAAAGGGCCAGTAGATTAATTAGTAAAACCCAGTGTGAAAAGTATGAGGTCCGAATTGGTAAGTTTCTATGAGTCAGATAGTTGACTGGGTATAGGAGAAAAGGAATCTCCAAGATGTAAAGTATTCCTTGCACACTCAGCACTTCACAGTTTACAAAGCACTTCCATATGTTAGGGTCTTCATTTTCTTTTGACCTTTGCAACATCCTCATGAGTGAAACAGAACAGATACTGGCATCTTGACTTTAAAGATGATGAAAATGACAATCGAGGAATATAAATGACTTGTTCAAAGTCATCCGGGAGCTGCTGGGATGAGGCTACTCAATTGTTTACCAAGCACCTATTTTATACGAGGCAGAAACTGTGCTGAGAACTGAGGACAGAAACATAAATCAGAGGATCTCCATCTGGCTAGAATTCATAATCCAGAAAGGAACAGCCAGGATTCAAACTCGAGGCCTGTGATAAATAGCTCTTATCTGCCCTTCCAGAATAACCCTCTACCCTTTCACTCTGCTCTGTCCCAAATGAGCCACCTCTTCAGGCTCCTTGTCCTCTAGTTCTCATTTGGGATTAACCACTGGGGAGCTCTAGAGGGACTTCAGGGGAGAAAGGAGGGAGAAGTCAAGGTATTAATTCCTCCCATATCCATTTATTTGTGTGGTTATCTAAGGCTGTCCATGACCCTCAGATGAAGGCCACAGCTCTTCTCAAGACAACTTTCTTTGTAGATTCCAGTAACTGCTCTCTCCCCTCCACCCTTTCAGGTCCAGCAGTGGTAAAAATTTTGCAATTACTGGTCCCTGTGGTCCTCTTACACCCCACTCACACCTTACACATATACCTTCCTGACGTTATTCTAATTTGAGCATTCCATCGGTTTTCTATTGGGATCCTAAATGATACAATCATTGGTATTAAAAGTGGCCATAACAAATAGCCCCCCCATTAGGGATTTAATTGGATTTTTCATATATTTGAAGTATGGGGAACTAGCACACTTGTTACCCATAAGTGGGCTACAGTTTTCAGTGATGCCCAGAACATGAAAGCGCTCTGCAAGGTCTGGGCTATAATGCAAGCCTTCCTGTCACTTGGTTCTTATGACCCAGCAGACCCAGTGAAATTAGAAGAGTCTATGGCAGACAGAGATGCTGAAAGGAGACTTTGGCAAGCCCTGATGCAAGAACCACAGGGCAAACCCCTAAGATTCATTGGAGGTGCAGGTTAACCTCAGGAAATGTAAGCCATGTTAACCATGGGTAGATGAGGAAGTCATTATGTTGCCTAGGATAATGGTACCCAATGATCAGGAAAACCTGAGTTTCTGCTACAGAATAAAGATAAGAACAATGTTTGGAACTCAGGAAATTCAGGGGGGGCACTTCTTAATACTCCCCTTCCAGTGATCCTTGTCAAGGAAGAAGAGCAACAACCCAGTGAAGACCAGACCAGCAAGGACTCAGATCTGGCAGGAAGGAAGGTCTGGGTCACCTCACCTGGAAAACGACCTTACCAGTCAAGGTGATATCAGACAGTGAGGTAAATAAAGAAAGTTTAATGGAAGGAGGCAGCTACATTACTGGCTTAGGCCCTAAAACCATCTGTAGAAGCTAGGATCAGCTATAATTTAAATTTATATTGCTTAATTACATCTCTTCTCCCCACCTCTGTCCCCTAGTATTTAAGTGAAGAATACTGGTGGTGGCCAACATTTTAGTTCTAGATTGCATATTACTGAATTGCTGTCACACAGGAATGATATGACCACACAGTCGTTGGTGGGGATTTATGCAGTCTCTGTGCTGGGGACATGCATTTTTCACCCAGATGAAGAGCAAGAGTGGAGGCTGACAGAAAACAAAGGGGTGGAGTATACCAGATATCTTTCATTTCCCCTTCTAGATCCACTTTCCACCCTGCTTTTTCCAGCTCTCTGCTCTAGGAGACCAGGATCAACTTTGTCAAAAGCCTCCCAGGCTCTGGCTTCTAGTTGGTTCCAAACAAAGAGCTCTAACATAAAATTGGAGGGAAAGAGAGGGAGACCAAGGTACTTATTCCCTGGGCTCCTTACTTGAGGGGTAACTTGAGCTAGCTCTGTTCCTAATTAAAGATCACTATTCCATGAACAGTGTTTTTCTGTACAATACCACCTCCTAGGTTCTAGTTAACTTCTTCCTTCCCTTTTCCTTTAATTATTCTTAACTTGATATGATTATGCATAACTCTACTATTCGAAGTCCCAGTTTTACTGCACTCTCTCTTGTGGTTAACTTAACACCTTGCTCAGAGTTTTGTAAATTGTCCCTTTCCTATATATTATTTATCCTTATTTGAATGTGCCACCTCTTTCTGGAAAGAACATGACTGATTTAAAGTCTAATGCTCTTTCCACACAGAATGCTCACATATACTCTATGTATACCATCAAATATATTTTAATGGGAATTACAAAAAAGATTAAATAAATATAAAGATATCACAAGAGTTGAAGGTGCCATACAAATGTAAAATTTTAGGGGTGCCAGGGTGGCTCAGTCAGTCAAGCGTCAGACTCTTGATTTCAGCTCAGGTCATGATCTCAGGGTCCTGAGATTGAGCCCCACGTCTGGCTCCACACTAGGGTGGAACCAGCTTATGATTCTCTCTCTCCCTTTCACTCTGCCTCTCTCTCTCCCCTCCCCCTCTAAAAATAAAAATAAAAACAAATTTCAAAAATAACAAATGTAAAATTTTAGTGGGCTTTGCTTTTATGACTGTATTTTCTAGTAATCTTGGTGTACATTATAGCTGGTGGTTTCTTTGTCCTTCCTCTGGCCCAGAAAAGTCAGTCTCAGATCACTATCACCAAAATGAAACTTCATATAAGAACAAAGAAATAAATTTTATCTTTAATGTATGCAACCAAACATAATTCAAATGAGCTTAGTCTCTAGTCATTTGGTTTTAGGAAAATCTCGTAACTATTTCCAAAATTCCCCTCACTAAGGAAAATAACCATTAACAGGAAAATAACAATTTCCAGAAACCTTGAAAATTATTTCCTTTCCCTCCATCCCTTCAGTGGAACGTGAGTAAAGTTGTTTTGGTCTTTAGGAGTTGAAATAATTGCCTTTCATTTTCAGCCTGGGACTATAGCATTTTACTGTCTTGAAAATATTTACTTAGGAGAAATCTGACAGGTTTTCAAGAAATATGCTACTATTTTGCCAATGGAATTTAAAGTATACACTAATTAAGTATTTGCAGTTATCCTAATGGACCATTTACACCACTCTAAAAGGTTGCCTACTGTTACTACAGATGGGGATAGCATTAATGCTCTCTGATACGTTCGGGAAGCAGGATATCATTTCTTATAAAAAGCCTGTATAATGTGCGTCCCAGCCCACACAACTCTCGTTGTTGCTGAGAAGTCTTAAAGGGAGTCAGGAGGCACGAGGAAACTGGTTAAGTTTTAACGTAAGCTGGAGAATGTTGCTAGGCTCTCGAAAAGTGGTATTCCCAAAATCCAGGGATATCTACACTGCTCAGCATCAGAGCTTCCACAATAGTGCAGACAAAGAAAGGGGGGTAGGACGGATGTGGTAGAGGAACCAGCCCCTAGTGGGAGCTGCCCTTCGTGTAATTACCATCTGACAGGAAGTTATGTCAAAAGAATTGACATGTAGAAGATCCCACTCAATGTAATACAAGTGAGTGATTAACCAGCCCTCCAGAGATGAAGGAGAGATCTCGGATTGGCAGAGAAGATCTAGAAACACAAGCCCCTTAGGACAAGAAGCTTGGGAAAACTGAAAAGAGACAAGGAAGGAGGTATGACAGAACGAATGAGAGCAAGGGCTAACTGCGGTCACTCTGACCAAGCAGGTAACTAGGACCCTACAGGAGATGTTAAGAAATAGGCAGTTGGCCTGTGGTAGAAAGGAAAATGAGCCCCAGAGAATTAGAAATCAAAAGCTACTCTCTGTGAAGGGGCAGCCAACAACCTGGTCTGTATCTCAGTAGTTCAGGAAAACAGAGGCTACCTCTACTTCATATTTGGAAAGTGAGGAGTGGGAATGCACAGGGGATAAGGGTAGCAAGACCTCATTCCCTCTTAAAGATGTCACTCTGACAGTCTGAAGACTTGCTCACCAGTTTAAGAAGTTTTATAGTGGGGAACTGGGCATGGAAGATACAGGACATACTCACTGGCCCAGAAGAGTAATAATAATGTTAGTAGTACAAGTTATTTACTCTTCCCAACAACCCTAGGTGGTTATTATCCCCATCTTACAGATGAGGAAACTGAGGTATGAAGAGGTTAAATAACAGTCCTGAAGTTATACCTCTAGAAAGGAGCAGACACAGGATTTAACACCTATTGCCAAATCACACCTGTGATCTCCAGGAGATGTGGAATTTTATTTTCTTTCTTGTTTGCCCCTGTTCACTCAGTATCCAGCAATGCTGCAAGCATTCTGAATATTTTTGTCTGAAGAAATGAAGGTGTAATAAGAGTAAAAGTACATTTTCTCTCACGACAGGCTCACAAGTCGTTGTCACGTGAAGCAGCTATTCCAATCTCTCCAAAGAGCAAACCCATGGACACTCACATACAATGTTGAGAAGGGTGTGCACAGAAGAATGTTCATTCATCAATGCTAATTTGGTTCATCTACATTAAAAAACTCGACAAGTGCAGAAATGTTTCTGCTGTCTTTTGTTTCCTTGCCAATTCTTTGTGACTAAAAGTTGTGGAGCCAGATCAAAAGCTCCTGGAGGACAAGGATTTGTTTTCACTTCAGCCCAGATTTTAACATTAGTAGGTGTTTAGTAAGTGTGTTCTTTAAATAAATGATGGGGAATGGGGACTTGTTTTGCTAAACCGAGTGGAGAAGTGGAATGCGGAAATGACACTCTCGCAACAAACGCAACAAACACTGTGGCGTGCTTACTGTTTCAAGGTACGCTCCTGAATGACATACGTAATCACAGACACCCTAATCATAGATGGAGTAATGAGGATACTACGGGCAAAGACTTAACCAAAACCACACAGCTAGCAATGGAAAAAGCCAGGACTTGAACCCACATGATTTGACTCAGCCCACACAGTAAAAGCCAGAGACTGCTCAAAAGAACTGGGTTTTTCAGATAAGAATCTTTGAGTTCAGTAGTCTGTTATGATAACAATGGATTATTTTATTGCTGTTGCCAGCCTCCATCTTGATAGGTACCAGTGATTCGAGTACCTCTGGCTTTGAGTAGAAGGCACTAAGCTGGTGTTCAGAGGTTTGCTAACACTTACAATGCACTGAAAATGCTTCCAGTCATTGAAGGGAAAAGACGCCATCCTTGGCCTTTCAAATCCACAATCTGTGGTTTACAGACGGCATTATGGATGGGAAAATATAGATAGTTTCTTCACAGTCCCTTCCTAAGTTTGTTACATTTAACAAAATGTAATTTTAGAACCAGGTACCTCTTTGAGGTTACTGATATATTTAAATATTAGAATACCATAAAACTTTGAAGAAAGAATCACATCTTGAATTTTCTCCAGTGTCCTTTTTAACCACCATCCACCGTGCCCTAGCTACTCTGACCTTCTTTCTTTTCCTAAGACCCACCAAACTCTTTCCCACCCTAGAGACCTGTGCTGGCTGTTCCCTTAGCCATGACCTTTTTCTCCCTCACCTTTGCACAGACAGCTGCTTCTTATGGTTCAAAGTTTAGCTTAAATGTGTCCCTGGCCACCCAAACTACTAAAGTAGTCACCCAGACATCATAACACCACGTTTTAATTTCCTGAACATCATGTGTAACCCTAGGATATTGAGCTGTGAGTCCCACTGGAATGAAGAGAGTGTCAGAAGGGAGGACCATTTTCTAACTTGCCACAGTGTTAAAAAGGCATAGAACAGAGCCCGGCACTGGGCAGGTGATCACAGGACACATGACGAGTGAATGACAGGATGAATAAATGAATATCACCTTTTGCCCTTTAATATAGCTTCACTGATTTGTCATTCAAAACATGAAATGTCACCACAAAAGTCCCAATCTAAAATTGCCATTCTTGGGGTGCCTGGGTGGCTAAGTTGGTTAAGCTTCCGACTCTTGATTTCAGCTCAGGTCATGATCTCAGAGTCCTGGGATAGAGCCCTGCAGTGGCCTCCACACTCAGCGTAGAGTCTGCTTGAAATTCTCTTCCCCTCTGCCCCTCCTCCCCAAGTAAATAAATAATTTTTTAAAAGATTGCCATTATTATTTTAGCACATAAGTTGCATGACTCTGAAATTTTGGTCAAAGTCACAAAAAATATAAAGAATCTAGAGAATATAGGGACTATTTCTTCCCAGTAAAGGATTTTTGCTATTTTACTTCCTAAAAGTAAAACTATCTCTAGATTTAAGTATTTATTTTGCAGCCTAGAAAACTATTAATGATGATCCTTCACTTTGGTTTTTCTGATAGATACTTTATAACCTAGTAATTAAAGCAGATGAACTAGAAATCATCAGACCAGAACTGCAAGGTTTACTGAACCTGCAAAAATAAGCTTTGTTGGTGTTTTCTCAGCTATAGAACTTATTTTGACTTTAATGTGCTTTCGCCAAGTTGCGATAAAGGTTAAATAAAGTCATTTTCATTAAGCAATTAGATATTCCTAAGAAGAAGATTCAATAAAATAAATTTTGTTCTTTTTTTACTTTTAATACTCTGATACATGATAACAGAAATATAAAGCAGTAATTTTCCAACCTTTTTAAAAATAACTGGGCTCACACATTGGGCTGTCTCCTTTCTACTGATAAGAACTCAAAATTTACAATACATCTGAATCATTCGGTCCACTGATTAACATGGCAAGCAAAGTTAAAGACAGAAAGTCACTACTTAACTAAAATAAATGAGTTATTAACTTAATTGGAATGAAACCCTGAGAAAGAGACTGGAATCCCCTATCTAAAAAGCAGGTATATAGTAAAATCAAATTTCACCACCCAATCAATGATCTTACTCTGAGTTGGTACATCTGTTAAAAGTGAGCACCAAACTCAGTCTTCAACCACCTCCCATTATTTTTTTATTCATTAAGGTTATAGTGAAGTATTAATACTTATAAAAGTGATTTTTTAAAGATTTTATTTATTTATTTGAGAGAGAGAGACACAGTAAGAAAGGGAACACAAGCAGGGGGAGTGGGAGAGGGAGAAGCAGGCTTCCTGCTGAGCAGGGAGCCCAATGTGGGGCTCGATCCCAGGACCCTCGAATCATGACCTGAGCCGAAGGCAGACACTTAATGACTGAGCCACCCAGGCACCCTAAAAGTGATATTTTTTATCTTGACATGTGTCTCAGACATAAAACTGAATAGAAACGAAGAGAGAAATAGACAAATATCTACATATGAGCCTGTGTGTGTGTGTGTGTGTGTGCGTGTGTGTGTGTGTGTGTATCAATCTGGTAATTATAGTGTAGTACTCTCAAACTCAAAAAACATTTTGGCAAGACCACACTTCATTTGCAAGATGTTGTAATCTTTCTAATTCAGGATATTTATTTTGAAATATATGGCATAAATACAACTTGGAATAACTGAATATAGAATAAAATCTACCTCCCCAAGGCTTCTCCCTGGGACATAAATTCTATTTACTATAATAAAGCAACTCAAACTTTGGTAAATTTTCCATCATGCAATCCGTGTGAGTAAATATTACTTACCAGGTCTTGATCCATTATCCCCAAACTGCATGATGTAGCATGCAAAGAATATAGTAATTTATAAACACTTTAAAATGAGCAAATAGCAGAAGTCAAAGTAAAGACAGTGGTCTATATTAGCAAGTCCAGTATTTATGACATGAACTCCCTTTATAATGCAACCTTCAGAAAATTTTGATGTTAAAGACACACCAGCAATAGAATATGTATTTAAAATTCTTCCATTGCTTATGCTGGTTTGCAATGGTGTTTTCTACACAATAGAATTAAGCAACTTTCTGATGTCCAGAATAATTTACTTGAAATTCTCAATTTTTTCCCCTCATTTATCAAAAGAAAAATGTGTTGGCATTCATTCTCAATTTTTTTATCAATCAGCATGCATGACAGAGCAACACAGCAATTCTTCATTATACTAACAGGGGGAAAATTAACTTGACATCAAGCTTAATTGAGTAAAACCTCACTAATTCTTCTAAATAGGTATAAGTCCTGCTTGATTAGTGAAAGCAATTTAGTATAGAGCATGTTTAGATAAATACACTATTATTGCTTTCTAGAACTCACCAAGGATTGGCTCCCACAGCAAGCATGGTGGGGGTTTGGTAGAGGTCCTTAAGCAACCTGGCTACATTGTATGGATGAGACTAATGTAGCATATCAATTATATAAAAACAACCTGGTTATTATTTCTTTAGATAACTTAAAAACCTTAGGTGCATCTTGCCTACAAATTGTTCAAAAGCAATTTTTATAAATGCTGCTGAGATTCTCTACAGCCCAGCACACAGTCCAGCATATAAACAAAATATAACAAATCATAATTCATCCGCTATGACAGACTAGTAGAGTCAAAATTAAGGAGATTTCACTGTGCAGTAAATCCTCAACTCACTACAAATTACATTCCAGAAGTTCACCTGTAAGTTAATTGTTAGGAATTGGAACTGATCCCAGCAATGTTCCCATTAGGAACTTAGTCTCAGGTTCTTGCATGCGTGGAAAGAACATGGACTTGGGACTCAGGACCCCAGAAGGGGATTTCATCATAGCTTTGCCACTTACTATCTGGTCGAACTTGAGTGACTTATGAGTCTTAAGTTACTCATGCATAAATTAATTTAATACTTATTTTACAAGCTGTTGTAAGAATCGAACATAATAATAGCCGTAAAGCACCTACTATAAGTGCTACCTACTCTTACCCCTGGACATTTCTTTTCTTTTCTCAAGTATCCCTCTACATCAGAGCAGATTAGCTGGGAGGTTATAGAAGCACTTCAGTGGGTTCATAAACCCCTTTAAATTGTATGTAATAATTGGTGAGTATGTATATACTTCAGTTGCAAAAGTTAATGCGCTTCATCAAACAGGTTCCTGAGGGGAATGATTAAGAATGTTCTATAGGCAAACTTCCCTGAATTTTTCAAAATTTTAAATGGCAAAATGTTAATAGTAATTGGAAGTACCCTCTGCAGCTTGGTTACCATCTCATCAAATCTTATTTACTTAGTAACCTCCCACCCGTCCAAGATGGTACAAGCATCATCTTCTCAAGAAAGCAGCCGTGCTCACGTCACTTGCCTCACCCTCTCCCCAACATGTGCCACATCTTCCTTGGCACCTTGTGTACATCTCTGCTACAGCACTCATCACACTGTATTGTAACTATTTTTCACATGTCTCTAAGTACCTTTAAGGAGTACCAAGTACATGGTAGGTGCTTGTCAAGCAGAAGAGAATTTTTTTCCCACAAAAATGTATTTATATTTGGATTTCATTAAAAGTAGTCATTGTAGTTGATGAGAAGCATGCAAATCAGGAAGCAACTTAGCTCTGCTAAAAAAAACCTCTGAGAGTGACTGATCTCAGTTCAAGTAAATTCTGACCTCTCTCAAACTCAATTTCCTCATCTGTGAAAATGGAGATCATCACACCTACCAATCAAGAGTGTACCTGAATAATGTTTGTTAAGTCCTGAGTATACTCTCTGCATGTTGATAGGTACTACCACCAACACAACACCAACTACCACCATCACCATCTTTGCTGGGAATTACTTGAGAGTGACAAGTAATAGAAATCTGACAAGCATATTAATGGGTTGCTCTCCCTGACCCTGACTATGTTTTAGTGACTAGAGAAAAGAAAAATCTGTACAGAACCAGGCTTCCAGGAGATGGAGTGCAAAATGATGTTTCTGGAACATCATCAGAGCAAGCTACCTCCATATGTGATCGCCTGGTTCCCTGAGCCCACCAGCCCTCTGAAGGTACCAGGCATGCCATTCTCCCTGTCTGCATATAGTGTGAGACTCCACCCAGATGGACTATTGCTCTCTCTGTCTCACATCTGTACAGAGTGGTGCCCAATTTTGTGGGCTCCATACAAGGCTGTAAAGGTCAACATGTCCATCCCTGAAAGTAAGGACACAGGCTCAAGGCTGAGAATTCTGCCTTTCTGCTCAGCAATCTACTATAATCCGTTACAATCACCACAGTAATAGAGTCCAGTCCAAACATTTTCCATTTCTCCCCAAGCCCACACTCCTACACCACTACTTCCCACCTGGCCGAGATGGAAGCCATCTGACACATACTCCTTCTCCTCTACCCACAGACACTTTCTCCACCTTCCACTCCTTCTTAGAGTTGGACCCCTTCTCCTTTTCATGATCGACAGCTCCACCTGTGTTCTAATTCCCTCTTCGTCTCTTTTCTAGGAATTTGCACCAACTATATTCTTCCCATGACTTCCATTCTCTTCTGCATCTTCAAGCTCTCCCTGTCTACTTAGCTTTCCTCCCTGTATGAAATCTCCCTTGGATTTCCCAAATCTCATTCTTCCCTTCAATGACAAACTCCTTGAAATAGTTCACTTTGCTAGTCTTTCTCTGTACTTATTAAATCTGGCCTTTCCTCTCCTTAGAGCCCACTGCAGCATAATAATGCCTCCAAAAGTAGCATATCTGGCTTCAGAAGCATTGAAAATGTATGTATTCTTTTCCAAAGCCCTTTCAAAAACACTGAGGAAGGAGTTATTCAGCACACATTTGGCACCACTTCTAAACATCCCTTGGAACTTTCTCCTCACCCCTAGCTCCAACCATCAGGGTACGTCTTCCAGATCTCCTCTTTCTTTCTTGAAAATTCTTCCCAAAGTTTCTCTCCCCACCCCACACCAGTTCTCCATCTTCAGATAAACTCATTACTGTGGATCCTGATCGATTATTCTCCTTCATCACCCAGTGCTGGGGTTAATGTAAACAAAGACACATCTTATCACGGAGGATTTACTATATAGAGGGGACCCACAAGGTTTCTTCATTCACAGATGGAAACATAGCACCACCCCATTCCATCCCAGCCCTTGGCCATTTTCTTCCACTTTTTCTCTCTAATGTCCCTGAAGATAGCACTGCCTAATATACAGGACTTTGTCCTCCAAAGTCTCTTCTAATGAATCTTGACTTTGGGATATTTTTTCTGAAAAGTAAGCAAATCGACATGAAAATTCAATTCAACTGCCTCCAGATCCTTTATTCATACTTGCTACTTGGTTTTGCTCTCTGCAAACTGCCATGAAAACTCTGCTCTCTCCCTCTACTCTAGAAACCTTCATTAATATAACTCTTAGCTATAAATTGCTCCTGCATTGAAGTAAGCCATCTATTCTTGAATCTTTTTTTTAAGATTTTATTTCTCTTGTCTCATTACACTGGTTAGGATTCCTAAGATAATGCTGAGTAGAAGTTGTGATGGTCAGCATTTTGTCTTGTTTTTGACTTTGATGGAAACACTTCCAAAGTCAGTAGATTGCTTGCTTTAGTGTTTTTTTTAAATAGATATCCTTAGATTAAGAAAATTCTTTTTTTTTTAAGATTTTATTTATTCACTTGACACAGAGAGAGAGAGATCACAAGTAGGCAGAGAGGCAGGTAGAGAGAGAGGAGGAAGCAGGCTCCCCGTTGAGCAGGGAGCCCGATGCGGGCCTCTATCCCAGGACCCTGAGATCATGACCTGAGCTGAAGGCAGAGGCTTTAACCCACTGAGCCACCCAGGCACCCTCTTTTTTATTCAGAATTTACTAAGTGTTGTTTTCAGTGTTAGATTTTATTGGGTTTTTTTTTTTTTTTTTTTTTTGCTTTTATCCTGGGCTTCTGTGTGGCCTTGTATGGTCCAGTTGTAGCAAGAATCCTGCAGAGTCAGATGTGTGAGAGCCCCCTACCCTTAATGTCTCCTGTTAGTGATTTCCTATCCACTGAGTCCTTCACTCTGTTCATTAGCTACAAATCCTCAGCTGCCCTTGCTGTATTCCAAGTTGAATCCAATCCCCATCCTCTATAGAGTAGACCTGTATTGCTATTGTCTGGACTCAAGTCCTCTTCACCATTTTAACAAGCATCAGAATAATTTTTTCTTTACAATGTGAATCAATAAAGAAACTCAACTAAAAATATGAGAAATAGTTGAACAGGAAACATAAAAATAAGCTTATGACCAATAAGCAGATAAAGAGATGCTCGACTTTACCAGTAATCAAAATTATACAAAGACATATCACAAAAAGATAAGATTTCAAACTCATGAAAATTGGTAACAAATTTTTTAAGCCTGAAATTCCCAAGTATTGCTAAAGATGTGAAGAAAATGTGAACTCTCTTCTGCTGTTGATAAGAATGTAAAAAAAGCACAACCGTTTGGAAAGCAATTTGTNGGAAAGCAATGTTATTCAATAAAATTATCTGTGTGCATACCCTATGACCCATTTCTTATGAATCTAGCTATATAGGCCAATCTTTCTCACAGATGTTCTGAAAGACAAGTCTTAATACCTTAAGGTATCCATCATGCATAATAAATTATTTTCTCTTCCGTTCATGTAGAACGATACCATGTATCATCCTCAAAAGATGAGAGAAAACAATCAACTTTAAATCATTTTCTTGTCTCACAAAACTTGCCTCACAAAACTCCAGTTGAGAAAAGTTCTACATCAATGATTCTGAATCAGAAACTACCTAATATCACCCAAGGGCATTTGGAAATATGAGGGTAATGGCAGCTATTTTTCCATTGTCATTAGTGACGGGAGTGCTACATCTGACAAATAGCACCCCGGGACTCTTAAATGTTTAATATCCTTCAATGCACAGGGCACTTAAAGACAAAGAATTGTTCTGCCCGAAACGCCACTAGCGCCCACCTCAGCCCTAGACAACCTCTACACGCAGACACAATGAGACACGGATAAGAATGTACACTGCAGGGGTGCCTGGGTGGTTCAGTCAGTTAAACATCTGACTCTTGATTTTGGCTCAGGTCATGGTCTCAGGGTGGTGAGATCAAGTCCAGCAACGGGCTCCATGCTGGATGTGGAGCCTAAGAAAAAGAATGTGCATCACAGCATTGTTGCATTGTTTTTATAGCAAAAAACTAAAAGGAAAAAAATTATCAACGTCAGAGGAAATGGATAAACAAGTAGTAGTAACATCATGCAGTTAAAAGGAATGAACCTGAAACAGAAGTACTAAAATATGGGCAAATAAAAACCAAGGTGCACAATGAAACATACAAAATACTACTTTGACTCAGTTTTTAAAATATGAAATTCAATATATCGTATGGATATATCAATATATAAGGAAAAATATAAGAGCATGAATAGATATGGTAAGATTAACAAATTCACGATAATGATACTGATGTGATTGATCTATGCCTGTGGAATACTATAAAGCAATGAAAATGAATGAATGACTAGCATGAGCAACAACATAAATGAACTTCACAAATGTAATACTGAGCAAAAGAAGGTAGATACAAAAGATTACATACTTTATGAAAAACTGCTATATAATGTTAGAACTCATAGCAGTTCCCTTTGGGAGGAAAGGGTACAGTCACTGGGAAGGAGACAAAGGAGGTTTTTAAATTGCAGGTGCTGTCCTTTTCAAGGTGTAGGTGGTGGTTCTGGGAATGAATTTGCTTTGTAAAAATGTACAGAGCTGTACAATGATGACCTATTCACTTTTCTGTATGTTTTGTCTTGACAAAAATGTTTATTTAGAGAAAATTTAATCATCTATCCTCTTTCCTGCCCACCCCCCTTCCCAGGGATCTCTTCCTAACTGCCTCATTTCTATCAATCACACCATAATTTTTTCTATTACTTAGGTTCATGTCCTCATTTTCAGTCTTTCAACCCCAGAAGACCAACTCTTGCCAACACTGATGAATACCAACTGGAACTTTTATCAAATTTGTCTTTCCTTCTTTCCCACCAACATCAGACAGATGTTCTGTTTTCTGTCACACTCTGCACTTTATAAATCAAGTTCAAAATCAAAATGTTTTTGGCATCTTATCTGATAACTCATTAAAGGCTTCTGTCTACTGTGAGTAGGACATTTTGAGGGTATTTTAAAGGATTCTTTGGCAAACAATATGTGGGATAGGAATTCGTCAAGATATTTCTGGTTATTTCTAGACTTCTCTTGGAAAGTCTTTGAACATCTTCTCTCTCTTGTCTTTTTTACTTCAAGATATTCATTCATTCATTCAACAGAAATTAAATTGTAAGTGTTTGTCTCTCTATACAAAAGGAAAAGAAAGCCCTAAAAGTCTAAAAGTTATACCCAAAAGTCAAATTGCATAACATTTTAATTATGTTTGCATGGACCCTGATAGCACATATCAATTGATTAAAATTATAAACTCCACAAAAATAGTAGCCATTTAAATGATTATCAGGAAACTAACATCTTCCCCTTTCAACTGGATATCATAGCAGTCCCTGACTGAAACCCTTAAGCAACTGTCTTTCAAATAGATTAAATAGTACAGGTTTGGCTACCTTTCAAAGTACTTTCATATACATTAACTTCTGTGATCCTCTCAGCTGGTCTAGTAAGTAGCTGATAGAACCAACATCCTTTCATTATGATTTAATGTGTCTGTCAGTGGTGATACCAGCCTCCTTATGTGAAATCAGGGATGTCCTAGCTGTCCAAATGACTGGCTCATTTAAGGAGTCACAGCAGATAATCCTAAGGCCCATCTGAGGGATTTCCTTTAAGGACATCCTTAGGAATGTCCTTTCAAAAGAACTGAATGTGTCATAGTGTGACAGATACAGCTGGACTTAAAGTGCATACCTGACCAACTCTGATAGAGAATCTCGGATGCAAAAACTGATAATATCATTCAAATGGTAAATTAAATTAGACTTTAAAGTTTTACTCCATTAAGTGAGAATAAATGTTTCAAGTTCTTTTAGTCTATTTAACAGAAAGTCAATGTCTGACTTGCACGCATTTACATTCAGAAGCTTGTCTTTATTACCAGATGGCCTTCAAGTTTTAAAAATCAAACTTTAGGGATGCCTGGGTGGCTCAGTCATTAAGGGTCTGCCTTCGGCTCAGGTCATGGTCCCAGGGTCCTGGGATTGAGCCCTGCATCAGGCTCCCTGCCCTACAGGCAGCCAGCTTCTCCCTTTCCCACTCCCCCTGCTTCTGTTCCCTCTCTCGCTGTGTCTCTCTCTGTCAAATAAATAAATAAAATCTTTTAAAAAATTAATAAATAAATATCAAACTTTAGTTTTTAGAAAAAATACTCAAATTGTTAAATAATGGAGTTGAGAAGGTATGAAATTCTGTATGTTTTATCCTCTTAGTGTGTTATTGTGTGCTTCCCAATGGAAAAATGCCAATAGATTCAAAACCCTTTATGGTTTCATAAAGGATGATGTGTAAATAATTAAGCATATGGATTTAGAAGTTATTTCCAGAGGACTAAAAGTTTAAGTGATAGGATGTGGTAAGATCACTATGATTAAAAACTAAGGAAAGAGAAGGATAAAAACTGGCAAATGGGAGAAGAGAAACAAGTATTTATCACATGCATACAGTGTGCGAGACACTGTTACACAGTTAACCCATAACAAATTATTTAATTTTCACAAAAATTCATTAGCTTAAGGATTTTTGCTCATCATTTAACAGAAGAGCAAACAAAGGCTTAGAGACATTAACTGATTTTCCCTAAACCATACAACGAACATTTTGTTGCTGAGAAGTGAACACTGGCCCATATAATTCCAAAACCCTTGCTTCCTCCTCCACATCCAGTTGCCCTGCAAGGAAAAGGAGATTCAGAGAAAGCACCAGAAAAGTAGTAGCTAAAATGCCAGGAGAAGAAAGTTAGTATGGCTTCACAGAGGCTAAGTAGCTCATTAGGTAATGAGCAATTCCAAGTGGGAGGGAATGGCTCCCAGTGAAAAATCTGCCTTTATATTCCTAGCACTCAGCCAACAATAAGTACTCAAATAAGTGCTAAACTACAGGAACGTCTCAAAAAGAATGAGAAAGAGTATTAAGAATATAGGGCACTGTCTAAGAAAATCACTTGTATCACCCCAAAGGAAAATTATAGATAACAATACTGATTTTTTTATACATGATTAAATACTTGAGGAATGATGAAAAAGAGGAAGGTGCACAGAAAGACTAGTTAGCAGATGGAAGTAATAGAGTAGCACAGGGTAAGGGTTAACCAGATGGGTCCATGGATCAGGATATCTGGGTTTAAATCCTAACTTGGTATGTGTGTGACCTTGGTCAAATTACTGAACTTCCCTGTACATCACTTTCCACATCATTAACATGGAGATAATTACCGTACTTATGTCATACCATACTTAAGGCTGTTACTGTGAGGAGTAAATGAGTTACTGTATGTGAAGCACTTAAGAAAATGTCTGACACAGAGTCTTCAGTATCAACTAATCTTTCAAGAAGCTGGACAGTGTAGGGACAATAGGGTTGAAAAATCTTGGGGAGAAGCAGAGTCAGGAAAAGAAGAATACGTTAAGGTAGAAAAGACTCGAGCATGTTTGTGGACATGGAGAGAAGGGGAGATTCAGGAAAGGTCAACAGAAACAGGAAGAAGCTGTGGGAAAGACGAACACATCTGGAGGAACTGGACTTCAAAAAAGATAAAGAATACAAGCCCTGACACAAATGAAGAAGTGGAGAGCAGATGAGGAAACAGCATTTTTCAGGACATAACAGAGTAGGTGAGACAGCAAAGTTCACAGATTCCAAAGAAAGACCCCAGTTTCACTAAAGGAAGCAAAGGTAACAGTGGGAATTTTGCAGAGTAATGAAAAGATTTTAGAAGAGAGATTCTTGAAAATTTGAAAAGGTTTGCTAGAGATGCATGAAAGTAAAGTTAATACCAGTGAAGTGTGGGATAAATTCAGAGAGGATTCAGGTATCAGTTTTTGTGACATTTCCAACACAAAAACTAGAGTCAGGTAAAATGGCGCATGGGGCAAGAAGCATTGAGACAGATCCAGTGAGAGCAAATTGCACTGACAGCCCAGCCCTACCCAGAGCTCTCCTTCACCTTCATCATCTGCCTGGCACTAAACCAGCTTTTCTGTAAACACCAATCGATCAAAATCAATGAAAATCATCACTGACATCATTTTATTATGTCATTTTCAATTTTAACAAATGGCTAATATAACCACATACAGGAAAGTAACTGTTCTGTGTTTTATAACTACTGTGATTTTAAACAGTAAATAGCTTTTTGGTGAAATACAGCAGACTGGAATATATATTTATCTGTAGCCCCTCCTGAAACTCCTTAAAATAAATAAAGGAGTCATCATATCATGGGACAGAAAGAATGGGAGACAACATGGAGATATTTATTTTAGAAAATGAAAAGAGGAGGATGTGGTCGAACTGACTTCCTATGAGAAAAAAGTCAACAAGAAACAAAGTGATGCGGGGCCAAGAACTTCAGAGAACTTTAGGGAATGGAGGCACCAAGTACCTCTGAAGGTGACAGTGAAGCATGAAACCAAAAATAAGAGAATTCATTGTAAGTTTATTAAGGAGCAATCAGAACCCCAGCCCTTTGCTCCCAAGACAATGCAGCAAGGCAAACACCCCACATGACTAGAGATTCACCCTTTGAGAATACTGAACCAGAGAGACTTTCGCTTCAAGGACCCAAGGCAAACTGAAGGCTGCAATGACATGCGGAGCCAAAGACAGGGGTATTAAGTCAAAACTGCACAGTGCCCCGTCCCCTTCTGCTCCCATCCCACTCCCCAATATGGGCAGCCAGGAAGACTCACCTCCCTTGCCTCCTCCAGGCAAGAACGGAGGAAAAACCAACCACCTGAGAGAAAAGACCAGTGGACAAAACCCACACATATGGGCTTCCAGATCAGTTTTTTCTATCTCATACTTAACAAAAAAGAATGCTTTCCACATTCAGTATAATATGTCACTTGTTATGAAAGCACATAAAGTCTGTCTGTTCTATCCCACTGATAAGTACCAGTACTTAGAAGAGTGCCAAGAACCTATTAGGTGCTCAATAAATGTTTGAGGAATGCATTAAATGTATTTAACAGCTATTGGACTCTCATGGAGATCCAAGCAACTCAAAAACATTCTCTCTGTATTTGGAGAATATCACTTCATGTCAGTTGTTGACAAAGGAAGTGTCCCCAACATACCACATTTTACAGCTGAATTCCACTTCACTGCACCTCAGTTTTAAACATAAAAGGCACAACAGTTAACTTCTAAAAACGGCTGATGCTAATGTTACTTCTATTAGGAAAAAAAAGTAACGCCTATCACTTTATATTTATTGACATCGATTCCTAAAGAAAAGCACAGGAAGTTTCCTTTAGAAAAAAACTGATTACTACCGGAGAAATAAGCCAGATGGTCCCTCTAGTGGCCAAGAAAAGCTACCACTCTCCGGAGTACCTCCCATGCCTAAGGAATCAACACCTAATAAAAACACAGTCCTTCTAAAGCTGTAGATTCACGCAGGAAAAACCCATCTGGTTGCATAGTTACTGAAAGGACTCCTCCACAGGGTTGTATAGTCGTGAGAGAGAGAGACGAACAAAGCAGCATGTGTCACAAGGTGAGCCGTGAAACATTACCTAGCGGCAATAACTGAGTAACTGTATTCCCCTTCTTCCCTCATAACTGCCTTCTTCTTATTCCCCTATGACTCCCA
The DNA here is from genome assembly GCA_002007465.1 of Ailurus styani. Lineage (NCBI taxonomy): Eukaryota > Metazoa > Chordata > Mammalia > Carnivora > Ailuridae > Ailurus > Ailurus styani. Next base: position 7,275,266 of record LNAC01000032.1, on the reverse strand, counting down.
GCTTGTCCTGGAAATACGCATGCTTCAGCCTACAAGCACCTGTGGCCCTGTGCGCATGCGTGCGCGTACACACATGCGCACGCATGCACACCCACACACATAACACAACACACACACTCCTCTGCGAGTCCCATGAATTGTGCATCTACGGGGTCTGGAGCAAGGCTACTAAGGAAGTCTCACCAACCAAACAAACTGAGGGTTACTGGGGGGTGGGAGGGTAGGGATAGGGTGGATGGGTTATGGACATTGGGGAGGGTTTGTGCTATGGTGAGTGCTGTGAAAGGTGTAAGCCTGATGATTCACAGACCTGTACCCCTGGGGCAAAGAATAAAAATAAAATTAAAAAAAAAAAAAGAAGTCTCACCAATTTGTCTAAATATTTAAAAGTGATAATCAAACTAAAGAACTGTTAAATACTCCTATCCTCTTACCGTCATATACACTTCCATGGCAATACACTTTTTTAAATGTGTAAAGCTATGGTTTTTATATGACTAAACACAGACAAAATACCAAAGGCAGCTAAATTTAAGTATTATTGCATATCTGAGTATTCTGTGATGGACCAGAATTGTTTGGATGAATATCAGTAAAGATATCCTAAGTCATGGATTTTACTTTTTCTGTAACAATTCTTTTGTTCTTCCTATATTTCAGCAAAATCAAGAATCGTGCTATTACTGTCTAGATTGTCAGCTAACTTGCATTCTATCGATATAATGTCAAATTAGACTACTTTTCTTAACTTGCTCTTAGTTTCTTAGTATTTTCAATTTGGGAAAACTTGACTGTGTTGAAGCAGGAGCAACAATCCTCAACAAAATTCTTAAGGCAGTACTTGGACTTAGAAATGAACCATGAATTTTCCATATCCTGTTCAATTCTCACAATGGGGCACCTAGGTTAAGTCATTTTTATCATATAAAATATTAGAAAATATTTTATTATTAAAATCACTATCACTTATATTACACTATCTACTGTCTCTTAAAGCAATATCTAAACCCTTATGGTATTTCTTAAATTCTACCTCTTTCAATTTTTTTAATGCGATATAAAGAGAAAACTGAAAATAACACTACACTACTCAATTTAAGTCTCTCTTCATTTAAGACTATGCCTTCAACCAAAAGAACCAGAAAAGAGTCCCCATAAGAAATTAGCATCAGGACTATTTGTACAGTTCATTTCAAGGCCTGGTGCATGGTTGTCATCCTGGAACACACCTTCTCTGCCTTCAGTTGGACTTCTCATTCCTGGAAGTACATTTCCAGAATCCTAGCTTCATTACACCCTCTCACTAGATTTATAGCTTACCACTGTTTGCAATTTCGCAGTCGTTTCTTTTCTTTTTTAAGATTCTATTTATCAACTGATTTATTTAGAGGGATAGAGAGCACAGGCAGCGTGGGAAAGGACAGAGGGGAAAGGGAGAATCTCAAGCATACTCCACGCTGAGCATTGAGCCTGACACGGGGCTCAACCTCAGGACCCTAAGATCAAGACCCGAGCCAAAATCAAGAGTCGGACGCTCAACTGACTGAGCTATCCAGTCGCCCTCCACAGTCATTTCTATTCAGAATATTGATGGAATTGTGCCATTAGTCTCCAGTGTTGATGTCAGGAAGTCCAAAGCCATTGGACTAGAATCTTCTAGTCCCCTTGTATATAGCCCATCTGGTTATTCTCGAATATTTTAGAACATTCTTTTCTCAGATATTTGCATAGCTGCCTCTTCTTTCTCATTATCTAATTCTCTGCTGATCTCTGTAGGGATCTTTCTTGATCAAAGAAGCCCCCACATGTCACTGCTACATTATCATTTTTTTTTAAAGATTCCATTTATTTATTTGAGAGAGACGAAAAGAGAGACACAGAGAGAGCGAGCCTGAGTAGGGGGAGGGGCAGAGGGAGAGGGAGAAGCAGACTCCCTCTTGAGCAGGGAGCCCAATGCGGGGCTCAATCCCAGGACCCCAGGATCATGACCCAAGCCAAAGGCAGACACCTAACTGACAAGCCACCCAGGCGCTCCCCCCACCCCACATATCACCTTATTTTATTTTCATCAAAGTATTTATTGTTACGTGGTATTTTCTAGTTTTACTCTTCTCTATATTGTCTGCTGAATAAACTATAAGCTTTATAAGAATTCATGTGCTTCTGAATCCCCAGTGCCTAGGTCAGTGAGCAGGTACTCAATAAATGGTTATTGGGTAAATGAATGAAAGCCTGTGTATTAGCATTACTTCTAGAAGTAGAGTAAGAATAGTTTTCCAACTGATATTTCTAAATTACATGAAACAGGACCATGTGTAGGATCCCGTTTTCATCATGGTGTTTGTATTTACTATAAACATGTCATCTGGCCATAGTAAATCATAAATCAGGAGCCCAAAAACTTTAAAACTAAAATCCAACTTTTGAGCAGTTCAATTTATTTGTCTTCAGAAAGCAATGGCCTCGGGCCAAATTATCTCCTTTCGTTACAAAAATTAATAGTTATTAGGTCAAGAGTTAATGTCATCATCTTGATTCTAGTAGAGCAATGACCTGAAGAAGACAATCCACCAGGGTATATGAGTATGCAGGCTTCAGTATCAGATGGCCTTGGTCCTGATCCAAGCTTTACCATGTAGGAGCTACATGTTCTTGGGTTTGTTATTTAACCTCTCTAAGCTACCGTCTCTGAATTATGACAGTACTTGTCTCCTAGGCTATGATGAGGGTCCAAGGAGGTCATTCATTTAAAATTCTAGGCAGAGTTCCTGAGCATTAATAAATGTTAGCTATAATTATTGTAAGAAATTATCTATTTGAACATTTTCATATTCTTTGCAAAATCTTGGCTGAAAGCATCATTCATTAGATTGCATGAAATAATTTCCTCTCTTACCTCAGTGCTAACACAAAAATGCCTCTTCCAACACACTTGAGAGTTTCCTTAATCAGATGGGGCAAAGTATATGATTGATGATGTTTTCTTTCCAGAAGAAAACTCAGGTCATTTGCCATAATAACCACTTCCAGATACCTTTTCTTCTACTTTTTATTTTTTCTTAGTGGACTTTCCTTGATTTTATTTTCAATATTTCTTTTTTATATTGTGTTTAACTTTGTATCTTATGGCTCTACTATTTACCAACTGAGTGACCCTGGGGAAGTTATTTAACATCTGAAGTTCCACTTTCCTCATCTGTCAAATGAGAATTGTTGTGAGCACCAATGATACTGTCACCTAGCACCCTTTTTTCATATCCACTCCTCTACTCCATCCAGACCTCTGCAGCCATACAAGGGCCCAGCCTTCTAGATTGGTCTAGAAGTGGATGTCTAATCAAGCCCCACCAAGGAGATGCTTGCCAGGAATTTTGGACTTAGGACTGAAAAGAGTCAGGTCAATTTCCTTCTAGTGACTGAAACTGTAAGACATAAACCTCAGGAGTCCCTAGTGGCTGTTTCCCACTTACAGAAGGACCCAGTGCACAGCGCTAGAAAGAAGGACTCTAAGCTACAGGGAGGAGGAAGACAAGGAGTTCTAATGGTTCCAATAGTTCCCAGGTTCTCGCTCTTCCTATAGCCTGGCTGTTCTATTAGACAGCCTACTATCTTTCCAATAAAGTCTTCTTTCTGCATAAATAATTTGGGTTTGATATCCATCACTTGAAATCAAAATAGTTATAATATGTAGAAAATAAACTCTATTTTGAATAATTGGGTTTTTTAAAAAAGATTTTATTTATTTGACAGAGAGAGAGAGAGATCACAAGTAGGCGGAGAGGCAGGCAGAGAGAGAGGAGGAAGCAGGCTCCCCACTGAGCAGAGAGCCCGATGTGGGCCTCGATCCCAGGACCCTGAAATCATGACCTGAGCCAAAGGCAGAGGCTTTAACCCACTGAGCCACCCAGGCGCCCTGAATAATTGTTATAAAAAATAAACGAGAGGGGCGCCTGGGTGGCATAGTTGGTTAAGCATCTGCCTTCGGCTCAGGTCATGATCTGAGGGGATCAAGCCCCGGAGTCGAGGCTCCCTCCTCAGTGGGGAGCTGTTTCTCCCTCTGTTGCTTTCCTGCTACTTGTACGTGCTTTCTCTCTCTGTGTGTCAAATAAATAAATAAAACCTATTTAAAAAATTAAAAACAAAAGTAAACGAGATAAAACAATTAAGTGCTTAGCCTACTACTTGGCATATAATATTCACTCAAGAAATGATACCTATTAACATTACTTAGAAGATGCAAATTCTAAATCAATTAATTAATGAACATAATTTTAATAGCTTACAATCTTTTTTTCTTGCAGTTTAAAAATTGCTCAAAGGGATTCTTTGGTTTTGGATCTTGAAAGAATTGCAACATTAGAGAAATGCTCTGATTAAGTTTGCTACACATCATTGTATAAATCTAAGTAACTCATATACATAGTTAAATAATCTTAGAGGATAATAAAGTCTCAGAGCCAGTAACCCTCCATTTCTTGCTTAACTCACTTGTTCAGGGTAACTATATGGAGGAAAATTAGAAAAAGAATACAGACTTACATTGCACATATTCCACATGTACAAGAATAAGTCAGACACAGTTAAGTGTGTAAAATACTGATTTGGCTGCATTCACAGAAGTCTTCACATTATATAAAGGATGCAATAGGGCAAAGAGAAAAATGGAATCACTGTACCTGTAGAGACACCACACTGACGTTATCAAAATGGATGTGTCCATTAGGCTCTGTGACAGCTGGATTTGCATAACACGTCACACCATTGATGGCAGGTAATGTTTTAGGTTGATGAGTTTTCTCATGAGAAGGACCAAAGTCATCATTTCTAAAGTGGGTATGATCATTCTACACGAAAAAAAAAAAAATTTAAAAGCAAGAGGAGGTTATAAGAATAAAAAATGATTGCACACACAGACAAGAAAGTAGAGAGTTTAGTGCTTTTTATTTGTAAGAGAAAATTCACATGTCTATCCAGTATATAATCTTTTTAGATTTATAAATGTCTCTTCATTTATTAGGTTGTTTTTTCATGTTAGGGTATATATGCCTTCTTATTTTGATGAACATGAATGAATACAAATTGTGCACATTTTTCTTGACATTAAATTGCTGGTACTTATTCCAAATTCTACAGTGTGAATCGTTCCCTTATATTTATCAATATATTGACTCTTTTTTTTCTCCTCACATTCACAAGTCTAATAACTGAGCTGATCATGTAATTATGAGTAAAATTCCGGAGGCACCAGGGTGGTTTAGTCACAGTGAAGCACCCGATTCTTGATTTCAGCTCAAGCTATGATCTCATGGTGGTGAGATGGAGCCCTGTGGCAGGCTATGCGCTGGGCGTGAAGCCTGCTTGAGATTCTCTCTCTCTCTCCTTCTGCCCCTCCCCTCTGCTCACACTTTCTCTCTCTCTCTCAAAAAAAAAAAAAAAAAAAAAAAAAAAGAATAAAATTCCTGCCTTTATTTGCCTACAAAGCTATACAAAGTAAAGTAGCTGTAAGGGGTCAAACATCAAACGTGTTCAATAAAGTCTATTTACCTGACCATATGTCTTTAATAACATCTTAAGCACTCTTTCAAAAAAGAAAAGTATGTAAAATCCACCAAACACAGCAATTGCCTTCTCAACATAGTTGTCACTTTTGGGATTGAATCCAAATGCCTGAGAGAGAAAAAAAATTCAGGTAAAACCAAGTAATTTAACCTGATTTCTGGAAAACAATAAATCTTTCAGTATACAATTTTCACCAAAGTTCTAAGTCCATCTTCAGGTCAGGTAATATTGGGAATTAAACCACCAAAATCACACACACACAAAAAAAAAGACCTCTGACTTAAGTAACCAGACTGTAAGAGATCACATAGAAGTCTTATAACCAGAGGAAGTTCTATTAATAAAACTCCAGAGTATTTTATAGTTTCCTACCTACAGCAATATTTGCTTTGAAAGAGAAAACTTTTCATAGTAAAGGAGAAGCACTGATCCCCACCTTTATAGATAATATTAGATATAGGTCCTTTATAGATAACATTAGATACAGGTAAGGAAGAAAAATGAGATATCAATAACCCATTTTCTCTAAAAATAACACATTTGTCCATCATATCCATATTCAAATTTTTTAAGCAGATTTGACAAGCTATTTGGATTACTGTTTTCCTAAGAGAGATCCTTTTAAACCTAGAGGATCCTATTTGGCCCTAAAGAGATAAAGAACTCAAGGGCTGGGCCCAAGAATGAAAAAAAAAAAAAAAAGATTTCTTTCACACACACACACATGTGAGAATGAAATAATCCACTATTTAAAGGACATAGGGCAAGAGCTAGGGTTTGAAATTATGAAGAGTCCAGGTTTTCCTACCAGACAAAACACACAAACTTAAATAAAAGCTGCAATAAATGTCTGAGGACATTCTGTGGTACATCTTCAGTAAATCTGACATTGCAGGCTTTTTAAAAAATAAATAAATAATAAAAGTATACAGAAAAATTACATTTGCCAAGTGCAAGACAAAATAAAGTTTCAGGCCCTCAGAGGTGTCCCAGAGCTGTCTGGGCACGTCCTGGTGGCTGGGCCTCCTAGAATATTAATTTTATCTCTGACACTGATATCCCCTGTAGCTTGAGACAAGGTTTTTCATCTGCTGTGATTCAGCTTTCTCTTCTCCAACACTATCAACCAGACCATAAAATGCTGTGAGAATTATGGAGTCTTAAAATGTAAAAAGTGCTAAAACATCTAAAAGAAACAATTACTCACAGAAACAAAGAGCCAACATCCTTACCTCTGGAATAAGCTGGAAAATGGCATTTGAAAATAGAGTCCCAATAGCCAGACCCACGAAAAAGGTCAAAATCTTAGGGAAATAAGATTTCTTTATCAGTGGAGTCAAAATCAATCCGAGGAGAGATGCCAGGTTAATAATTGTCACCGACAGGAGTCCATATCCCCAAACTGTAGATCAGAAGGAAAGAGTAGAAATTAATCAGAGCAATGAAGCCAAATGAAGTCTCACTGTACATGAAGACTGAAACGATTTTTTCTTTAAAAGCTTGAACAGATACTTCTTTAAAATAATAAGATCTTCTCAACGAAAATTATGCAGAAAACTGTAAACATAAATACAGAGTAATAAATATTAATAGTAACACTGTTTATACTGTCATCAGCCCTAAACCACTCAAAGGCTCAAAGACCTTTCTGGCTTGCAGGAAATTCAGAGGACATCTGGAATAATGACAAACCTCCTAAAGCCCACAGGCTCCAAGTCACATACTTTCATCTGTAGCTCAAAGCCTGGTTTAAAACTCAGCCTTTCAGAGGAATATAGAGGCAGTGTGAGTTTCAGGGAAAAGGTACAAAGTGATGGGTGGAGGGTAGGGGTGGAGACAGGTGGGTATGAGTTATCTTTAAGGTGACCAGAATTGCTGACACTGCGCTTGTCATAATCACTGGTCTGCACCAGTGGACTGGAATGCACCTCTCTGGGAAGGCAGCACCTCGGCCCTCCAACTGGGGCCCCCAGGACCTGGACCCAGCCCAGTGCAGTGAGCACTCAGGAGGGGAGCACATGGGAACCAGGGAGTCGTTGTGTTGCACAACTTGTCCCGCTGAGCCCAGATCAGGGCGGAAATATCCTATGCAATGCGGACTCTGGTGACAGAAGGAGGTGGCGAGTCTTTTGACTCTGTCCCTAGGTCTGGGGTACCCAATAGGTGCTTAATAAACATCGCTTACAAAGAAATGAACAAATGTTATCCTAAGAGTTATAGCGAGTGGCGTGTGTGACCTCAGTTTCCCTCTGATTATCCTAGAGAGATAGTTTTAAGGACACAATGGGAGTGCAAGTGAGGCATGCTCTGTGAACCCAGGACAGCCACCGAAGGCAGTGCGGGCCCCGGAACTGTGCAACGTGGCTTTGCCTGCGCCCCACATGCTGTGCACGGAGGACAGCGTGAAAGATGAGGAAGCTGCCTCTGCCCTACCGCTTCTTTAAAATGCCCAGAAAACATTTTTAAATGTTAGGCCCCTTTTCTCATTGACAGTCTCAGTGGAGTATTATAGCAACACCTAATGCTAATGAGTATTTGGCACGGCCAGGTACTGTGTTAAGACACTGACATGTAGGGAGGCCTGGGTGGCTCCTTAGGTTAAACAATTAAGTGTCTGCCTTCAGCTCAGGTCATGATCCCAAGGACCTGGGATAGAGCCCCACATTGGGCTCCCTGCTCAGTGGGGAGTCTGTTTTTCCCTCTGCCTGCTGCTCCCCTTGTTTTTGCTCTCTCCATCTCTATCTCTCTGTCAAATAAAGAAAGAAAATCTTAAAGGAAAGAAGGAAGGAAGGAAGGAAGGAAGGGAAGGAGGGGAGGAAGGAAGGAAGGAAGGAAGGAAGGAAGGAAGGAAGGAAGGAAGGAAGGAAGAAAGAAAGAAAGGAAGAAAAGAGAAAGAAAGAAAGAAAGAAAGAAAGAAAGAAAGAAAGAAAGAAAGAAAGAAAAACTGGCATGTATTCATGAATTTGAGCCTCACAAAACCCAGTGAGGTAATAAGGACTACTGTCTCCTCCTTCTAATGTTGAAGAAACCAAAGCATGTGGAGCTCGAGTGACACTGCCCAAGCCATGCACAGGGAAAGCTGGATTTTGAGCCCAGGCAGTCTGGCTCCAGGGCTGACATATGTGAGCAATATGCTTCATTACTCCCATAGAGGTATTCTGATTTTTTTTTTTTTTAGATTTTATTTATTTATTTGACACACAGAGAGAGATCACAAGTAGGCAGAAAGGCAGGCAGAGAGAGGGGAGGAAGCAGGCTCCCCACTGAGCAGGGAGCCCGATGCGGGCTTCGATCCCAGGACCCTGAGATCACGACCTGAGCCAAAAGCAGAGGCTTTAACCCACTGAGCCACCCAGGCGCCTGAGGTATTCTAATTTTTAAAAAGACCAAGGGACTCGGCGAAAATGTAGATATTTTATATTGTGCTTCATGAATATAAGCTTGCTCACCATTATTCTAGTTCAAGCGATTCTATCTACAAATACACAACCTTAGCAAATGCTTATGGAGCCTCACAGATAGATGGAACCATGATTCCTGCCAACAAGGAGCCTGGATCCTCTGCTGGGGGAAGTGGGAAATGTGTAGGCCCGTATGCACACAAAGCAATACAGGCCATCAATGCCGCATACCAAAGAAAACGAACAGAAAGTAAATGTTCCTGTTTCCAAGAGAATCATCGCAGCACTGACCATGAGTTTATCTTCCCCAGATGCTTTCCTATTGGTTCCAGACCCCTGACCAGGCCCCGCAAAGTCATTTCATTGGAACTAGGAAGGTCCCCATCATTCCCGTTTACTACCTTATCACCTAAAACAATACTACCTTCTCCCCTCAGACTCTCCCCTTAGAGAAAACTCGCAATCCCACCTCTTCCTCCACAATGTAGAGATGTGTAGTTTCCTTTAACACGAATAGCCTTCTGTCCCTTCACTAGCCTACATGCATTCATGCGTTCAACAAATATGTATAATCTCATCAAGTACACAGGATATGTAATACTGAAACTGAAATAAAAATGCAAAGAAGTTTCTCAGTACCAAACAGTCAAAATCACATACACATATGAAACACATCGCCTTCCCGAGAAATCTGCGACTTCCGTAGGTAGCAGAAATATTAGGATCAATTTTAATTTCTCACCCAAACCAGTCAATTTCGTAGACAACTGGCGACCAAACCCTATCCGTTTTGCTTGAGACCTCTCTCACTCCAGCTTCTCCATCCTCATTGTCAGTGCCTTGAGTTCAGGCCCTCATCGTCGCTTACTTCCTCTTCTGATGCAGTATGACAGTCTCTCCCCCTACGTGACAGGGCCACCAACCAGACTCACTATCCTAAAACACAACACGGATCATCTCATGCCCCTATTCGAGACTGCTGTTCATAAACTGACTCCCACACAACTTTTCCAGTGTTATTTACACACTTCTCAACACGACCTTTATGCTTTCCAAGTACAGAATTACCTTTACTTGTGGTTCTTTATCTGAAAACATCTTTCTATCTTCCTTGCCTGAGAAACTCACACGTGTTTCTCTAAGCCAACTCCAAGACATCTCTACAGTTTTCCCAGCTCCTCCAGGCAGCTGTTCCTCGCTCCTCAGGCTTCCCATGGCTTTTTGGTTTAAGGCAATGGGACCACATACCATGTTTATAAAATCCTTATATCATGACTCCTTTGAATTAGTTTTACTTTGGTTTTTCATGTCTTTGAATAAACTCAAGATTGACTCTACATTAAGTGAACAGTTACCTCAAGAATCCAGTGCCTTTCCTTACTTAAAAAATAATTTATTTGTGGGAAAAGAATAGACTTACACAGGGAGCCCGGAATGGAGTGGACCTATGAATACGTGCTTAAGAGGAAGGAAGACTTGGGCGCCTGGGTGGCTCAGCGGTTTAAAGCCTCTGCCTTCGGCTCAGGTCATGATCTCAGGGTCCTGGGATCGAGGCCCACATCGGGCTCTCTGCTCGGCAGGGAGCCTGCTTCCTCCTCTCTCTCTGCCTGCCTCTCTGCCTACTTGTGATCTCTCTCTCTCTCTCTGTCAAATAAATAAATAAAATATTAAAAAAAAAAAAAAAGAGGAAGGAAGACATAGTCTTCCTTCTCTGTGCTAGAAGCTATTCCAGGCATTTGCATATATTAACTCATTTGATACTCCCAACAGTTCTAGAAGGAACGTACTATAATTATTTCCATTTTAGAGATGAGACAAGTGAGGCACTGAGATATTAAATAAACTGCTCAACACAGTTGCACACACAACTGCACATTTTAAAATAAAACAAGAGAGTACACCAAATAAAGGCAATGTAGTGTCAAATTAAACAAATTAGTAATAATGAGTATTTTATCAGTTTCCCTAATTCTCCAGAAATTTTTCTCTATCTTCTCCTACCCTGTTCTACCCACTCCAGCCCCAATTCAATTCCTAGGATAATGTGTACCCTAAGAGGAATTTCTGTCTTTATTGGGTCTCTGTCCAAATATTTGGTGCCTATCTAATCTTGTAACTTAGAACTATTGATTTTCCATTTTATGACTTTGCAGTGTTGACCCTGGAATGCTCTCGCTTCCTGCTTCCCAATTCTCTGATCCTACCCTCCTGGTTCCTGAGATAGAGAAAACCTAGGACTTAAGGTTAAAAACACTTTTGAATGTCAGTCACTAAGCTGCATGGAGTAGAAGACTTGCTTTTTCTGAAGCTTCATCTCCTATGCCCAGAATTATGTACATGGTAGATATATTTTATTTAACAGATATATATATATACAGGGCCTAACTACATGCCATATTATATTCTACACACTTAACAAATATTAAGTTATTTATCCTTATGGTAACCTTATGATAAAGATACTGTTTCAGGTAAGAAAACTGAGGTATAAAGACATAGTCATGTGCCCAACATAGCTGGAAGATTATAGAGCTGGGATCTGGGCCCAGCTGGGCTGGCTTCGGAACCTATGCTTTTCATATGTTACACACCATTAAATGTTGATGTGTAAAGCATTTTCTGAATTTACTTTTAAGTATAAAATGCAAACCATATTAAACAAACTTGTAGAAACACAAGCATATTCCTATTTAGTATATAATCTAGAAAAATATTTGCTTAAACAATTAGTTGTGAAATTATTGCTATTCATAAAATTGCTAACTATATTAACAAAGTATGTCTGGGGCCTTCTGTTCTTCGTGTATGAAAATATAGACTATGAAAGAGAAGGTGGATCCTGAAGCTGAGACAGCTTGGGTTTTGAACCAGGCTTTATCATATACAAGTTGTATACTCCTGAGCAAGAGACTCGAGACGCTCTGGACCTACATTTCCTTGGTTGTAAAATGGGAACAGTAGTTCCTATGCCATATAGTTGTATAAAGATTAAATGAGTTAACATAGCTCAAGTATTTGGAACAGTATCCAAATACTTAGTACTAAGTATTTATGTAGTAGTAAGTACTTATGTAGTAAATACTACTTAAGAGTTGGCTATTATCAATATTTTTGTCATTGTTGTAAGAGAGAGATCAAAGTATTCATATGTACACAAAGGAATCCAGAAGTCAATAGAATAAGCACTTCCTTTGTTGAGATGTCTCTTTTCTTCTCTATTGTTTCTCTCTTTTACAGTCCTTTACACTCAGGTCAGATGTGCTCAGTCAGACCAGTGGCTTCACATGCCATCACTAAGCCGACAAATCTCTAGCCTTGACCTATGGTCTGAGCACTAAATGCATGCATGCCACTGCCTACTGAACATCCCTCTTTGTGGGTCTATGTCAATGTCTCAAGCTGACTGTGTGAAAAATTACACCTGATTCTCATCACTTGCTTCCCCCAAAGGAAACTGCTCCTTCTGGTCTTCTCCATCCTGGGAAATGGCACAACCATCTCTCCACTTTCAGTGGCTCAAACCTTGATTCATTCTTCCCAATCCCCACATCCAGCCAGAGGCAAACCATTCTAGCACAGTTTCCAAAATCCATCCTGGATCTGACCATTTCTCCCCCTTCTACCTCTCCCACGTTAGTCCAGGTCTCATCATCCTGAGCACCAACCCCTGGAAACTGCCCCCTGACTAATTTCCTTGTTTTTACTCTTACCCCATTACAATCTCTTCTTTAAACTGCAGGTAGAATAATCTTCTACGAATCTAAACAAAATCACGTGATTCCCCCATTTAGAACCCGACAGTGTCTTCATACCACATTCAGAATAAAATCCAGTCAACTTACTGTACCCTATAAGACCCCGGCAATCATTTCATTCCAATCTCCCTCTTGCTTACTATGCTCCAGACACATACATCTTCTTGCTGTTCCTTATAGATGCCAAGCTCATTGCCAAGCTTATGCTGACCGTTCCCTTCCCAGAGAAGATCTTGCCTTGGGCCTCTCCCTACCCTCAGTCAGGACTCTGCTCAAATGCAGTCTCATCAGAAAGGCCTCCTCTGACCTTCAAAAATCACACTTGCCCACTGTTTCCTTCTATTCCTTACCTACTTTATTTTAGCATTTATCACCCTGAAATTATATTATTTATTTGCTTGTTTTATAAATGTCTACTCTTTCTCTTCTCCATTACACTGTAAGTCCTAAAAGGGCAGGGAAGTTTTCTTGTTGACTACTGAATCCCCAAAGCCCAGACTAGTGCTTCGCATGTCATTCAATAAACATTTATTGAATGAACAATGTACCAAAAAATGAGAATTAAAATGTCCATGTGGGTCAGGTTAATAATTTGAGGATACCAAGAAACTGCACATAGATGGCAAATAAATTCCCTGGACACTGATGTATTTCATTTGCAAAAGAATTCTAAAAAAAAGAATTCTGCTACATGTTTAGGTATGTGAACTATATAGTAAGCAAACACTTGTTTTCTTATATTTTAAAATTTCTTTGCAGCAGGTTATTCCTTTGAAATGCAACATCTATGGCAATACTAAAAGAAGCACTTAAAATAGTCACTGGCATTTTCTTTCCATTTACAAAAATTAAAACAGTAATAATTCAGTATCTTAACTTAATCTAGAACCATGCTATTTCCTTTCCCTTTACTGAAAATGACAGATAAATTGACAAGCTTTTAAATAAAATGATAAGCACAAGTAATGGAAATTGATCAATTATGAGTCAAACAGTTAATGTCAATTTAACATGAGCAGTATAAAGCATATATTATTTAAACTCAGGAATTGAGGGGGCGCCTGGGTGGCTCAGTCAGTTAAGTGTCCTACTTTCGACTTTGGTTCAGCTCATGATCTCAGGATTGTGAGATCAAGCCCCGAGTCGGGCTCCATGCTGAGCATGGAGCCTGCTTGAGATTCTCTCTCCCTCCCCCCTTAGTCCCTCCTGCACCCCACACATGCTCTCTCGCACTCTCTCTCTCTCTCTCTCTCTAAAAAAAATAAATAAATAAATAAAAATAATGGGTGAATAAATAAATTAAATTAAATTAACAAAATAAAGTCAAGTATTGCGTTTCACAAAGTTTTTCAGCAGTACCAAGTGTAATTTTGACTCCACAAATAGAAGAGCACAGTTCATGAAGTTTAAATGAGTTCTAATTATTCTTACTCTAAATACTTTCAGAATATTTTACCAAGGGCTTCTATATAGATTAATTAAAAACAATAAAGCAAAGAAAGAAGGGTGTTAATTTAATTTCAGACCAGGCTATAGACTTTTCAAACAAACAGGAGAAAAAAACTTCCTACATACCTTCCGAAATCTTTGGTTTTGTTTTGTGTTTGGGCCGATCCTCACAAGGATGAAAGTTCAATTGCTGTAAGACTGCCGGACAGATGACAGAGAAGTTGGAGCTGCTTATCTGAGTAGCGTTTGAAAAGCCATGAAGGGAAAAGATCTCTTCAGCTGATAGACACTGAAACAGGATAAACAAAGTAAACATGTATGTGTTAACATAGTAAAAGCTTGCCAGCAAAGATACTTTAAAGAGACAGGGAATATTTCATCTAGACACACAGCACTAACTCTATACTCTAAAATTTTAAAACAGTACATACCTCTTTAAACCTAAAAACAAGAAAAATAGAAAAAAAAACTAACAACAATGACAACAACAACAACAAAAACATCAACAAAAATCTTTCATGATCAATAGTCTATCTATGGCTGCCAAAAAGCTAAGAATTGGTTTGAGGGTTTCCAAGGACTTTATAAACATTAAAGTAGACATTCGATATTCTCTCTCTCTCTTTTCTGTTTGTCTTTAGACAGGATCTTTTGGGTAGGCTACTGGAGTAAGTCTGTAACATTTCTCGTAAACACCTGGCTCCCTTTACAGTTTCTTAATTAAGAAATTTGTCCATGCTTCTAGACAGCAATAATAATTCCAACATAAAATATTTGTTTTAAAGTATGTCTTTAGCACATATGGTTATTTGCTAAAGTATGTATTATTCTCAAAAAAATAAAATAAAAGCAATAAAACATGTATTGTTCTCAATGATGGTGGGTAGCTTTTCTCCACTATACAAGGTTTTGAAACTAGTATTAGGCTGCTTAGAAATTCATTAATTGTTAATAAAATTTTTAGGAAAAAATTCTTTATGAAAATCACTTTTTAAAGGTATCATTTTATTCTTGGGCATATTTTAACTGTAAACTATCATCCATATACTTGCATTATTGAGAATATGAAAGAAATTAAATGTGTTATTGTGGTTAAGAATCATTGTAAGGGCGCCTGGGTGGCTCAGTGGGTTAAAGCCTCTGCTTTCGGCTCAGGTCATGATCTCAGGGTCCTGGGATCGAGGCCTGCATCGGGCTCCCTGCTCAGTGGGGAGCCTGCTTCCCCCTCTCTCTCTCTGCCTGCCTCTCTGCCTCCTTGTGATCTCTCTCCCTCTGTGAAATAAATAAATAAAATCTTTAAAAAAAAAAAAAGAATCATTGTAAGAATTACAGGCTGTGAAAACTATCCATTCACTCAAACAGAAGAGTCTATCTTTAATAAGTACAATTCAGGAAAGTTCTTTGCATGCTTCAGCCAATATTTAAACCCCACTAAGAATAAATAAATAAATAAACAAACAAACAAACTCCACTAAGATCTTACTTGGTTTTGTGCTATAGACTGGACTGTGTTCTCTCAAAATTCATCTATTGAAGCCCTAAGTCCTAATATAATGATATTTAAAGTTGGGGCCTTTGGGAAATAATTAGGGTTAGATGAGGTCATGAGAATTGTGTCTTAGTCCAACTAGATTAGTGGTCTTATAAGAAAAGACACCAAAGAGCTTGCCTGCCCTTTCTCTCTCCACCATGTTGGCAGACAGCTAGAAGGCAGCCATTTGCAATCTGAAGACAGAGCCTCTACCAGACATCAACCCTTCTGAGCCCTCGATTTGGACTTCCAGTGTCCAAAACTGTGAGATCACTAATTTCCATCGTTTAAGCTATCCAGTTGACGGTATTCTGTTACGGCAGCACAAGTTGACTAATACTCTATGAATGGCATTTGAGAACTCAAAAGTTGGTGTTAAACTGCCCATGAAGCTCTGTGATTCCCTTCGCAACAGAAACAATGAAACTAAAAATGTAAGATGTGGGTAAAAAGAGATCACTACTGATTATTGAGATGAAAAAACATCCAATACACCAAGATGTATGCAGGTGTCAAAACTAAAATTGCAAATGCCTTAAAGAAAGTTCACATTTAGATTTTTCTCTTTGTTTTTTTAATGCCTAAGTATGTGCCTAAAGCTATTCCTTGTTCAAGCCATGACAGTGGGCTTGGATTCATGACAATGATAGATGTGTGTCATCTGTAGAAGAGGAGACACCACACTCAATGGTCTGTTAACAGTCTTCCCTTTGGCCTTGGCCAACTAGGGGCATAATAAGCTAACGGAGGGAGAAAATAGCTCGACTGGAGGAAGGAAAATGGGGATAATTTCTTCACCATGAAGCCGCCCAGGAGCATAATGGCTAGACTCAAATGTTAGAGTCCATGTGGTCAAACTGCCCACGGCATGATTCCAGGAATAAATGGGTATAGTAGCATAAACACAAAATGGCCCTGTTCCCCTACAGGGAAGTCTTAACCTACTTGGACTTCAAGTTCTTCCAACTCTAAACTAGGATGAAAAGGGGAAGCTGCCCATAGATAATTTCCAGAGTCTTCTCAGAATTAGCATACTAAGACTTCCTAAAACTTTAAAATGTTTTAGGTAGTTATTTTCAGACTCAGATGGTGACTCATTAGTGGATCAGGAAATCCACTTATTGTATCACGGTCAGCATTTTGTAAGGAGCTAAAAAATATAATAGAAACTATAGAGTGTAACCACACCTCAGAAGAGTAAGTATTATGTAGTGAAACTTGCTCCAGTTAGACAGCATGCACACACTCCTGAATCATAATGTAAAATTCCTTTTTTTACTGTAAATGGCAGTGAAGAGTTTGAAAATCACTGCCTTCAAAAATGCTTTAATTGTGCATCACACATCATTAAAGACACTCTCCTCCATACAGCTGGGGAAAATGGAACATACAATCAATACTGGAAGGTAGCTTAGAGTCTGACGATCTGTGGAGTGTCTGTGTAGAAATTTTGGCTGGATAGGTGGTCATGGAAATAACATTGGATACTGGCAACTGCTCCATCTCCAGAAAGAACAAGGAGGTGGAGACATGACAAAACTCTAGGCCTCGCCTAACTGAGAAGTAGACTCTTAACTATGGAGAACAAACTGATGGTTGGGGGCGGGGGTACGACTAAGGAGCACACTTGTCCTGATGAGCACCGGGTGTTGCTGGGAAGTGCTGAATCACTAAATTACACACCTGAAACTGATATAACACAGTATGTTAACTAACTGGAATTTAAATAAAAACTTTAAAAAAAATTTCTAGGCCTTGCCTTATGAGAATGAGAGAATATTGACAGAATCCTAGCAATGTGCCAAAACTCAATTAATGGCAGGCCTGATTTATTTAAAATACCCATCGACCAGCAAGTAGGATGCCCACAGCTTTACGCAGCTGCCTAGTTGGCTTTACAATCTCAATTTCCATAATGCTTTGATTTAACAAAGTTGAACCTGCAACAAAGAGAGCGGTTGTCTAAGAAAGGGTGGTGTTTCCCAGGGCAGGGACAAACAGGATGAGAGCCCAGTGCCTGAACAGTGAGGTGACAACAAAACCGGTGGAACCGTTGAGGAAGGTCAAACATCCTCTCAAACACACCCCTTCGCCTCCAAAACAAACAAGGAATACATTATGAAACCAGTAGGAGCCACAAGGGCTCTCCAGGAACCGATCCGGGATGATGAGCCTGAATTGTATGTCTTAATAAAACTTCCTGAGCTTTTTTACCATGTGCTTTACATTTATGTACTGAGCTTTTTTCTTTCCATCTATTTGTTTTTACAACACTGCTGTTCTCGAGAGTACCACCCTGCTGTTTGCTGTGGCCCTTTGAGCTTTGTGCTACCAGAGGCAAACTCCAGCTGGCCGACACCCTAATATTCAGCGGGTTGACATCTTGAAGATATTTTCTCAGTGTCTGACTTAAACTCCTTGAGTCTCTTGCCACATTAAGAATGGGTCTTCTACTGATGAAGTGCCAAAGTAAGGAACGAGTAGAGGTAAGGGGGTTGAGATTCATACACAAGATCTCAGATTATATTCAAAATCATTTAACCAAGAGTTTCATGCATTTCTTCTTCTACCTCCCCTACTCCTTTTTCCTGCCCAATTCTGACTAGTCAGAAATTTTTGTTTGGTTTTGTTGTTTTTGCATCTTTCCCAGGCATATCTTTGTGGAAATGCTGATGCAGGGAGGGGATGGGGCAGGGTTGAATGATAAGGGCAACTTCCTCCTCCAACATTTTGTAGAATTAAAACCTGCTTATGATAAATGCCAAAGAGTCAGGCAAGATTTGAAATTACACAGCGTGGGGCGCCTGTGTGGCTCAGTCGGGTAAGTGGCTGCCTTTGGCTCAGGTCATGATCCCAGGGTCCTGGAATCAAGCCCCACATCAGGTTCCCTGCTCAGTGGGGAGCATCCCTCTCCCTCTCCCTGCTGCTCTGCCTACTTATGCTCTCTCTCTGTCAAATAAATAAATAAAATCTTTTAAAAAAAGAAAGAAAGAAAAGAAATTACACAGTGTGGATAATGATACAGACACTGTACTTGAGTAAACTTTGGTCAGGCTCCTCTAAGCCCATGAGGCCTTAGTCTTGTGTCCATACTTAAAGGGCCGCCATTGTCCAGTTTTAGCAAGAATCCTGCTAAGTTATTTTAGAGAGAATCCTCCATTCTTGATATCTGATCACCCTGGCCTGTCTTCAGAAAGAATCCTATTCAGTTTGCTTAACCCAAATCCCCACCCACCCACCCATGATGCTTCCCCATAGTAATTTCCCATTCATTGACCCCCACCCTGTTCCTTGGCTATAAATCCCCTCTCGTACGTGATGTATTTGGAACTGAGCCCAGTTCTACACTGAGGTCCCTTCTCCCCTACTGCAGCAGTTCTTGAATAAAATCTGTCTTTATCACTTCAACTACTGTTGTACTATGCTACAAGTATCATAAGCAAGTAATTGTATTATGCATTGCATAAATGCTTCCTTTCATTCAACAAATATTTCTGGAATCATACAAGTCTGGGTATAATATTGGTGGGAGGAGGGAAAGGTGGGGGAAGCTGAAGGATGACAACCAAGAAAGAAATTGTGCAAAAGTAAGTGAGTCCTAAGTTCCTTCATCAAGAAATCTAATAACTGTGGCAGAAATAAATCTCACACCCATATCTATAAAACCAGAGAAAAAGTGTTAAATTCATGAACCATAATGATTTAAAAAAACTAGGAAAGTTCCTATAAGGGAGAAATGATATGCAGTGGAAATTGTCAAAAACAACTTTGAGGTTAGACCTCCCAGAAAGTAGACAGAGGATATTGCCTCCAGGGTGACTGGGGGACCTCAGAAAAGAAACACATTTGGGAGGATGGTGGCCAGTTTGGTTTTAGACATTTTAAGTGATAACGCCTGTGGGATACCAGATGAAAATGACGAGTTTTTTCTGAGAAAGGTAGAGGCCGGAAATAAGGCCGTGGCTGTCTTCTGTGAGGAGATAAGAGATGAGTAGGAGGGGAGGAGATTATCAGGAGACAGACTATGGAAAGAAGAGAAAAGCTTTAGGAACACATATATCATTTGGGCAAAAGCAGCAAAAAAAGCGAGAGAACAAGAGTGAGCAATAGAAGCCCCGGAGAGGAGAAATCATCTCGGCCAGTGAAGTGTAGTGAATGCCTGTTGTCTTGACCTACCTGAGATCCCATCATCCAGTAACGGACCGCCTTCCTGCCGTGGGAGCCTCCTCCCACGTGATGTAGTTGGGGCTGACCGGGGAACATGTGACCCAGACCTGTCTGTTGTCTGGTAGAGCTATTGGAAAAATTCTTTTTTGACTAGGATTGCTGGGAGTCTGGGATTTCCTCAGGCCATATTTCTAGCATGTGAAAGACGTGAACTAATGCCTAGAGACATGCTTCCAACGCCATCCTTAATCCCCTGGATACACCTGTGCCTAAAGCTTGACTCTTCAGTGACCTGAGACAATAAATGGTCTTTGTGACTTAAGCTAAATCAAATGAAGTTTTTTAACCTACAAATGAAAGAGTCCTGATTGATATCTAAAGTAATCATTCAAAAGACATTTTCAAAGCTAGGAAATGAATGCTACATCTAGAACCTATGGGAAAACAAAAAGATAAGCTTTTCCATTCTTTAAATCTTCTCCAGTCTTCTCTTTCTCAATACATAGGCCATTTTCTCTAGTCAAATGGCACAGATTAAATAATACAGAATACTCCGACCACCTGATCCCACACCTATTATGCCAAAACCTTCACACCGCACCAGAAGTGAAATATTGTCCCATTCAAAAGTCACCCCAAAGATGGTTTCAGATTCTCTTTTCCATGAATTGCGCTTCTCCTGGAAGCTGAGCAATTCACAAACCCAGTAAGGACACTGCTAGGTGTGGCTGTGTTCTCTCTTATGAGGGTCAATGTAGGGAGAGCACCTTGTAATGCACTTAAACTCAGGGACACTCAAAATTAGAATGAAACACCTAGTCCACTCTTTTTTTTTTTAGGATGTCAAGTAACTGAGCCCCATAAACTTTAAATTTCATTACCAGGCCCCAGGGAAGCCAGGGGTAAAATTGGAATTAGAATCCAAATCTGAAAGAGCTCTGTCTAACCCTTTTCTTTTGGTGACTCTTCTACCCCGCCTTGCTCTGCACACCTGTTGTGTTATGGCAAGAACTATAGCTACCTTCTGGAACTTGCTGTGTATGGAGCTAAGATGAAAGCCAAACAACTCATCCTTCCCCAGACCCCAAGTGAATGACCCATCTCCTGTTCTTTGAACAGGTAAGAGTTTGAATAAGAATCTACCCAAAATCTTCACCTGTGCTACTCTCATCAAAACCAGTCCCACTCCTCCCTCACTGTCATTCACGTATTCATTCACCAAACACACGTTGACGACATCTTTGGGCCAGGCATTCTGATAGGTGCTGAGAATAAGACATGGTTCCATCTTCAATAAGCTCACCATTCCATAGACAGAGCACACATATACAAATCGATCGCTAAAGAACAAGGTAAGAAGGGGAAGAGTAAAGATATGTGCAAGCTATTATGAGGGGAGAGGTCTGGGAAGGCTTCCCAAAGAACGAGATACACTTGCTGAGTCCGAAATATTCCTTCCATGCTTCTGCTGGCTGGAGAGATAAGACAGGAACCACAACAACTTACATTAGGCAGAAATCAGTAAAGCAAGTAAGTATGTGATTAGTTGACAAATGAATTTTAGAGACAATAGTTATTACAGGAGTACTGAGAAGCCTAGAAAAACTGTATTTGTCTAATTCCCACATCAATTACTAAAGTAGATTTAAGGAGAAATCTGGGATGAAGAAATCATGTCTTAGAAAAGTAAGCTGTCCAAGACAAGACAACTTAAAACTGTTAACAGAATTCAGACCATCTTCTCTAGTTTTCTGACTTCTAACCCCATACTCTCACTGTTATACCCTTATGTATTGTTGATGAACATAGATAAGAACACAAATAATAAAAGGACCGTTTAGACCCCAGTGAGGAGTATATTTGTTACCCCTAAAGTGTCTTGAGTCATAGAGTTAAATTACTCTTAGATCATATTTAGCATTATACCCAAAGAGAGAGCTCGAAAACACTCAAACATCAGCCAGGTTTTCTCACCGTGGTGAGAATGAAGAAGGAAATGCATGATGGTTCTGATTCTTTGCCCTTCAAAGAGCCCTCCTACCCATCACCCAAACAGGAGTGCTGGGCACGGCGACAGCACCCGAGCAGCAGACAGCCCAGAATCTGGCACGATCCCCTCTGTCCCCTATGCCTGGCTGCTGACACCGCCATGAATCCTCCTACAGCAGGATCCTCAAACCTAGAATACCTCCCTGTGCGTCATTTTGAACCCTTCACTTCCCTGTTACTATTTTAAAGTCAGTGTTTTTGTGGCACAGGCAGAGAAGCCAACAGGTTAATTTATTGACCGGAGCTACTGTCACATAACCATACTGGACTATGAGACCAGTGCGACTGGACATCTGGACATAGATTGTCGGGAACATATTAAGAGGACGAAAAGGTGAAGATCCCAAATAATTATGTAATGGGAAAGAAACCTCTGGAATCCTTGAGATCATATTTACCTCAGTACTCATAAGCCCTAATACTAATAATATAATATTATGTGACTGGCACACAAGAGGGCTCAGTAAATACTTGGTGAATGAATGAATGAGTAAATGCATGAATGAACTCCTCATTCGTCTTCACGGTATTTTTAAAAGCCAACTGCAAAAACATTTCAAGTTCACAGTAGTAACCTAAATGAAATTATGAGAAAGTAAGCAAGTACAGAAAGTGAAGTGTATGTAAGAGTGTTTCATACATGGGGCGCCTGGGTGGCTCAGTGGGTTAAGCCTCTGCCTTCAGCCCAGGTCATGATCTCGGGGTCCTGGGATGGAGCCCCACATTGGGCTCTCTGCTCAGCGGGGAGCCTGCTTCCCCCTCTCCCTCTGCCTGCCTCTCTGCCTACTTGTGATCTCTCTCTTCCTGTCAAATAAATAAATAAAATCTTTAAAAGAAAAAAAAAGAGTGTTTCATATATGGCAACTAGCCAAAGTTCCACACTGGCACCAGGAGTGTTCAAAGTAAGAGTGACTGAGAACACCACTTCCAGATTTGTGACTGATGCAAGAATGGACCAAAGGAACATGAGTACGTACCACTTCTGAACCTCCTTAATATTGCTCAACGCAAAAATGCACTGAGTCACACTTACCAACACTCTTGAACTTTTCCCTCTTAATTTCCTTTCCAAAGTTTTCTCAATACTATTTTACCAAGATAAGACAAACTTTTCAAAGGTTTGAGCAAAAAACATTCTAGACAAGTGATCTCTAGGCTTAAGAAATGGCTAATCAAGTGATTCCCGACTCTGTTTTCCGAATTTGTTTTTCAATTTTTCCCTCAAGTTTTATGCTTCTTACTAGAGCCACGAAAGTGCTCGTGCATTCCCACCCAGAATGCACACAGACACACGTAGGCACACACACACCACATATGTGCACACGTTCACATTCACTCTCCAAACTATTCCTTAAGAGGAGACAAGAAGGGCCTTCCTTACATATGTTATTTAAAGAAGATGCCTTGTTCTATGAAACACTGTTCAGGGAAATAAGATTATTATGAAACAATATGCATAGGGTGACATCATTGCTATGAATAAGATTAAATAAAATCTGGAGATGTATTGTTCAAAATATTAACAGTGTTTATCTCAGGGTGATGAAATTATGGGTGATTTTTATTTTTTCCTTTCTGTTTCTTGATATTTGCCAAAGTTTTAGACAATATATGTGTATTCATATCTCGATTAGAAAAATAAAGTTCAATCATAGGGAGTTTCTTAAATCTCTTTTTCTAGGTTCCTCCAAACACAATTCAGACAATTTTTTTCTTTCTCTACTAAAGGAAAAGGACCTTTAAAAGCTATGATGCATTTTTTAAAAGAGGTTTACAAAGTTTTCTGATTTTACCAGAGCTATTGACATATTTCTCAACCCTGTCCCAGCCACATTCAGTTTCTTAAGGCCCTCTCACCCCTGAAAGCCTGGCACAGTATCAGAACACACTCAGTCAGGATCCTTGACTTTCTGACCCTGACCTGTCTCCAGATGGCAGAAGCTATCTTACTTTCCATCATCTGTGGGGATGACCTTCTTGTATTTGCTGCCAGGCTCAAAAGGTCTTTGGGCCTTCCTGCTCTCCAAGGGCCTCCCATTCAGTCCCTCCAGGATTACGGTGTAGAAGGTATGACCGTTCTCCAGGCAGGGCTGGGGCAAATGCCACCAGAAGTGAGCTCATCCTTCAAAGTCATCTCACCTCTGCATACAAGGAAGGACCTTATCCATCATAGCCCCAATTTTATGACAGTCCTTTAGCACAGTGGTTCTCAAAGAGTGATGCAGAGACCTCTAGGGGTTACCAAAACCCTTCCAGAGAATATATAAGGTCAAACTTATTTTTATAATAATACGAAAACTGCATTTTCCTTTTTCAATTTCATTCTTTTATGAGTAAACAATGGACGTTCCAGAGGCTATGTGACATACATCACAGATCGAATGCTGAAGCATATATGAGAACACAGCTTTCTTTTTTTTTTTTTTTTTTAAAGATTTTATTTATTTATATGACAGAGAGAGATTACAAGTAGGCAGAGAGAGAGGAGGAAGCAGGCTGCCTGCTGAGCAGAGAGCCTGACGCGGGCCTCGATCCCAGGACCCTGAGATCTTGACCTGAGCCGAAGGCAGGGGCCTTAACCCACTGAGCCACCCAGGCGCCCAAGAGAACACAGCTTTCTTCTACTAAGCCCGATATTAAAGAGATTTACAAAAATGTAAAACAATTTCATTCTTCTCATTAATTTTTTATCATGGAAAAAACAGTAGTGTTTTCATCAAAAATGTTAACATGGTATGGGCTTATTAATGTTATTTTTAATACAGATAGATATTTAAATTTTCTCTCAACATTAATTTTTGTAGTGATAAATATCAATGGGTATAAACCACACACACTAAAGGACTTTGGTGTTCTCAATAATTGTTGAGAGTACAAAGGGCACAAACTTTGGTCTGCACACAGGAGTGACACAGAGGCCCCTACATACCACCTAACTGAGAAGTTGGGAGCTTCTGGTTGATCTTACCTAATACACCTTTGACCCTGTTCATCCTGCATCCCCATAAGATGGTTTCTGCTGAAAATTTTCATTGTCACTCTTCTACTCAAAGTGGCTCCCCACACAAAAACAAAGAACTTCTCTTCTGCCAAGAATCTAAAGTTCAAACACTGAAGAACTTCAATTATCTGTCTCCAATCTTCCTTGATCTCTGTACCATCCTCCAAAAGGATATCTGAACTCTCTATTCTAATAAAAAGTTGTAATAAGTCTTGTATTTTACCTTCACTGTGGCTTTGCATGCCCCATGCCCCCCACCTAGAATGCTGATGCATCTCCTCTTGAAGAACCCAACTCTGATCTGTGCTAACATTGGGCCCCCACCTCCTCTGCCTAATAGCCTATGCTCACTAGACTACTACGCCCACGGTGTTTTCTGAATTCACTGTGTACTTCCTTCTATTATCATGCGTTCGTGAAAATGGATATCTCTTTAATAAGATCACACAATGATCTAGGAAGGATGGATGTGTTCCTTTTCTATCTTCTTCAGCCCCTACCAAGGCTTTGGACATGTAAGATACTCAACTTATAACAATCATTAAGTTGCCAGATTAAGGAAAGGAAGGGTGAATGAAAAAAAATTAAAAACTAGCACACGGTACTTGAGTATAATTCTGAGAAATACAACTGGATAACCTGAGAGTCATTTACCAGTCACTTAGCTCTGAAGAGCCAAATTTTTCAACCACGAGTTTTTCTGCTCATGCTAGGAACCTTTCCCAGAACCAGCTTGGTGTGGCCCTGATAATACAGAGAAGCTATACTGACACCAACAATTCCAACTTGCCCTAGAAATTATAACTATAAGCTATGGAGAAAATCCAAATCTAAATAAGAAAAAAAAATCTGACGAAACTCACAAATTAGAAAGGATAAAAACTATTATTTCCTTCTACTTCGATGATATACAGGTTATATTTAACTATTTCCTTTACACTGTTTTAAAAATTTGTCTGCAACAAATGAAGGAATTGCTGGCTTACCTTGAATTAAGTGAGACATCCAGGTTGATTTAAAGTTATGTTAGTATGTCAGTATAAAATTTAGTGTTCACAGGTGGAAGTTTTCATTCATTCAACAAATATTTCCTGAATACCTACTAAATGCCAGATCTATTCTGGTTACAGAAATGCAGAAAGTGATTGAAATGCACCCAGCCCCTAAGCAACTAAGATCTTAGAGACTACTGCAGAGTTTCGAAGAAATATAAGTAACTACAGGATGGTCTGATAAGGGCTAGGGTAGGATCCCTTAATGCGAAGAAAGGATAATTAACCCATCCTAAATTTATGGGACTGTCAGAGGCTTCCAGGACAAACAACATCTAAGCTGAGATGTAAAGGGACAAGGAGAAATAAGGTTGGAGAACTATGGGGGTAGGAATATTACTGCAGGGCCTTAAATATCAGGCAAGGTACTTAGATCTGATTCTAAGAGTAATGAGAGGCCATTTGAGGATGGTGCAATGATCAGATGTGCATATGAGAGACTAAGTCTGGTAGCAGTGCGGGGCACAGGGAGAGCACCAGGCAAGACTGGCGGCAGCAGCAGACGCGTGGAAGACATTTACGGAGCACTTACTGCATGCCAGGCACATGAAGGAGTGGAAAGATACAATAAACTCATTTCATCTCCATAGCAGTCCCGTCAAGCAGGTAGAACTACCCCGCATGAGACAAGAAAGAACCCTGCAGTTTAGAGAGATTGAGTCAGAAATATGTTGACGTTACAGTGACAGGACTTAGATGCAATTGCAATAAGGGGAGAGGGGTGTCGAGAACGACATCCGGTTTTCAGCTTAATCAACCAACCAAGCAGAGGGTGATGCTGATCAGTGAGATTGGCAAAACGGGATTACCAGGAGGTTGTGAGGGAGAAAGGTCAGAGTTGCAGAGCACGGTCTGAAACAAGTTCAGACCTGCTGAGTTGGGGAGGAGAGGAAGTTGCGCATCGATGGGCAACAGAAGGGGCCAGGCTAAACCTCCAGAGAGAAATCTGGACCCACTCCTTAGAGAGCATCTACACATAAGCGACTACTGCAGCCAGAGGGACAGACGGGAGGTTGTGCAGAGAGAGTGTGTAAAATCAAAGGGAAAAGGACTTGAGACAGAACCGTGAGGAATGTCAGTAGTTAAAGGATGGGCAAAGGACACTGAAATTGAAAAGAAGCAGAGAGGTGAGAAAATCAAGGCACACGTAGTTGCCAGCAAGGAAAGAGTGTGCTTCCAGTAGTATATGCTCCATACCACCAACACTAATAGAGAGAGGTGAGGCCTGAGAAGGGCCCATTGTATTTAACAATAAGAAGGTTCTAGGTAATGTCCTGCAGGATAATTTCATGAAAGCACTGGGGACAGAGCCAGACCACAGCGTGCTATGGAGGGACGGAAAGGTGCGGAAATGGAATGGAACTTCAAGTATTTCCACTGCCCAGTTATATACAGAAAGTGGGGCCGGGGAGCCCAGTGGCTCAGTCATTGGTCGTCTGCCTTCCGCTCAGGTCGTGATCCCAGGGTCTTGGGATCGGGTCCCGCATCAGGGTCGTTGGTCAGTGCGGGGTCTGCTTCTGTCTCTCCTTCTGCCCCTCCCCCTGCCCATGCTCGCTTTCTCTCGCTCTCTCTCTGTCAAGGAAATAAATAAAATCTTTAAAAAAAAAAAAAAAGAAGGAAGGGAAGAAGGAAAGAAAGAAAGAAAGAAAGGAAGGAAGGAAGGAAGGAAGGAAGGAAGGAAGGAAGGAAGAAAGAAAGAAAGAAAGAAAGAAAGAAAGAAAGAAAGAAAGAAAGAAAGAAAGAAAGAAAGAAAGAAAGAAAGGGGGGCACAAGGACCATGATATATTCAGGGGAGTCACAGCACAGGGGCCCCACTAACAAGCATCTGCCCCAAACCCTGTGAAGAAATGGGCATTTAAACTTGGACTGTCTGTTTTCCCAGACCAATTTGGACACTTGGTGACTTCTGCCAAATGACTTACTTGTGTCTCAGTTTCTAGGGAAACTGGTATGCCTTAGTTCTCTCACAATACTGTTTTGAGTACCAAATGCCGGTAATCAGGAAATAACATTGTAAGGTTGAAAAATGGCTGTGAAGGAACTAACATCAGGTTTTAGAGCTAACCCTGACGACTGCGGAGACAACTTCAGCAGGGGGAAACAAAATAACTTTTTTTCTTGTTTTACTGAAACAAGAGTAGTATCAGTAGAGAACACCTTTTTACTTCAAACAGTTATGCAAGTCCCAGTGGCTTCAAGAAGCTCCCTCCCATCAGTTCTACCCTGACATACAGGCACATGGAGGACAGTAGGGGACATGTGGGTTTTTGGAAAATCAACCAGCCGCTCCTTGGGATGATATCTTTCACCCTGAGGAACAAAAGTGGAAAGAGCATAGGTTTTGAAGTCTGGTCCCCCTGCAATGGAATACTCACTCTGCCACCTTGGAGCCATGAGGTATTTAACCTAGCTACGACAGGCTTTCCTGTGAGATTAGGCGGGTTGATGGAATGGTGTGTGAGGAAGCCCTGAGCACACTGCCTGGAACATGGTAAGTCCTCCACAAATATTGGCCTCGTTCCCCTTAAGACAGAACCTGCTTCCTCTCCTAGGGCGAAGGTCCTACTCAGAATACTTCCTTGACTGAACAAAAAGAGAGAGGGCGCCAGGGTGGCTCAGTTGGTTAAGCACCTAATTCGTGATTTCAGCTCAAGTCATGATCTCAGGGTTGTGAGATCGTGCCCCATGCATAAGATTCTCTCTCTCCTTCCCCCTTTGCCCCCCCTCCTCCCCCTCCCTCTCTCTAAAATAATTAATTAATTTATTAATTAAAAATAGAATATTTCCTTAACTGGCGTTCATCCCAAAATTAGGAGTAGAGCCAATGTCTAGCTTTTCTCATTAAGGTGTGTAGGTGAAGTAAGCAAAGAATATCTCTAAATTCTGAGATCCCTGATCCTGAAGAGAACTGGAGGGCATCATGATTTGATACACAGACTCAATCAGCTGGTATCATCAAGAGCATGCATCCCTCAATAAAAGAGACTGTGTTTTCTCACACATGTATATAAACCAGGATCAATCTGTGACCCGACTCAGAACTAGCCTACCGATTTTACCATTCCCTTTCATCTGAAGTCTGAGCTACCTTTCATCTCTCACTTATTCCAGTGAGACCAAAGAAACAACTAACAAGGCCCACTAGATGTGAAGGGCCCTGGATTCTGCCAGCTTATAAAACTCATACAGAGATCCTAAAGTAAATCTAAACTTCAAACCACAATTGCATGAATTTCCAAAAATAGAACATAGACTCCCAAACATTCACATTTCAGTAGTGATATAAATTTTGGACAAGAGTAATAAAATACAGTCAACCCCTAAATGTAGCCTCAGAAGTAATCTGGAGGAGAGGAAATGTCCACAATTTCAATGCATTCTGAAATACCCAATATTATCTCATTACCCTACACGTCTAAGGTTTACATTTTTAAGAACTTATCAGGAGTGTTTGATCAAAGGGAAGCAGAGGCAAAAGGTAAAAGACTCTGGAGGTGAGAGTTGTCATGGAAACTAACACTGAAACCAACACTGGACTGACATATTTCTCATTGAACTTTTCATTTCATTAATCCTTGCTGTCTTTTTACAGCAGTGTTTTCCACTGTAAGTTGACTGACTCTGGGGTACTCAGGCCTCCAGTGAAAGACAATTTTGTTAAAAACAGTATAGCTATATCAAGTAACATAGTATTATAATAACTATGCATTGAGCACATATTTAAGCCAGGCAATATGTGTTTTGCATGTATTATCTTACTTGTTATTTAATATTTGAAGTAATATAGGCAATGAAAAAAAAGTCTTTTTGAGTTACGACATGTAATGCAGTAAATATATAAGTGCTGAAATATAGTAGTTGCTCAGTAAATGTTATTATTGCTCTTATTTTTTAGCTCAAACAACCACCTATGAGTAAGGATCATTTTTTTCAGTTCACAGATGTGAAAACAAAGGATTAAGGAAGTTAAGTGACTTGCCTATGATTCCCCAGCTAATAAGTGACAGAATTAGAGTATCATCCCAGGTCTGTTTGATTCCAGAGGCCAAATTGTTAACCATTATGTTGCATTCTCTACTACAGTTAGAGATCTAAGGAGCTCACCAAATAAATCCATGACAACTCTGGATTATTTCTGAGCTAGGTTCATGGAACTAAAGTCTTAGAGGCCTTATCAATGCACACCTGTTTTTGTTCTCTAGCCATTCAGTTAGTAATAAAAAAAGTCAAGGTATTAAATATTTGGACTTGGAAGGCATAATACTACTTTTCAGGTTAACACCTTTGATCTAGATTCACAGATTTTTGTTTTTGTTCTCCTTAAACTCCAGGCCAAGAAAAACAACAGAGGATCTTTGGAAGGAGACAGAAACCAATTGAAACAAGGCTCCATTCTGGAGATTTTCTATGCTCCCAAATCCCATCATCACAAAGGTAATTCAAAGATAGTTTCATTTCTTTATAAAATAAATCTCAAGACCTGGCAAACCCATTTGGCTCCTGAAACAGACAACTGGGAATAGTTTGAGAATAAATTAATTAGTTTCAATTACAAGCAGGAACCTACTGTTATCTGGAGTTGGGGATGGGAAAACTCTCTGAAAACTACAGTTTCTTAGGTGGTCTAGAGTTCAATAACATTCTTTTTTTTTTTTTTTTTTTAATAAATTACATGGTGGGGCGCCTGGGTGGCTCAGTAGGTTAAAGTCTCTGCCTTCGGCTCAGGTCATGATCTCAGGGTCCTGGGATCAAGCCCGCATCAGGCTCTCTGCTCGGCAGGGAGCCTGCTTCCTCCTCTCTCTCTGCCTGCCTCTCTGCCTACTTGTGATCTCTTTCTCTCTGTCAAATAAATAAATGAAATCTTTAAAAAATAAAATAAAATTAAATTAAATTAAATTAAATTAAATTAAATTGCACGGTAAATGATCCTAATATTATCCTAAATATTTCCTAATATCTTAATATTAATTGTTTGCAATTAATATTGTCCTAGCAATATGGACAATCCTTTAAGGAAATGACACTCTGAATATAAATAACTTGCAGACTCTTATTACCAACCACATTAAGCTGCCTTTATAAAGGGGTTGCTTTTCTTTTCCCTGACGAATATCAATCCCTCTCAATTCCAGGTCTCATTTTCCATTCCTATTTATAGTCCTATTTTTCTCTCCCAACACCTACCACCACCAAAATAAACGGATAACATAGAGGATTCAAATGTACATTAAATTTAAAGGGAAAAATAATCCTTTAAACTACAGTCATAGTTGAAAAGTGATGGGTTTTTATGATGGGGAAATAAAGTCCCTGCCCTTCAGCATCTCCCAGGATGGGTCTCATCAGAAAACAGGAATATGGCACGACTCCTGGAAAGCAGAACACCTGTAAATCTCCCATCCAGCTATTCTACTCTGAACATCCCTCATGAGGAATAAAGATCTGTCCCCACTAAAGAAAAATGTTTTTACCTCTGCTCTCTCCTGTTCATGTGTGTGAGAGCTCAAGCTCCCTCGCAGAACAGACTTGCTCGTGGTTGGAGTTAGGAATTCCGCTCACCTACTCTTCCCTTATTGCTTCCTTTTAAACCAGCAGCACAGGCTCTCACCAGCATTCATATGTCAGTAATCACAGCCAGCCTAATGATCTCTCTGACTATATTTGCCCCAGTGATTACTTAACTATGCAGTTTTGCCTTGCGCACCTTTCACAAATCTCCGTCTTATTTCTTATTTCGATTCGAAGCTCTCTGAGGAAAGGGATCCATTATCACCGCTGTGGTTTCTATAATCTTGGCACAGGCCAAGATTGGGGAATCTAATCTTGTGACTAAGCAATGGATAAGCTGATTGTGATTAATGATGAGTTACTTGTATTCATAGTTCAAAATCTGAAGTAATAATTGCCCAGGCTAGAGCCAGTATGATTTTCAAGACTATAATTCAAAACATCCACTACGGCATAGTGTTTAGGATTATCTGAGGTTCTACCACTTACTGTGTGACACTGGTTAAGTTACTTAACCTTTCTGTACCACATTTTTCTCATGTGTAAAATGAAGATAATAATGGTGCCATTATCATAGGATTGTTGTGAGGATGAAATGTGATAATACAAATAAATCAGTTCAAAGATATGGCACATACTAAAAGACCAATAAATTCCTAGATATAATATTTATGATATGTACAAAAGGGTACATATGATTCTTAGGGTAGTTAGATATGGAAAGAATAAAGAGCATTTTCCCATAGGGATCCCAATCATACCTGGCATGGAGGCAAGCTAAGCTCTTGACATCACAGTCAAATGAATTATGAGCGTCCTTCATTTTCCCAAAACCTCTTGGAAACAACTATACACTGTCAACTTAAATGAGAAGGATAGAACAGGTGAGAATAGATACATTGTCTTGAAGGAAAAGCAAGCAGAGACCTAAATGCAACCTTGCCCTCTGTCTTGCCCTTCTGTCTCACCCTTCATTTCTCACCTGAACAAGCAGGCTGGAAGGCATTCCTAGAAGATCTACCCCCACCACTTCTCAGAACATAAAGGTCAAAAGGAAAAAAAAAAAAAAAGAACAGATGTTCTTTCTCTCCTCTGTCAGTGTCAGGGGTTCCCACAGCCTCCCTCATCTAACCTACCATTACCCCCACCCCAGCTAAAAGTACAATAGAGAACAAGAAACTATGCATACGACACATACGTAATGAACACACACACACATATACACACACCCCTTCCGTTGGCTACACGCTGCTAGCCGAGCCATCCAGTGAAACAAAAAGCCAAGTTACCTCCCTGCCTCTCCCTTTGGCATCATTAGGCTGGAAGCTAATGAAGGAAAAGATTTAACAAGAGTCAAATGACACTATAGGCAAAGATTGAAGTAGAAGATATTTACTGGGGGAGGGGAGCTTTTTTGCCTTCTTTTCTGCAAGAGACAGAGCCTTTATGCTACCTTCTGTCTCCAGGCTCCAGCAATCATGACGTCGGCACACAACCGCAGTTTCCTCCTTCATTCCATCTAGACCCAACCCAACACATTCCACACTCTCATGCAGATGAATTTTCTGAAAACACATGGCTGATCCCTAGTCCACTTCTGTTTGCAATTCTTTCATTAGACATATCATGCTATTGTGTATTAGTATAGTTATGTGTGCTTATGTTGTACCTCCCTCAATAAACTGTAATGCCATGGGAGAACCAGACTGTATTACTCATACTAAACAGTCTTCACTCATTCATTCAAAACATGCATAAAATATGTGTTGTGTACCAGGCACTATACTAGCCTCTAGAGATGAGTCAGTTCATTCCCTTCCATTTTTTTTTAAATCATATGTGTTTATGTTGGTTGCAGGGGCTGGGGGGGGGCAGGGGGGAGAGCCATATAAACAGAAAATTGTAATGCATGAAATTATTTACACTTTATAATATTCTGATATAATTGCAATATATAATATATTACGATTACATAGGCACCAATTAACATAGAATCACAGAGAAAGGGCTCCTACTAATAAACCCTTGAGCAGATCAAGAAAGGCTTCTCAGAAGAAATAAGGTCTAAATGATAGTTGAAGCATCAGCAGATACACAGGGAGAACCAGGAACTATGGGAAGTCCATTAAGACTGCAGTAGTAGCAAAGGAGACGGCTTGAGAAATACACAGGAACCAGATCATGAAAGGCCTTAAACCACATTAAAACAGTTTGAAGTTTATTCTGGAAGGAGTTGAATTGGTTTAGTAAGAGGAGAGATATGATCAGATTTCTACTTTTAAAATGACCACTTTAATTAGAGTATAGTAGTCATTCAAAGTATTTGTTGAACAGATGAATAGGTAAGTGTAAGTACCATAATAAAAAAATATTGTAGGAATTAACAAAAGAGAGAAATCAGTGAATAGGTCCTGGCTGTGATGCCCCAGAAAGGCTTTATGGAGGAGTTCCGCTGTTCTTTCAAAAATGTAGAATTTTGATAGAGTTATTCAAGGAAAAGGACTTTCTAGTTGGAAACAGGAAGCGTACAAAGAAGATAATGAGCTAGGAAGTGGCTGTGCAAAAGCCTCAGGTGAATTCACATAAGAGCGAATGGTTTAGTGAGTGCTAGGTTCAGAGAGATAGATTGGCATCTCAGGGCTAGGGACGGGGGCCTTGAATGCCGTCTCAGGATTTAAACTTCACCAGCAAAGGGGCGCCTGGGTGGCTCAGTGGGTTAAAGCCTCTGCTTTCGGCTCAGGTCATGATCTCAGGGTCCTGGGATCGAGGCCCGCATTGGGCTCCCTGCTCAGTGGGGAGCCTTCTTCCTCCTCTCTCTCTGCCTGCCTCTCTGCCTACTTGTGATCTGTGTCAAATAAATAAAAAAAAATCTTTAAAAAAATAAAAAAATAAAAAAAATAAACTTCACCAGCAAAAAGAGAGCCAGCTCCCAGCTGAGTTTTGAAAGGAGAGAGGCATACTCCAAGTGTTGAATTAGGAAGATCGAATATGAATTGGAAGAGGTTTAAAAACGAAGTCCAGGTAACAAGGTGTAGGAATGTAAAAGGAAAAACAAAAAGCAGGAGATGTGTTGCAAGATACATAGCAAAGAAAAAAAAAGAGTGAAGAGAGAAGTAAAAGCATGGGCTTGGGTGATGGGTGAAACAAAGGTCGCCTCACATGCCAACCTCCTACACCCACCCCCTCGTCTCCAGCACCCCTACTACCCCTCCCTGGCAGGCTGCCTCATCTGAATAGACGCATATCCTGCAGCTTCGTGTTATCATTTGCAGGATGAGAGTCTTCTCTTTTATGAAGCTTTTTAACCAGTGTCTACACCTAAGAAGTAAGAGGTGAGGTTTTTTTTTTTTTGGAAAAGAAAATGAAGAGAAAAGAACATTTGGAGAATGAGAGAAGAACATCGGAACAAACAAAAGGTAACACTGAGGCCATTTTAAGTCCCTAAATCAATCACCTGGGGTATTCGTTCAGTTGGGATGCCCCTGTTTATTGCAGGAACGCCCTGAGATAGATCAGACTTACACCCGGTCCTGGGGTGGCAGAGACTCAATTAGCTCAAAGAGCTCCCTCCTCTCATCATTGGGGTCACCTCTTCTACCAGCTCTGTGTACCCTCAGTAGCCACAAGAAGCACAAGGATAAACTCAATTGTTCTGTTGTCTCCAGTTTGAACTCTGGTCACTTTTGTCTCCCAAAGTGACCACTTAATTTAATAGTCCTTAGGGATACTGAAAAAAAAATATTAGAACCCCCCCTTCCAAAATTGTCTAACAAACTTCCAGGGTGCACTAGTCTATTACTTGAGAAAAGCTGACCTAAGAAACATCCCAGCCCTCATCCAGAGGAACAATGTCATTTGTAAATAGATCTCAGAAAATCCAATAAATCCCTGGCTCATCAAAATAAATTCTATTTTCTCAGCCTTTTGCAAAGTCAGAAACTCAAGCTTCTGACAATAGGCCCATGTATTATTTATTCTACTCTACCGCAGGTGGGGCAACTGAAGTTGCATTCTTTAAGATAGAGATATTAAGGGGCAGCTGGATGGCTCAGTTGGTTAAGCAGCCGACTCTCGGTTTCAGCTCAGATCCTATCTCGGAATGGTGAGATCAAGCCCCTTGGCGGGTTCGGTACTCGGAGCGCTGGCTCTGCGTGGCATTCTTTCTCTCCCTTTGTCCCTCCCACTCGTGTATGCTGCGTTTTCTCTCTCTCTCTCTCTCTCAAATATATAAATAAATCTTTAAAAAGAAAAGAGATATTAATGGCTCTAACTTTTCTTCCAAATTGAAAATTCATATCTTGCTGTAGCAGATATGAATGCCAGCAAACTAGTACCTTCTCGGTAATGGCATTTCATTTGTCCCCATTTAACAGATGACTATTGTTTTCTCTAGCACTTTTTAGTTGATGTTTGTTAGGCCTGATTACATGATAAACTTTCCTCAGCTTCCCTTTGTTTCCAAATTATGGGCTTCTTCCTCTCTCTTTTTGATGCCCACAGATGCCATAATGAAGCCAGTTAAATATGCAAACATGAGAATAAGAAACAAGGTGTCATCATACATATAATTTACTTATTGAGGCATCTGACTTACTCATAAACTAGGGATCATATTACTAATAAAGTTATCTGATTTTCCTAAAAATATTTAGGCATATTTTCCAGTGTCTTTGCCAACAGATGGTTCAGGGGCCTTTTGTCACTTTATAATTCATCTACACCTCCAGACATGACAAGATAAGGAGATAATTTAAGTGAAAACAATGTGTGGGCCACAGATATGCAGCTGCAAGTGAAATCCCCAAACTCCTTTCCAAGCATATGACAGCCCCGACTCCTCCTAGAATACTTTAGTCAGCTATTTCTCCTAATTGAAAAGAGACTGCAACTAGACAGAAAATATTTTGGAAGGTGTTTGCTTTATTTTCTAAAATAGCTATATGCTATGGGGGCATTTCAGTTTTCCAACATAGAAGTTCTCAGACATTAAACCAAAGGTAATATCATGCCAGAATGGAAACTATACATAGTTAACTAAAGAACTTATATAAACAGATGGCAAAACCCTTTCATATCAAAGGCAGGTCGCCCTCTGAAATGGCCCCCCCACTGGCATCAGAAAGTTCTACTTCTTTCCGATTATTGTATGTTTTAATTGAAGTAAGGTATTTCTAGTAAAAAGAATGCCAACCTATCTATAATTTTATTAGCAAGAATTTTACCTGATTAAAGTTTCTCTATCTGGCATCTAAGATTAGATATGTTGGGAAATGCCAAATTCCTGAGTGGAGAATACATAGTATGAGTATTTCCCAAATGTCTCAGAACACAAACACTTTTTCTAACACAAACTAACATTGCCCAGAAGTGGCAAACACTACGCAAAATACCGAATGCTGCTGTCCGTCATGGGTTGTCACTGGAACAAGAGCAGAAGGAAAAAAAAAATCAAAGCATTGAGTTAACTGAATTTTTAGAAGTAGGGAGGAGTTCTGGGAAGGATGCTAAAAGCACACTTTGCCTACCTCACAATTTTAAGAAATACGCAATCACAGAATATTTTATTATGGAGGTGACTAGGAATCTATAAAAGCATTTTTTTTTGAAACTTACTAATAGGTGTGACCTTTAAAATTCTCCCAGGTAGCTCATGGCTGTCCTTAAATCCTAGGCATTACCAAATGTCTAGTTAATACTACGCATACGTACTGAGAAATGCATTTTTTATTTTGAATGAAAATGAGAATCAAACACTTGACCTGACGAATGACTAAAAGCGAAGACTCTAAGCGCAGTCCAGGCACCAACTGGGTATGCGATCTTGGTCAAGGCCCCCTTGGTTTCCCGATCTCTGTACAATGGACCCTTCAGCCCTGTAAGCCTCATGAAACCCACCTAGGAAAGACAACTGCATTTTATCTCCGCGGCAGTTCTTACCCATCAAGCAACTGTTGATGAGGGGGGCGTGGGAGCCACTATCTCTGCAGGGAAGATTTAAGTACGCCGTTCCAATCCCAAAAGCATCTCATGAGGTGCCTCCAGCCCTCAACTACTTCATAAACTGTTCTATAAAATTGTATAACCGCTAGCGTCTGACCGCTCAGCTCATCAGGAGGAAAACTGCAACTTCTGGCCCCAACAACACCAGCCCTTTATGGAGCCCTGGTAAAAGAAAGCCTAGTGTGGTGAAAATCAAGGGCCACCAATCAGTTACCGCCTCACACTTGAAAAATGCTACGCTATTCTGCCTCCCTCCCTTTTCCCAAAGAGCGTTCTCCTACAAACGAAAGTCCACGGACACCGAGGGCCTGGAAGGGCCGCGGGGGCCCCCGCCGTACCTGATTGAAGTNGCGGGGCCCCCCCCGCCGTACCTGATTGAAGTGCAGCTGCCCCGGCTCGGCGACACCCTCCGCGGGGGCGGCTCCCAGCTGCTCCAGCAGGCGCGCGAGCTGCGCCGCCGACAGGCTCCGATTCGCGCCGAACACGCTCAGCACATCCTCGCTGAAGGCGAGCCCTGGCCCCACCGCCGCGCCTCCGATGCCCGCGGCCGCCAGCAGTAGGAGCCCAGCCACCGCCCGGCCCGGGGCCATCCCGGCCAGGGCTGCCTCTCGAGGGCCTGAAACCGGCCGGAGCGCACCGGGACGCTCTGGGCTCGCCGGCGTCGGGGCCCGAGGGCGCGCGGCTCACGCGTCGTCCGCGCGGGGCCGAGTCAGCTGCGGCGCGGGCGCCCCTGGTGCTCCGCCGCCTTCGGAAGAGCCGCAGCCGGCGACCTGCGGGGCATTGAAGTGCAGGTGGAGCGGGGGTGGGGAGCGATAAGCGGAGCGGGCCCCCGGGCCTCCTGGAGAGCCTAAGATAAAGAGGACAAAGGGGGACGGAGATAAAGGCCAGCGGGCCACCCACCGGCCAGCCCCGGGAGCACTGGCTTGCCCGAGCCCTCGAACGCCCAGCCGGGCAGGGGGCCAACTGCCCCGGAGCCGGGTTTGCCCGTGTCCCAGGATTTGCATAGCGTGGTGACACACGCTCCTCCCGGATATAAAGCCCCAAACCAAACAATTTCTTTAGGAAGAACTAAAAGCGCTCTCACTAGAGAACCCCACCCCTTCTTCCTGTCTTGCGGCTAAATAACCCTCGGAGCAAACTTAGACGCCGTGAGACAGACAGTCCCCACGGAGCTGCAGGAAATAACCCCTTCGGAGTCCAGGACTTTGCGTCTCAGCGGGGCCCTCCCTCTCCCAGACCTCTTCGCTGGGCTTGGCCGACTAGCCTGCTGATCTCTCACCTCGCCTGTCTGTCTGTTTCTGTCTCTGCGTCTCTGTGTGTGTCCACGTGAGCCTCAGCCTCTCTCTTTCTCTCTGTCTCTCTCTCAACACTATCTCTGGCAAGTCAGCTCCGAAACTCCGAGATCCGGCCCTGCGCCCTCTGCAGATAAGAGGCGGGCCCTGTCCCCGCCTCTCTGGCACGTGGTGACACGCACTCCCCCAGCCTGAACTCCCGCGCGCGTCCGCGCCGCGGCGCAGAGCCGCTGGCGCTGCGCGTTCCTCACCCGACCCGGCTCTCCACCCTCCCCCCGGGGGGTTACCTGAATGCCACATCTGTGTCGGTGTCCCCAGCCTCCTTTCTGGTCTCGGTGGTCTCTTTTGTTACCTTGATGAAACCAACTTCCTGGAATAGAGTCTGGAGCCCCATGCATTGTCTAAGAGATTAGCAGGAATTGCTTTTTTGTGTTACTTCGTGAACGCCGAGGAAAAAAAGGAAACCAAATCTCCACCGTGGTGGGCCGGCGAACTGAGCCTGCACTGCCCAAGTCGGCCCTTCCTGACGCCGCACAGGATATCCGCAGATCAGAATGAATGTTTGTTTGTTCAAATGAGGGTTCAAGAAAAGCTGGCTTAGGTGTGAGATCAACAAGCTTGTGCAAAGTGAATGCGGTGTTTGGGGACAAAGGTTGTGTCTAGTGGATATAATTGTCCAGAAATAAAGTAAATCTTGGTTGCTGCTACATGGCTAAGTGCAGTAAGAAGAATTCAAAGTGGTGTTCTTGCCTTTCACTCGGCTCAGAGTGCGCAGCAGACTTTACCAGATACTAAGTGCAGATTTCAAAAGACTTACTAAGTGCAGAAAAAGGCAAGGAGGTGTGGAAGCGGAACTTAAATGTAAATGTAAAAATAGAGACAAGAGAGACAATTCCACAGGGATAAGGATCTAGGTGGACATAACTGAAGGGCTATCATATGGAAAATGTTTAGCTGTATTCTAACCAGTAACAGGGCAGAGTCACCAAGAGGAATGTTTCTGCAGAACATAAAGCACAAGATCTTTGGGAGGTAATTTCTCCAGGATTGAGAGTGTTTCAAACCCACAGGTAAGTGATAGAATGATTCCTGTCTTGGAGGGAGATCAGCAAAATGATCTTGATGGTGGGTCCCTTCCAATTATAGAATCTGTATATTTGTTAGTAATAATTTATGAAATTATAATGGCATAAAGAGGGCAAATATCTCACCCAAGGGCCAGAAGTAAGTTCATGTCACAGTTAAGTTCTTAAATTATACGAATAATGGAACTCTTCAAGATTTTTATTAGATTCTTAAATGTAGTTTGTGGCCTATTTTTCCTTTTGACCTCAGTCACTCAAGGTGATTCTTAGAAATTAAGGAATGGTTCATCCACATCCAGCAAGGTGTTTATTCCCAGCTTGAACTGCAACATTGATAAGATGTTGGATTTTCCACAAATATAAATGGTATATAAATAATATAAATTTTGTATTGTGGATTTTTTTAAACAAAATTTTTGTATTAGTCATTCATGTCTCTCTCTATATATATATATAGACATTTTGCCTGCCCATCAACCCCAAAAGACAATAAACAGTAAAATAAGTAATAATCAACTTGCTTGGCAACTTTACCAAACACAGTTAATATAATTTAAGCATGCAATTAAGAGAGAGTATTCAGAAAATTATAAGTTCCTAACTACCAAACTGGTAAGGCTAATTTGTAGATCTTCCACTCAAATGAAATCTAATCACCAAAGTACTACTCAGATAATGTTTTAAGGCTCAAAATATGGCATTCTATCAGCCTTTATCATCACTGAAAAAAGGATTTCCAGTTTAAAATATAAAGTGTAATGTTAATAACTATAATTTCTCTCAGAAATTTGCCTGAAAGGTTAAGTAATTTTAAATGATAATATTTAAGGGAGCATGCCAGAAACTCCAGCCAGGATATTGAAAGACACTTTCTCATGGAGGTTCCTCAAAAATTTGAAAATAGAGCTACCCTACAACCCAGCAATTGCACTACTGGGTTATCCTAAAGATACAAATGTAGTGATCTGAAGGGGCATGTGCACCCAAATGTTTATAGCAGCAATGTCCACAATAGCCAAAGTATGGAAAGAACCTAGATGTCCATGAACAGATGAATGGATAAAGAAGATGTGGTATATATATATAATGGAAAACTATGCAGCCATCAAAAAAAACCAAAATCCTCTCATTTGCAACAACGTGGATGGAACTAGAGGGTATTATGGTAAGAGAAATAAGTCAGTCAGAGAAAGACAATTATCATATGATCTCTCTGATATGAGGAATTTGCAAGGCAGGGTGGGGGATCATGGGGGGAAGGGAGAGAAAAATGAAACAAGATTGGACCGGAGAGGGAGACAAACCATAAGAGACTCTTAATCTCAGGAAACAAACTGAGGGTTGCCGGGGGGTGACGGGGGAGGGATAGGGTGGCTGGATGATGGACTTTGGGGAGGATATGTCCTATGGTGAGTACTGTGAATTATGTAAGACTGATGATTCACAGACCTGTACTCCTGAAGCAAGTAATACATTATATGTTAATAAAGAAAAAAAAGAAAGAAAGAAAGTCACTTTCTCTTTCTGACAATATCACCTGTGAAGCTTGGTGACGGGTTCAATTCCCTCATCTATGAAACAAGAAAACTGGGATAGAAGAACAAGTATCAGAGCGCCTGGGTGGCTCAGTGGGTTAAGCCTCTGCCTTCAGGTCATGATCCCAGGGTCCTGGGATCAAGCCCTGAATCCGGCTCTCTGCTCCGCGGAGAGCCTGCTTCCCCCTCTCTCTCTGCCTGCCTTTCTGCCTACTTGTAATCTCCCTCTCTCTGTCAAATAAATAAATAAAATCTTAAAAAAAAAAAGAAGAAGAAGAACAAGTATCCACTCCAGCTTTATTTCTAAATGTCTAATTTAAGAATCATCTTTCAGAACAAAACATGAAACTCCTAGAAGAGAAAGAAAAGTTCACTACCCAGGGACACCTGGGTAGCTCAGTCAGTTAAGGGTCTGACTCTTGATTTGGGCTCAGGTTATGATCTCAAGGTTTTGAGACTAAGCTCCCCCCTCATGGGCTTGATGCTTAAGGGGGAGTCTGCTTATCCCTCTCCCTCTGCCCCACCTCCCTCTTCCCCCCAACTTGTGCTTTTTCTCTCTCTTTTAAATAAATAAATAAATAAATAAACAAATAAATAAATAAATAAATCTTTTAAGAAAAAAAATTATTCTCTCTCTGCTTCAGTCCCTCTTCTCTTAAAAAAAAAAAAGAAAAATCGATTCTCCAATGGAAAGGACTTTTTTTATTTTGAAGATTTTATTTATTTATTTCCAGATAGAGAGAGTGAGAGTGAGAATACAAGCAGGGGAGCAACAGGCAGAGGGAGAAGCAGGCTCGCTGCTGAGCAAGGAGCCCAGTTTAGGACTTGGTCCCAGGACACTGGGATCATGACCTGAGCTGAAGGCAGATGCTTAACTGACTGAGCCATCCGGGCATCCCTGAAAAGGGGCATTTAAAGTCAAGTCTTACTTTTTCTAATAGCTTCAAATTTTTCTCAGTCCACATCTTTTGTTACTATTGCAAGTAAGGAGCAAATGGGCTTCTTTTAAACTTTCTCGTGCCTTCACTTCCCTGTAGAAGGACTAATAAGAGAATCTAAGAGACGACACATCGCTTTCCCTTCTTCCCCTTCCCTTCTCTTCTGCTCCCTCCAGTCTTAAAGCCATGGGGTGGAGCATAGCACAATAAACAGTAGCCGTGTGGAGGGCCGTCACAGTGGGGTCCTGAAAACTGAACAAGAGAAGGAAGGGATATCTTGGGTACAAGTAGGAGGAAAATTTAGTGTGGGCAGCTCTAGCCCACGCAGGGTGGCAAAGGTGTCCAGATGTAGAGGGAACATGGAAAATCAGAGGATGCCTCCCTAGTGGGCATTTATTTCTGGACAACAAGAGTGTGTGCATGCCCCCCACCACAGAATGTCAGCACCCAGCTATAACGAATTAATTGTGGGACACACGGCTAGTGTCTGAAAATTGTTCAGATATGTGTGGAAAACCCCCTCATTTTGAATTTGGGGTCCAGAATCATAGAGTGTCAGAATCCAAGCAAGACAAGGAGGGAATGAGGGGGAAGAAAATGGCAGCAAAAATAAAAAATTAATTATACATGAAAGGATTCATTAAGCAAGCGAATATATTAAAGATAATAATTGCAGCGAGTTTTCTCACTGTCAAGGAAGTAATTTGCAAACATGGAGAGGGAGGAAACTTAGAATGAACCCATGCTGTTGGGTTAGAATTGGAGATGTCATTCCAAATTCATGGTTTTCACTATATAAACAGATTTTTTTTAAAAAAATAGATATGGTCGTAAAAAATATCCTAGCTCTATCCACCGGCAGGTCCTGAAAACAGTGATGTCCTAATAGCAATCAGTGAGCATACTTATGGCCCTCAGATTGACTTCTAAAAACCATTCTCAGGGGGTGACTGGGTGACTCAGTTGGAAGAGCATGGGACTCCTGATCTCAGGGTCATGAGTTCGAGACCCATGTTGGGTGTAGAGATTACTTAAGTAAAAATGAAACTTTAAAAAATA
Source organism: Ailurus styani (assembly GCA_002007465.1). Taxonomy (NCBI): domain Eukaryota; kingdom Metazoa; phylum Chordata; class Mammalia; order Carnivora; family Ailuridae; genus Ailurus; species Ailurus styani. Next base: position 7,231,885 of record LNAC01000032.1, on the reverse strand, counting down.
AAAATAAAATAAAAAATAAAATGAAAGCTATTCACTAATAGCAACCACGGCTCCAGGACTAGGCAGGCAAAACACAACCTAACCCTCATTGGAATCTCTCGTTGTGCTTGAAAACAAGGAAGTGGTCAAAGAATGTAGAAAATACATACTAAAGTATTCCAAGGGGGCGCCTGGGTAGACTCAGTTGGTTAAGCATCTGCCTTTGGTTCAGGTCATGAGCCCAGAGTCCTGGGATCAAGTGCCGCTTTGGGGTCCTTGCTCAAGGGAGAGCCTGCTTCTCCCTCTGCCTCTCCCTCTGCTTGTGCCTTCTCTCTCTTTCTCTCTTTCTCTCTCTCTCTCTCTCTCAAATAAATAATAAAATCTTTTAAAAATAAATAAATAAATAATAAAGTATTCCAAGATAATGGAGCATCAGATCAGCAACTTACACTCAAGTGGTTCAGTGAGGAAAGGTCTTTGCTTGCATCTTTTCTGTAACTTTGTCATTGCTTCAAAAGTTAAAAAATAAAACATTGAGCATTGAAGATAAGAAGAAATTCCCACAACAAATTACATAAAAATCAAATCTAAAAGTTTTGCTAAAATCCCAACCTTATAATACTCAGTGAAATCAATTTACTCATTTTAAACATATTTTTAACATCTGTTTCACAGTCCATGCTGTCTGGGAATACAAGAATGAAAGGATGCATTTTAGCTTACATTTAAGAAGCTTGTAGTTCAGACAGAAGTAAGACAATTGCTATAGTGGAGATTTTAAAGGTTGCAGTAGAGAGAGATAAAGCCCCTATATTTGCAGAAGATGCCGAGCAAATAACTGATAGAGCAGGTAACCTTTGAGCTTGAAGGATTAGTAGAAGTTTGAGAGAAAAACAAGGAGAGGAAGCACGTTGCAAGATGAAGAAATCCTGAGAGACCTGAAAATAAAAATTTTTTTTAAAGATTAAAAAATGCTGAGGGACCTGAAAGAGCAAGAAGAACCACAAGACGGTCTTTGGAACTAGAGAGTCTGGAGCATAAAGCAGCATCTAACAGAATCCAAAAAACTCTCCAAGTTCCACTGGGTCAAAGATGTCTTCATCTACTGATGATTCAAAAGATTCTTTATGGTCATCTGTTAAAAAAAAAAAAAAAAAAAAAAAATCTCAGTGAATTTAAGCCTCCTTTTTCCTATATTATAAGCACCAAGTAATGTCTATTCCTCATTATTAGAAACATGCCACACATAAAATTCTCAAGTAAGGGCAAGGTAATGACTCTGTCCGTATCATACGTGTCTATGTGTCTGTTCAGCCATCAGTGCTATAGACCATGTAGGTAGGAATCGGATTTCTGCAAGTAGTCTGTGAACTAAATTCCTAATCTATAAAATGGGGATTAAAATAATATCTGTGCAATCTATGTCACCGAATAACTGTGAGAATCAGATATGATAAGGTGTGTGAAAACTCTTTATAAACTATGAAACAGAATGTCAGTATTATTGTAAGCTAACATAGTAGGGTAATGTGACCTGCGTAATCAGCCCAGTGAGGTGCCACCGAGAAACGGACAAGAACAACCAAGAATATCCTGGAACAAAAGACTGCTTTATAGCTAACAAAATTCCTTATTTTTTTTTTATTTTTTTTAAAGATTTTATTTATTTGTTTGACAGAGAGAGAGATCACAAGTAGGCAGAGAGGCAGGCATAGAGAGAGGAGGAAGCGGATGTGGGGCTCAATCCCAGGACGCTGAGATCATGACCTGAGCTGAAGGCAGAGGCTTTAACCCACTGAGCCACCCAGGCGCCCCAAGCTAACAAAATTCTTGAGGCGTTTTTGTTTTGTTTTGTGTTGTTTCCCCCGGGAAATTTTTTTTTTAAAGATTTATTTATTTATTTATTTGACACACACACACACACACACACACACAGATCAGATCACAAGTAGGCAGAGAGGCAGGCAGAGAGAGGAGGGAGCTGGCTCCCGGCAGGGAGCCCAATGCGGGCCTGGATCCCAGGACCCTGAGATCATGACCTGAGCCGAAGGCAGAGGCTTTAACCCACTGATCCACCCAGGCGCCCTCCCCCAGGAAATTGAAGCACTAGTCAGAAATAGAAAGAACCATGAATACCATCAAGTCTAATCTGGTCTTTTTTGAGTCTTCTTTGAAAAGAAGGGTCAAGAGAGTCAAATGACATAGTAAAGTAACACATTTAGACTGGAACATGGGCCTAAATCTGCCTCTTTCCATTTTACCATAAAAAGAAAAAAAAAATATATGCCTGGGTGGCTCAGTGGGTTAAGCGTCTGGCTTCTTCAGCTCAGGTCATGATCTCAGGGTCCTGGGATCGAGTACCGCAACCGGCTCCCTGCTCAGCGGGGAGCCTGCTTCTCCCTCTGCCTGCTACTCCCCCTGCTATGGTTCCTCTCTCTCTTTCTCTGACAAATAAATAAAATCTAAAAAAATGAAAAACCACCAGTCAATGTTTTAAAAATAATACCTGTGTGACTTTGAGTAAATTAAACAAATCATATTAGGGTTTGTTTTTCTTAGCTCTTCTTCCTTCTTTTTCTTGACTCTTTTCTAATGGACCAATAGCCCAAAGCTCTGTGCTCCCATTCAGCTCAACTCACCCAGCAGGACCTCACCGTGGTTTTTGTGCTTCATAACTCTATACAATTTTTATCATATTCTTAAAATTTTTGGAAAATGTAAATGTACTAATATGGAAAGGTGTTGAATAAGTTAATGAAAACAGTAAGAACAGAATATGTTGTAAAACAATATAAACAGCAGTGTGTGTGTCTCTGTGTGTGTGTGTGTGTGTGTGTGTGTGTGTGTGTGTGTGTTTGCACTTAACAAAAGTCTGGGGGAATGTGCACCAAGCTGTTTACAATGTTTTCCTCCTAAGGAGCAGGTCTGGAAAACAGGGGATTCAAAGGGAAGAATATCTTTCTCTAGAAAGAATAATGAAAACACACCTTTTTCTTCACATACTTTCATGGTGTTTGAATTTTTTTAAAGGTATATCTTTTATAATTAAAGGAACAAAAAATTATCAAACTATAGATAGTGGCAGAAGGTTGGGTGGCCTCTAAAATGGGGAGTCAGAATCAGTCAGTGCATCTCCATGTGCCCAGTGGGACAGTCCTGAGCAGCAGACGCAAAGATCCCACGCTGTGTGGCTGGCGTGCTTCTTTTTATCACAGAACGCTTGCAAAAATAGCACAGATTTATAAAAAGAGCATCAAAAGGCATCCAACCGTTTACTCTATGAATCCAGAATAGCCCCAGGTCTTCGATGGGGAATGGGATGAGCTGAACAGCAGGCATGAGTAAGTCTCCACAGGAGAAGTACTACCTGTATCTCAACTCTCCCAAAATTTGAGGCTCAGAGTTCCAAAGCTTGTTTGAAATTGAGCTGCTGGAAAACATAATCATGTAAGAACAATTAAGAATTTAGTTTTCAAGATAAGAACTGAGGACAAAGCTTTAGCCATAGGCACAACTATAGAATGCGACTATAACACGGAGCTCTTTTCTCCTCTGGGTTCTCAGCCCCTTAATACCCAGGACCCACACCCTCTTCTTTGCCTTCCTTTCCTTCACATCTTCTAATCCCAGGATCTCCTGTTCCCTTTAAAATATAAAAAATCACGAAATGAAAAGTGATAATTGACTATTTGCTTTCATGTGTGTCTGTGTGTCTGTGTGTGTGTGCGCGCACGCGTGTGTGTGGCAATCATATCACTGGCTTGTCTAGTTCACAAAACATTTTCAACTTAAGAATTTAAATGATACTACTGGAAGTAAGAAAACAAAATACTAAGGGTCGTCTCTTCCCTGTCTGCGCTAGTAGAATCCTCTTGACCAGCCTCACTTCTGGTCTTTTTTCCAGAAACTCACTCACACCACATTCTTGCTGAACAAGAAGTGTTCTCACTATTCTGAACATTCATCTAGGACTCCTGATAAGGCGGTGAAACCCTGTGTGAGAGAGCTCCATGATTTCCAAGCAACGCGCCCGGAGACTGCTCCCACACAAGGTCTCCTGGCAGCAAGGCACTGAGGAAGAAAAAGTGCAATAAGAATCAGAAGACTTGGGGCGCCTGGGTGGCTCAGCGGGTTAAAGCCTCTGCCTTCGGCTCAGGTCATGATCTCAGGGTCCTGGGATCGAGGCCCACATCGGGCTCTCTGCTCAGCGGAGAGCCTGCTTTCTCCTCTCTCTCTGCTTGCCTCTCTGCCTACTTGTGATCTCTCTCTCTGTCAAATAAATAAATAAATAAAATTAAAAAAAAAAAAAAAGAATCAGAAGACTTGAGTTCTCCTTCTGACTGAAACCTGAGAACAGTTTTGTCATCTCTGTAGTTGGAGTTCCTTAGTTCTTCCAGGTATTCCTGGGGTCGTTATGAGAGTTCATTGAGAAAACACAAATTAAAGCATTTCATAAATCGCAAAGCCAAGGAAAACGAAAAAAATGCCAAACGAGTCAAACCAGATTGAGATGTCTTTTTTAGCACAGTTTACAGCATTGTGACACAATTTTTCTCTCTGAGACACACAACAACATCAAAGAAGACAGGTAGCTCACCTTCTCCAGAGAGAAAAGTACTTCTCTGGAGGGCCAGAGCATGGTCCAGAGAGCTCACTCTAGAAAACACAGCTTGCTTGCTTGCTTTTTGTTTTTTTGTTTCTAACTTGGATGGAGTTTGTCACTTTATCAAAGAAACGTTAATGTTTTCTAGTTCTATTTCTTGTTTTGATGCCTTTGTTTGGTACATTTCAGAAGGAGGAACATTATTCTTGGCACACACAAATGAAAAACCAAGCTTTGATACTGTGGCTTTACACTTAAATATGATCCACTCTTAGGTAAAAGTCTTAATGTAGATAAATGTACTCAGAATAAAGTATTATTTACACAAAAATAAAATAAAAGAAGGTAGATGTTACAGGGGAAAATAATGGTCATAATACACAGGAAACGTCCTGTCCAAAAATAACATGTCCTAATGGCCTAAGATCTGTAGAGTAGTTTTCAACTTGTATTTACGATAGAGGAAATAGTCCCCAGACATAAGATCTGATGCCACTGAGAGAATTATGGGTTTACTGATATCCAAGGTTTTTTATGTTACAGGCACAATCTCTAGAAATGCCTTGTCTGGAGGAATGCACGGACAATCGATGGGCAACTGATGGCCCTTTGGTGTCTTCTAGGATCTCAGCAACTTATTTCTTAATTCAAGCTATCCAAACCATGTTTGCTCTTTTTGGTAACAGAAAAATATATTTTCCATTGAAGGAATTTGGTAACTCAATTAGATATGGGAAAAATTCATGTTGAAAGAAGCCTAAATATTTACTCACACAAAAGCACCATGATTCTTTAAGCTTATTACAAGCAGGAATAAGTAGGTACTTTATTCCAAAGCCCTATAACTACTGCCTAGGTTTCTCTCTTAAAGAAGAAGAGGGAATTGCTATCATGATGTTCTTTCCGGGAAAACATAGAGTTACATGGATTCCTTCTACATCATTGATTACCTGTCACTTGTGAATTTCAGGAGAGGAGAAAAGAAGGACAGTAGAGGGAGATATTCTATAATGATATAAGTTTGATAAAATGAATTGCATATACTTAAGTTCTTATTTCCTTTGACACTGCCTAAGTAGTTTTATTATCAAATATGGAATCTAATCTCCAAACTGTGATTTCTGAACTGTTTTATCTTTTGAAGATAACTTGGGGGTTTATTATGTATTTGAGCTCTCACCCTGCTTCTCTTCGCTCTTTAATTGCATTCTTTTAAATGTCAATGAGAAAATGTTGCTGAGATCGTCTTAATTTTTTTAAATGAGATGAATTCATTTTTGTAAAAAAAATAAGTTAATGAATGTACACAGAGAAAAGACTTATATACATAAATTTATCAACACTGATCATCACTATATGGTAAGAATATGAAATTTTTTTCTTTATGATGTTTTTATATTTTCTAAATCTTCTGAAAAAATTATTTCACAATTAAATGTTTAATATTAATTTTAAGATGGCGGCAACAACAAAATGAAAAGAAGAGAGTTAAGTAGAATGAGGGTATGCACAGCTTTTTATTGAAAATTAATTTATTTTATTTTATTTTATTTTTATTTATTTGACAGAGAGAGAGAGAGATCACAAGTAGGCAGAGAGGCAGGCAAAGAGAGAGGAGGAAGCAGGCTCCCTGCTGAGCAGGGAGCCCGATGCAGGCCTAGATCCCAGCACCCTGAGATCATGACCTGAGCTGATGGCAGAGGCTTTAACCCACTGAGCCACCCAGGCGCCCTAGCTTTTTATTGAAAAGCCAATGTTAACGTGGGGTGAAATTTTCCAATTGTGGATTTCACGTCTATGGGATTTCCTTTAATTTGAGGAAAAAAACTCTTCTTTCTCCTTATTTATAGGGCTAATTATAGACTCACATTAAGAATAAAAACTGAGTTAGCCAACTCAATATGTAGCAGGGGAAAATCCCCAAAGGCCAGAATTTTTATGCTCCATAAAACTTTCCAACTGCAATTGTTCCCTCCTATATGCAAAGGAAAAAGGTAGACTAAAACCTTAAAATCTAAATGATTAAGATATAATAAATGACCCAAAAAATTCTAAGCAGTCACCACTTTGCAAGTTTTTATCTAAAATATTACATAGGAATACATAAGGCACTTGTAATGACCACTGGATGTTATATGGAACCGAGGAATCACTAATCTCTTAAAAAAGAATAATAAAATAAAATATTATATAGGAATAATAATTACTTTAGAGAGTTTTAATCTAAAATATTATCAAATATTTAAAAACTAAATAAAACTAATCTAAAATCTAAATAAAACTAACAATTTAAAATAAAATAATCTAAAGCATTTCATCTAAAATATCTGAAATTGGAATAAGTAACTTCTCCAAGTTGTTTCTTCTTACTTAATGCACTGAAAGTTAATATAAAAAGGACTTTACAATATTATGTTCAAGTTTTTAATCTTTATAATGCAAAATCATTTCTTTTAGGTCTCTGCCTACTTTATTCTTCATCATTTTGTGGTCCTAGGATTTGAATTTTCAAAGAAGTCTCAGAAAAATCTTAGAACAAACTTGGAGCCAAAAAAATTTATCATCTAGAGAGCTCAGACAGAAAGTGAAATTGATAAAATTCAGTGTCTTTTCTGCTCTTTTATTTCGAAAGAGATTTCTAATGCTCTATTGGGCTAACTCTGGAGAATAAGACTACCAAAATGGCTGGGATTAGAAAAGAAAGAGCTATGCCATAGCTTCACCATCTGCAGACACTGCCCCTCAGATCTGTTGTAGATATAGAACCAAAGAACGGGGTTGGGTACCATCACAGACCAGATCATATCAAAACCATTTCTAAAGTAGGTTCAGAAATGCCTGGGTTTTAAGATAATTAGAGAACATTTATATCACTGTCATGTTTGACTCAGATATCTCCCTGCTGACACTATAGAACTCAATATTGGGGCACCTGGGTGGCTCAGTTGGTTAAGTATCAGACTTTAGCTCAGGTCATGATACCGGGGTGCTGGGATCGAGTCCCACATCGGGCTTCCTGCTCTGCAGGGGGCCTGCTTCTCCCTCTTCGCACTCATGGTTTCTCTTGCTATCTTTCTCCCTCTCAAATAAATAAATAGATAAAATCTAAAAAAAAAAAAAAGAACTCAGTATCGAGGGCTACATCTCCAACATCAACAAAAATATTATCTGTAATTTGCTCTCTCGAAGCCATAGTTACTACAAAGACATAATCTCTCTGAAGCAATCTGGTCTGTGGGGCCCTACAATAGTGGAAGCCTACAATGAAGACACTTGGGCTCATTACACGTTTTCACTGCATCTTCCAGATTCGTGTGTAGTTGGCCAAATGCCATCCTTTCCTTACAGATGTTATTTTGGTCATATAATCTGTGCTTGAATGACTGGCACGAGGAGTGGGAGAGGGAGAAGCAGACCTCCCACTGAGCAGGGAGCCTGATAAAGGGCTCCATCCCAGGATCCTGGGATCACTACCGGAGCCAAAGGCAAATGCCCAAGAACCGAGCCACCCAGGCGCCCCGGTAAATATTGACTCATTTAAAACAAAGAACAACATTAACATCATAAGCAGTATATATTTCAATTTCGTAGCCTTCTTTTGATATAAATATTGATAAGGACAGTAAAGAACACCACTTGCTAACAAATGGACCTACATTTGAGAAACAAAAACAAAAAGAGACAATGTCTCGTCACCGGGCTTCTTGCCAAGAAGTCGGGTCAAAGTACATAGAGGCTGCTGTGTTTGATCAGCCGGCTAAGTGGGTTATGACGAACCCATGTGTGCCCATCCAGGTACTTTTCTACCTGCAACTCTTTTATAACTGTTAGAATGGGTTCTCTTTTGTTTCATTTTGGTTTTTTGGTTTGGCTTTTTGGTTTTTTGTTTTGTTTGTTTTTCTTTTCATTTCTTTTCTTGGCCTTGGTTCTTCTAACAACTAATTATTATCTAAAATATATGACAAAAAATAAGAATACCATGGAGTTCCTTAAACATTTTAAAAGATGGAAGAAGGGCTTATTGCTTTGGTTGTTTTGGGGCCACTTGATCCTGTCACTTACAGCACATGGTTGATGATGATAAACACTGATTCATAAAGTGGTTTTCTTTGGTAAATATTCACTAATTGATCTTTAATCTATACCCTAAACACTTCTTCTAAAAGATGTTAAACTCTGTTCTTCTCAGCTTTGCACTGATTACATTACAACCTTCACAGAACCTATTGATACGGACAACATGCTTTTAGTATACCCCTGGACTACTATGTGAACATATTGAACACTTAGCCCAAACCTTTGTGGTGTATAGAAAAAGAGGAGCTTTCACCAGGAGATGCATTTTTCAAATATAGTGAGAATTAGAGTAGGTCGTATAGGTAGAGGACCTAGCATAAAGGCATAGGGATGTGTGTGTGGGTCTCAAGCACCGTGCTAGACTTTCATATGTGCCCCAGTTCCCTAAAATAACACTAATCGTGATTATGACATTGATCTGAATTCCAAATCAGAAACATCTGTTTTCACTGAGAAGCTATAAACCCTCAGAAGAGAAAATTATTTTCCTACATCAATTCTGTAGCCCACCCTTATCTGAATTCTTAAACTATCTTCTCTCCTGGTAGAGCAAATGAACTTTCCAAGCCTTTTTCCAAGACCAGCCCTCCACTGGAACAACGGATCACATCCTCTCTTGCTTATTCAAGGTCTTTGTCCCCACATCATACCTTCTCTCTCCAACCATAGTATCAGTTTTTCCCTCTGTACTCGATCACTCCCAAGAGAAAACACTATCTCTTACCTCTTAAAAAGGTCCTTTTACTTTATAAATGTCTCAAGCTATCACTCTATTTGTTATAAGTTGAATTGTTTCCCTCAAAAGAAGACAGAGTGAAGTCCTAGCCTTCAGTAATTCAAAACACGACCTTGTTTGGAAATAAGGTCATTGCAGATGGAATTAGTTAGGAGCAGGTCATCCTGGAGTAGGGTGGGTTCCGATCCAATATGACTGGTGTCCTGTAAGAAAATGGGCACATGAAGACACAGAGACACACAGGGGGAACACCACGTGATGTCAAAGACAGAGATGGGAGTTACGCAGCTGCAAGTCAAGGAATGCCAAAGACTGCTGGTAAACCACCCGCAGCTGGGAAGAAGCAAAGAGACTTTCCCCCAGAGGCTTCAGGGGGAGGATGGCCATGCTAACAATCTGATTGCAGACTTCTAGCTTCCAGAGCCGCTGAGACAATAAATGTCTGCTGTTCTAAGCCACCCAATTTCTGGTACTTTGTTACAACAACCCTGGGAAACGAATAGATCATTTCCACTCTGCATTAGATTATTCCCATGAGCAGAAAACATTATCTTTAAGCACTTAAAAATTCCCTTGACCCTAAATCTTCCTTAAGCTAGCACCCTATTCCTGTGCTTCCTTTTTTTTTTTTAAGATTTTATTTATTTATTTGACAGAGAGAGACAGAATACAAGCAAGGGGAGAGGCAGAGGGAGAAACAGGCTCCCCGCAAAGCAGGAAGCCTGATGTGGAGCTCCACGCGGGGCTCCACGCAGGGCTCCATGCAGGGCTTGATCCCAGGACCCTGCGGGGCTCCATCCCAGGACTCTGGGATCATGACTTAAGCCAAAGGCCTACCCTTAACGACTGAGCCACCCAGGCGCCCCCCTGTGCTTCCTTTTTATAGGAAATGTCTTTCGAGAGTCACTTCTAAGTGATGCCATTACTTACTCTCCTCCAGTCACCTAGTACACTCACTTGTTCTGGTCAAGACCTTCACCTTCTCTCCACTCCTCAGATGCTGTTTTTGTCAGGATAACTTACTATACTTTGCTTTTCTTCAAAACAAGTAAAATTTTATGTTTATTTCTTAATTTAGCCGTCATCTATCTCCCTCACTAGAATCTAAGCTCCAAAATGACAGGGAATTGGTATATGTTTTCACTGGCCCCCTCCAGGTCCTGGCATTCAGTGGGTCCTTAGTGAAATTCTGTTGAATGATGCAGTGAGTTTACTTTTAGAGTATTAATTACATGTGATACATAAAGCTCCCACTGGGATTTGAATACTCTTTAATTATGGATGCTAGAAATTCCATAAGGAATTTGTTGCCTTTTTCAGGAATTTGAAGACTACTAACAAAAGGTGATTTATGCTTTGCAAGCATATATTATCACTCATTCTTCACCCTAAGGTAAACTGTGACATCTTTATTTTATATCATACCTTCCCGAGCTATTAGCAGATATTACTCTTCATATTCATCCTACGTACTGGGGAAAGGCAGGTTTTTTTTTTAACTTGTATCTTACAAACTTGGAAACTAAGTGACTTATGAGTGAAGGGGCCTTCTTATGACATCTAAGTGCGTAAATGAGAAAATACAAAAGATCAAATCAGTTTAATTTCCACTAAAATCACCCACCATCAAACCTACCTTATAATTTTGTTGACATTTAAGGTTATTATCTTTATTATACTAAATGAGAAAAAATAACTTCTTCCTGGATATTATGGCAATTTATAGATGAGGAATATGAAATCAGATATATTATGCAAACAAATGTATAAATGAAGATTTCTTGCTCAGGTCAGTGCTCTGAAGAGCAGCAGAAATTTAGCACAATGAACTGAGTAAAAAGAGAAAATGAAGAAGCACTGTCAAATGTATTCATAAAATACATTATCTGCAAAGTGAATAAGACTATGATCACATTAGTCTATGATGTGATAGTTTACAGTGATCAACCATCTATATCCACATAAACTTGTCTTCCCATTTTCTCAATACCCTCTCTATCAGTAACAGCAAGATAAGACAGCAAATTAAAGATACTGAATCTTTGCTAATGAAGATGTAGGGATACATTGTTACACTGCCTACAGAGGCATCAGTAGAAGAAGAACACTATGAATTTTTTCAAGCTATTTTTAATTTTTTTATTTATTTTTTAAAGATTTTATTTATTTATTTGACAGAGAGAGAGAAATCACAAGTAGGCAGAGAGGCAGGCGGAGAGAGGGGAGGAAGCAGGCTCCCCGCTGAGCAGGGAGCCCGATGCAGGCCTCGATCCCAGGACCCTGAGATCATGACTGGAGCCGAAGGCAGAGGCTTTAACTCACTGAGCCACCCAGGTGCCCTCAAGCTATTTTTTTAGAAACGAGAGTAATATGATAACAGTATTTTAATCATCCATGTATATATACAATAACAACTTTTATGAATACTGTGTTCCCTATTTCCATTAAACTCATCTTTTTAAAAATTATGTTAATTCACTAATTTCATTAAGAAAATTCCAGACATTTTAAGGAAAAGTGATATTGGATTTAACGACACAAAAACTATTTATAAAAATACATTTGCATTTTATTTTATGAAATCTTACTTCAACCCTTGGTTTAACTCAACTATCTTTTCTCTCCCCCAAAACTCTGCCTCTTAACCACCCTTCCTTACTTTCCAATCAGATTTCCCATCATTTTTTCCTTCCAACCTACACGAATGGAAGAGGTACCTCTACACTTATCTGAAGACAGTCCCATACCTGAACTACTAACCCTCTTCTCTCCCTGCACCTGAGGCACTGCTCACCTCTCTCTCTCATACCTTCAGCCTTTTCATGTCCCTTGGTTTCTTCCCAGCAGCACTTGCACCCATCCACTTACTCCATGCTCCGCTGGAGCCAACACACTATTTCACTCTTCTCCCACCCACGGTTGCATCTTCTTTTCAATTATCAACCCTGAAGCTCAATAATCTCAGGGTATCCCTCCTTCCTTAGGCCTCTCAGCAGTATTTGGCATTGGATGACCACTCTCTCCCTAAAACAGCTCTGCTTTGTCTTTCATGAAGCTGTACTCACCTTGTTTTTCTTCGACTTTTCTATACTCCTTATCAGTCTGTTTTGCTAACGCTAAATGTGAGTCCGGCTAGTGTTCACGTTACTCCTGTTCAGTGTTGGTGTCGCTCTAAAGCCTCTTCTGGGGCACCTGGCTGGCTCAGTTGGAAGAGCATGCAACTCTTGATCTCAGGGTGGTGAGTTCGAGCCCTGTGTTGGATGTGGAGAATGCTTAAATAAATAAAAAATTTAAAAGAAAAGCTTTAAATAATAATAATAATAATTTTAAAAAATAAACCCTGTTTTAGATCCACTTTTCTTGAACAAGCTTGTCTATTCCCTTTGTGTCCATTATAACTGTAAGGGCTGGATTGTGTCCCTTCAAAATTCGTATGTTGAAGTCCTCTTGTCCAGTACCTCAGAATGTGACTACGAATGGTCTTTAAAGAGGTAATTGAATTAAAATGAGATCATGGGAGTGGCCTTCACCCAATATAAATGATGTCCTTATAAGAAGAAGAGATTCGGGCACAGGTAGACACAGGCAAAAGATGATATGAAGACACAGGAGATGATCAAAGAGAGAGTCCTCAAAAGAAATCATCCCTGTGGGCCCACTGGTCTTGGACTTCCAACCTCCAGGAGTCTTAGAAAGTATATTTGTGTTGTTTTGGACACTCAGTCTGTGAAGTTTGCTTGGCAACCTCAGGAAATTCATATGTGACCCATGATTAGGCTGTGGATCCTAAACTCATGACTGCGGTGCCATCTCTAATCACCAGGTTATATCCCACTCCTGCTGGGTCTCACCACATGGGTGTCTCAAAAATATTTCAAGAATTCGCCGTATGTCGCAGCATCTGCCTGAGCCAGAAACATGGTCACTGTGGTAGATGCTATTTGTGCCCCATGTCAAACCTCTTCGCCCATCTCAGACTCCAGTTTCACCTCAAATAGTTCTCTCAGATTTTCTGCCTTGGGGGTTTCTCCAAAATTCTAAGAACTTGCTCAGCAGTTCTCAACAGCAGAGGAGTTTCCCCTGGAGGTAAGCACAAACCAAAGAGAGGAGAGTCCAGAAATAAATGCCATCTCCAGTGGTCCGGAGGGACACTTCTGAGGAGCTTTCAACACAGTTCCACAGAAGATTCCCTTCAAATTGTGCTCCAGCTTTTGTAGCAATAACAGCTCAGTAATGTCCTTTTTTGGTTTTCCTCCTTCCTAAATTGGCTTTTCTCCTATTCTGACTCACTCTCTCCATTCCCCCACTCTTACTTCCTGGGATCACCTTTAAAATAAACCTCCTGAACCCCAGTCCTAAACTTAGACTTATTTTGTAAGGAAACCCACACAAAGAGAGTCAATGTCATTCTCTTAGGTTCCTCTTTTATCCATTTTATCTCGTCATCTAGTATTAATTTCTGGTGATTCTACCATGGACTTCAAATTAGTTTAATTTCTCCAAGGCCACTGTCTTTACCCTGTGTTCAGACCACCATCTGCTCTTAATTGGATAATACTACAATATTCTCACTAATTTTCTTTGCCTTGTGAACTGCCCCTCACCAAATTGTTCTACTGAGGGAAGTCAGTGTGTGCTTTCTAAATAGACTATCTGATCCTACTTACTCATTCACAAAAACTTTCAAATATTCCCAATTGTCTTTAGCATGATGTCCTTTACATGATTTGCAAGGTCTTTTAGTTTTCCTCCCCAGTTTCATCCTTCATTTCTCACCTAGTAGACTGGATCTATTAAGCTATTTTTAGGTCTCTGGCCAGCCATGCAATATCTCCCCTCAGGGCCTTTGCACATGCTGCTCCCTCCTCTTGAAATGTTTTTTTCCACTCTTCATCACCACTACCTTTCAGCTTTGCCATTCCTAGTTTAGTTAGCACTTAATCTTAAAAATCTTCAATGTTCACTTATTAGATGTCTCTTCTAATTCCTCTCAAGACATATTATGCTATGTCTTAATTGCCTGTTTATTTGTTTATGTCATATATTTGATCATAATTTTTGAGGGTTTCTATTTCTTATCATTTCTCAAATACTGCACAGATACCCAATAAATATTGTTAAAATAAATGAATTCATAAACGAATGACAAACTGTTGAATAATGTTACTAAACATTTTTACAATAGGAAACTGATAAACAAGTTTCAGATCATATAGAAAGGATGAAGCAAAACAGAAGGAAGATTAATAAATAGAAACTCTATAAAAATCTAGGACAAATGCTATCTTCAGAAATCTTTGGTACTATTACTGCTGCAACTATGTATACAGGCCTACTTAGGCTTTTTAAATCTATTACTTAGAAAGCAATTTTTAAAAGCTTGTGATACAAAGCCAGCATTTTCAATGGAAAATTAAGTCAATCCCATAACCTAATGAATTTTGAAATGACTTTTTAATGAGATGGTTCTAATTTATGGCTTCACTCAATGGAACAGTAAGGCACTAAACAAGACTACCCTTTCAGTAAGACTGAGAAGTAAGTAAAACTTGTTCTAGGCCTTGAATCTGTGATTTCTCTGATAGTCCTCTTTCTCCTCTCACTGCTTCCACCTCAGCTCCTTGCTCTAAAATCAAAGCCTTCTATGTCTGCCCACCATCCTCCCTGCCCCTTGGTGACTCCAAGTCTTACCGAGAATGTCCTGGTAAACCACCCTTCCCAGCTATCCACCATCTAAGTAATGTGTAGTCACTGCCATTCCCTGCCTCTCCACTTTGTTGGATACAAACAAATAACAGCACATGAGTGCGTGAGTGGAATTCGAGGTGAGCTATGGTGGCGAGATTGGTTTTGTGGGTATTCTAGAGGGAATTTGTGGAACCTTCCCAATCACTCTGGGTAAATGATTCCCATCCCAGGAAGACTTGAGAAGCACTTCCTAGCTGAGACTCTATCATCAGGGCATCACTGCTGCCATGGAGGAGTCGTTTCCCGCATAATCCAGACAGTGTTGCTCAGCATCCTAGCAACACTGTGCCATTGTCCTCAAGAGAACAGCCAGGAACCATACTATCCCTTCACTGAAATACCCCGACTTAAAGACACATATGGTCATCACTAACTATACGAGAGAGTCATTACAGTACTCAGTTCTTTAAAAATGCTCTATTTGAGTCTGCATAATTGTTTTGATTCCCAATTTAGCAGGCAACAACTTTTACTCTAAGTTCTCGGGTGACTCTAAGGTGTTAGTTAATGAAATCATACAAATTTCCAAAATACAGTTCTTTCCTTTATTTAGCAAATGTTTTTGGAGTATCTGTTATGTGTCTGCCAGGCACCCTTCTAGGTACTAAGGGATCTTTGATGAACAAAACAGACTAAAGTCCTTGCTTTCTTAGAGTTCATTAAAAAAAATAACAGTTTTTTTATGTTATAAAACAGTGTTTTAATTAACATATAGTTAATTAAAAAAAATTTATCATACGATGAGTCACAGTGTAGTTTTAAATATGGTCTCCCAAAGAATAAAATTTAAAGATTTAAAAATATGTACACATAATGTTTCCATGTTAAGTGGGAAAGAAGACTAGGATACAAAACTATATATACATATATATACGTATATATATATATGTGTGTATATATATATATATACACACAGTTCTCTCTATAGGATATAGCTCTCTCTATATATATGATTCCCAAGCTTATAAAAAAAAGTAATTGAGGCATATGTAGACATAGATATAGCTTCCAAATATAGCTAGATATAGATTTAAGGAAAAAAGAGTATAGCTATCACTAAGAGTTACTAGTGCTATCTTTGGAGTGAGATGACTAATAACATTTTTTTACAGTTATTTTCTTTATTACATTTCTTGTACTTTTTGAAATTTCATGATGAATATCCTTTTATTAGTAGCAAATGAATACTACATTATGTATTTTTAAGGGAAAACTGAGGGAACGGAAGGGGGCTTATGAAAACTCCCTGTACTTTTCACTCATTTTTCTGTACACTTAAAACTGCTCTAAAATAAATCTATTAATTTATTTAAAGAAATAGGCTAAGATGAATTCTATCTCTTTTATCTTCCAGTCTACAAAATGCTATACAAAAATAATAGCTCCCTGATCTTAGAAGTTCAGAGACCAGTAAAATTTCTCAGAAAGAGACAGATTTTTTTCACTTTCCTTTGCCAAGTGAGTATAATAAATACATACATGTGTCCACACATACACATACAAGTATATCCACACTCACTCTACTACTATTCCTTTAGAAGGAAGGATATTTTATCACCTAAATGTAAAAGCATAATCTTAAAGTGAGAGAAATTCTGTCAAATGCAATAAATTTGGCCTTATGAACAACCCACGCCATTTTGTGACTTTTCTCATTTCACCCTGACTTTGTGAAGAGCTGTACCACGTGGGCTGGGAATCACTGGGATACAGCCCAGTGTTTTATCCAACTACAACTCAGGAAACGAGAGGGCTGTGTTACAAAAATCAGGACTCAGAAGCCGCAGCGTTCAGAGGATGGAGAGGCAATCTCCCGAAGTCATTCTTGAGCAGTTGGCTCGTTGCATGTTCCATGCTGTTCTTAGTCATTTATCATGGTTGTGAAATCATATCACACGGGCAAATGCTAGCCTCCTGTGGATAGTGAATTAGTCTTCCAAGCTGGTCATCGGATTTGTTTATGATCTTGAAGTTCTCACACCTGATCTTGTGAAACAGAACTAGGAGTGAATGTTCACAGACCGGATCCCCCGGCAAAACCTTCAGAGTATGGTCCACTGCAGAACCAATGAAGTGAATGAAGGAGTACTGCCAGAGGAAACAGGTGCTGTTACTTACTGAAGATCTCAAACAGGTCCTCCCTGCTTCTCAACGAGACAGACTCAGAACTTCCAGATCTAGTGCTGTGGTCCACTGGTTCTTCTGCAGACTCTCATCTCTGCCCCAGGCTGGCAGCATCCCAAGTGTGGCTCAGATAAGATTTACCTCTGTCTCCGGAGGGGAGGGGGCAAGGGGGCACTTTTGTTGAGGAAAAGGAGTCCCGGCCATCCATTAGTTTTATGTCATTTTACACAATTACTAGAAATGGCAAAGTTTTTTCGGGGCACAACATTCAGGGGGATTCCTGATCCCACCGTCCAGCTAAATTCTCTTGCTGCCAGTCCAGAGCAAGTGGGGACTCAGTGCAGAATGCAAGACTTTAAGGGCAAAGTCACTGAAGGTGGAAGGGGGTGGTCATACACACCCTTCCCTTCCTCCTCAGTCTCAGGCAGGTAAGAACAGGCCCACATTCTTCCTCTTACACACTCACTAGAGACTAGAAATAAAAACTTTGAACTCTGTGCTGGGCTTCTCCCGCACTTGAGTGATTGTTATTCTAGGATGAAAGCAATGTGGACATATCCTTTTATCTGACTCCTCTGTAAATTGATAAAGAGAAAACAAATGAACTCATCTGGTTATTCCAGTTCCACAGAAATTACTCCCAGTCTTAAGAGAAACTTTTAGGTAGAAATCTTGAGGATTGAATTGCAACATAATATATAATGCCTCTATTTACTAAGTAAGAGAAAATTGATCTTTCTTCTGTGGGTATTGGTCCTTCCAGAGAAGAGTAGTCTCACACAACTGATAACAGAGACTGTGATAAAATTTAACGCATCCATTGTTCTCCACTTAAATTATCTGACTTCACTCACTGACTGCTATTTGTAACAAATTAACACCTCAGTTTTGAGGGTGCAACTGCCAACTTCTACATACTGACAAATGGCCTGCTAGAAAATAACCCTGCATTGCTAATAAGTGACCCCTCAGCCCAAACAAAACCATAGAAGTGCAGAACATACCAACATGGCAAAATTCAAGCTTGGTAGCAAGAGGCCTTTTCTAGACACACAAATTTAGACATGTGCTCGACGCGCCTTTTCCAATATGTTTTTTTTCAATCTGTAGAACCCCTAGGAGAATACCAGTAACCTGGCTCTTTCTGTCCTCCTGACAAAACAATTGACAACCTCTGAACCAATTTCCCTCATTCTCCAGCAGTTGATTTGTTTGGACAGAGTACTCTGGTGGGGTTAAGTCTTGGTAACCAAAAAATAAAATAGAGGACCCAGATTGGGTAACTTGCCTAAACCTGAAGACCAGAGTCACTTTTATTAAGGCCCATTGAATCATCTTGCCTAAAAGAGGTAAGCCCTGGGGCATCTGCCTTTGGCTCAGGTCATGATCTCAGGGTCCTGGGATCTAGCCCCATGCTGGGTTCCCTGATCAGCGGGAAGTCTGCTTCTCCCTCCCCCTCTGCCCACCCCTTCCTTCCCCAGTCCCCCTGGCGCACACATGCTTTCTGTCTCACTTTCTGAAATAATTAAATAAATAAAAGAGATAAACCCTGCATTTCCTCTCCTTTCCTCTTCTGGTAATTCCAGACCACTCCCTTTCCTGTCTTCCATCTTCCAGTGATACTGGTTAATACCTTGTCTGCATAGATAAGAAATGACGTGTCCTGTTTGCCAATCCTGGTTTAACCTTCTTCCCAGATTTCTTTCTCCCTCATTCACAGAATGAACTACTAAGGTCCTGTCTTAGCAAGAAATATTACTTTTATTCTGTACATATTGCAGTAACCTCTGGGTAAAATGGTAAGGGGAACATTTTTCTCAGAACCTCTCTCACCTTCAGTCCCTTTCAGGCACACATTTCAAGCTTCCAGTTTTTCTCTATTCTTTCCTCTCACACAACTTGCTTTCCAGAAAAATTCATAAATCATTCACTCTCGAGTACAAGACTGGCAAAAAATTAGTCCCTTTCCAAAGATATTTCCTTTAACAGAGAAGCAAAATCTCATTTCTAATGCTAGAAAATGCAACACCAGTAAAAGGTCTTAAGGGAAGATACCTTTGCGGTATCCTTTAAATCTTACCCCTTGGGACATAGTATTCAAATTGGGGATAACAACCCATTGAGTGGGTTAACACAAGGTTATCTTTTAATGAAATAGAAATGTCAAGGCAAGAATCACTTTAAAATAAAGGTAAATATTGTTTCTTAGAATTTTCATTTCTGTTTCTGCTTTACACATACATGTATTATTCATATACATACTTATATGTGAAATATATAAAT
The DNA here is from genome assembly GCA_002007465.1 of Ailurus styani. Lineage (NCBI taxonomy): Eukaryota > Metazoa > Chordata > Mammalia > Carnivora > Ailuridae > Ailurus > Ailurus styani. The sequence continues at coordinate 7,212,335 of LNAC01000032.1, read as the reverse complement.
GCCTGTCTTATAATAATCGTCATCAAAAAGTTTGAGAGTTATTTGCCCCTTGACTCTAAGTTGCTAAATTCTTCTGATTTTTCTTGTATAACTTCACTGACATCCAGCCCTGCTCTCCTATTCCCGCCATAATCAATGTGGGTTAGACTTTCATTTCGATTCTGAAATAATCACAAAGTCTACATAACTGCAGTCTCGTTTGTTCTTCTGGGTTTTTAGAGTTTCAGAAGCATACCACGTCCCAATCCAAACTCATTTTTTAATTCTCAAACATTTGCAAGACAAAAACCCTCATTCCTCAGCCTGGCCTTCTACCATCTGCCCCATTTCACCTTGTCAACCTTTTCTCGGCAGCTCTCAGACTTGCCTGCAGGCATTCTTCTGTCCTGTCTCTGGGGCTGTGCTCACATCCTTCAGCCTGAAATGACCTCCTCATCCTCAGGGTCACCCTCAGTACTAACAATCACACCATCTTTGAAGGTACCCCTCCGTCCCCCAGCCATTATCCTCCACAGGTGAGTCCTGTCCGCCATCAGTCCCCAGACGCTCCAACCCCCATAGTGCAGCCCACTGACCTCTCAGTACCTCACCTCCCTGGGAAGCCCTACATTTTATTATTTTTAACCCTTCATTGGCCAAATTGTCACTGTCCTCCTATTTTCAGTTATTTTTTCTGTTTTTATCTTACCTGTTCAAAGAGATTATAAGCCCATTAAAAGTCAGAATCTCAAGGTGTGGTTCACCATCCACAGCACCTACAACAGAGGTCCTCAATAAACATGTTTAATTGATGGATTCCTCCTATTACACACATGACAATCACTATGACCTAATAGTTGAAAATTTGACTAGAAATTTAAAGAAATGCTATTCAGTTTATTTTTGATATTTAACTTTCCATCAAATTTCATTTTCTAAGTAAAAAGAAACTGACACTTATTATTCTTAAATTACATGGAAGCAATTCATTTTAACTTTCTAATTAACTGCACTACTTCTGAGAATAACAATCTTGTCTCATTTAGCTTGCTTTACCACTCTCTGCAGAAGTTTTTAATGAGAAAAAAGTTTTGGTCATTGAAACGATAAATGTTCTGAAGTGCTCGAGGCAGAATGGGTGATAGAGTTTCTTCTCACCAGAGGATCTGAACCACAGGTTACATACATACTTAGAAAAGTCAAGTTGTAAAGGGAATTCAAGCATTGGAAGAAGGTTGAACTTGGTGGACTTGCAATACCACCCTTGAAATCCCATGATTCTAAACTCTACTTGCTCAATAAACATGTCCTGAACAACCAAGAACTACCTTTTCCCTCCCTTCCACTTCACCTCTGAAATATGTCCTGAAATTTATTCAGATCACAGTGGTTCATTACATTAAAATAATAAAACTTAGAGTGAATGATAAATTATAAGAGAACTAGCTCTTTAGTCTTGCATTCTATGTATTATCTTCCAGATTTTTAAAATATTATTGTATATACTATAATTTTTAATATCCTAGTCTAGATTTATTTATACTTTACACAAAATGAAGGATTACTCTTTAAAATCTTCAAGTGTTAAGATTATGAATAGCCTAAAGGATGATAAAGTGAAACTTCATAGGAGGGATTGGGCTGAAAACACAGTGAAAATACAGCCTGCATTTTATATATCTCTGATTGAAACAGAAGGGTCACCACTAAGATTAGTAACAAGACAAGGATGTCTGCTCAAACCAGTTCTATAAAACATTGCATTAGAGGTTCTGGCTAATGTGAGTAAACATGAAAAAGAATTTAAAATATCCAGGTTGAAAAGGAAGAAGTAAAACCATTCACAGATGACATGATCTTGCATATAGAAAACCTTAAGAAATATACACATACAAATATTAGAACAAATAAATGAGTTCAGCAAAGTTATAGGATACAAGATCAATATACAAAATTCTATTGCTTTCCTGTAATTAGCAATGAACAATCTGAAAATAAAATTAAGAAAACCATTTTTTTAAGTTTTATTTATTTAAGTAATCTCTACATCCAACATGGGGCTCAAAATCATGACCCTGAGATCAAGAGCCACATGCTCTTCCAACTGAGCCAGCCAGGTGCCCCTAAGAAAACCATTTCATTTAAAATAGCATCAAAATGAATAAAATACTTAGGAATAAATTAAAAGAGGTGCAAGACTTGTACACTAAAAACTACAAAACCTCATTGAAATAAAGAAGAACGAAATAAATGGAAAGGCATCCCATATCTATAGGTCAGAAAATTTAATATTATTAAAGTGACAGTACTCTCCAAAATGACCTATAGATTCACTGAAGCTCTACCAAAATCCCAGCAGGCTTTTTTTTTTTTAATTGACAAGCTGATCCCATAATTCATATGGAATGCAAGAAACACAGATTAGCCAGAACAGTCATGAAAATGTAGTCAGTACAAGCTTGCATGAGTCACACTTCCCAACTTCAAAACTTACTACAAGGCTACAGTAATCAAATCTGTGTGGTACTGGCATAAAGATAAACATATGAATCAATGGAATAGCTTGAAATTCCAAAAATAAACCTATACAAACATGGGCAATTGATTTTCTACAAAAGTGCCACGGGAATTCAATTAGGGATGACTAGACTTTTCAACAAGTAATGCCATGACAACTGGTTAGCCACATGCAAAGAATGGAGTTGGACCCCTAACTTATACTTTATACAAATATTAATCTAAATGGATAGACCTAAATGTTAGAGCTAAGATTACAAAATGCTTAGAATCACATGGGTGCAAATCTTTGTGGCAATGGATTAGACAATAGTTTTTTAGGTCTGACTACTGAAGCACAGGTAATGAAAGGAAAAATAGACAAATTTGAATTTCAAAATGAAAAACATTTGTGTTTTAAAAACACTGTCCAGAAAATGAAAAGACGACCCATAGAATGAGAAAAATATAGCTGCAAATCATGTATCTGATAAGAGTCTATAATCCAGACTATATAAAGAGCCCTTATGATTCAACAATAAAAAAAAACAAATAATTCAATTTAAAAAATGGCAAAGAATTTGAATATGCATTTATCCAAGAAGACCTACAAATGGCCAACAAGTACATGAAAAGGTGTTTAACATCATGAGTGATCAGGGAAATGCAAACCAAAACTAAAATGAGATACTTCATATCCACTAGGATGGCTATAATAGAAAGATGAATAATAACAAATGTTGGCAAGAATGTGAAGAAACTGGAACTTTCACATGTTGCTGGTGGGAGTGTAAAATAGTGCAGCCACTTTGGAAAACAGTTTGACAGTTCCTCAAGAAATTAAACATAGCTACCGTAGGACCCAGCAAATTCTATGTAGGTACCCAAGAGAACTGAAAACATATGTTTTCAGAAAAACTTGCACATGAATGTTCATAATAGAATTATTCAAAATAGTCAGAAAGTGGAAACAACTCAAATATTCATCAATGAATGAATGAATAAACAATATGTGACATAGCAATACAATAGAATATTGTTCAGCCATAAAGAAGAATGAATTACTGATAAAACATGGATAAACCTTGAAAGCATTACACCAAGTGAAAGAAGCCAGACATAAAAGGTCATGTATTAAAGGATGCTATTTATGGGAAATGCCCAGAATAGGCAAATCCATACATACAGAAAGTAGATTAGCATTTGCCAAGGCTTGGGGGGATGGGGAAGTGAGAAGTGATTGCTTATGTGCTTGGGGTTTCTTTTCAGGGTGATGAAAATGTTCTGGAATTCGGTAGTGGTGTAGAGTGCACAGTCTTGTGAATATACTAAAAACTATTGAATTGTACATTTTAAAGAGGTTGATTTTACTCTATATGAATCACTTCCCAATCAAAAAATAATAAAAGAGAAAAAGAAAACTTATTATGTGATGAAAATATTGAAATCAGAGATTAATTTGATAACAAGAAACTCAGTTATCATGTATCTTATAGTTATTTATAGTTATAGTTATTTATAGTTCTTGATTACCTTTTGATTACCTGTAGCTATTTGTTTACATGTCTGACATACTTTTTTTTTTTTAAGATTTTATTTATTTGTTTGAAAGAGAGAGAGAGAGCATGAACAGTGGGGAGGAGTAGAGGGAGAGGAAGAACCAGAAGCAGGGACCCCGGGATCATGACCTGAGCCAAAGGCAGACACCTAACCGACTGAGCCACCCAGGCACCCCTGTCTGACATACTTTTAACAGGTGCCTCTCAAATCATCAGCAGCATAGGACAAATTTTTTTTTTAGCTTTCAGTCTGTCTCAGACCAATACTTTTTAAAAATACAATAAAAATAAATGGCCAGCAGAATAAAATCAACACACATAAATGACTCTATGAAATTGCTATAGGGTTTCTTAGACATTACTCTCAACCCCTATACATATTTCATAATAGACTGGATAAGGAACCAGTGAGGACTGATCCATGACCCACATTTTGGGTGGTGCTGCTTTAGGATGTGTATTCCTCGAGGATGGGGACGTGTTTTATCCACCTTTGTATCTCCTCAGGTCGCACAGACTGATTGCTAGTTAAATTGGATCAATCAACCTACTTATAGATAGCAGCTTCAGTGATAAATAATTCAAACAACCAGTGAAAAGACCGGGATTCAAAACTCAGGCAGTAGAAACTGGCTAAAATCAGTTCAACAAGAATCCATTAGCTACTGAAACATGGTTCATATTAGCAGTACTAGTTACTCTTCTGCATTAAATGGTAATGATTTTTTATTCATTTCATAAGTTTATACCTTAACTTCACTAAGGAGGGTGACATCTTTAGGAGATAAATTACATAATCAAAACAAAGCCGAAAATAGAGACAGAACCATTTTAGCTCTAAAATGACAAAGAACGTCAGCATTGAACTTTCATACACAATTCATAGATTATTTACAGAAAGTGATTCCTAATGTTGCTGAGAATAGCCCTCTTTTTTTTAAGGGAGAGGGAATTTAAAATGCTAGCAACTATGAAAGTGGTTCCAAGAAGTCTTCACAACCAATGGCGCCTGGGTGGCTCAGTGGGTTAAAGCCTCTGCCTTCAGCTCAGGTCATGATCTCAGAGTCCTGGGGCCCAGGCCCGCATTGGGCTCCCTGCTCAGCAGGGAGCCTGCTCTGCTTACCCCTCTCTCTCTGCCTGCCTCTGCCTACTTATGATCTCTCTCCCTCTCTCAAATAAATAAATAAAATCTTAAAAAAAAAAAAGAAGAAGTCTTCATAACCAAGAGAATGGGAGGTGTTTGAGAAATGGAATCTGGGACTGGGCTAAGGTGCCAAGCAGATTTCATAATACAGATTTCCCCCACTATCCGAAAACAGATAGCTTCTGTGAAAATGGTTTGTAAGCCAAAGTGACCTAAAATGAAGAGTATCACCGGATTTCCAAAATTTCCAAAAAATTCATGTTAGTCTATTTCACTTTTATGAGATCTACAGTAGCACAATAATGATGTTTTTCTTAAAAATGAAATCCTCTTTGGATTTCTTTTAGCAAAAACAGGGACTAATGTAGATCTCTCATAAAAGCAAAGTTGGGTATGCAGTGCCTGGGTGGTCAGTCTGTTAAGTGACCAATTCTTGATTTCGGCTCAGGTCATGATCTCAGGATCTTGAGATCAAGCCTCAAGTGGGGCTCCACATTTAGTGAGGAGTCTGCGTAAGGATTCTCTCCCTTCCTCTGCCTCTGCCCCTCCCACTGTGCATGCTCTCAAATAAATAAATAAATTTTAAAAAAAGCAAAGTGGGGTAATGCAAACTTTTGGAAAGTGATGGATATCTGCATACCTTTATTATTGCATCGGAAATACAGATTTTAAATTTCAACAATCCCCACCTAAGGAGAAGATATTAGCCAAAAAATTCCTGAAGACAAGATTTTCTAGACTTAGGAATGTTCCCAATTCTATCTGGGGCTTGAAAAAATTCATAGCCCTTTCTCGATCCCTTTTTCACCACAGGAGAGGGAACAAAATTTCTTATGGCTGCCCCTCTTTAAAGAAGTGGGGCAGGGACACGCTGGTGTGGAGGAGCTACTCAGCCCGAATGGGGTCCACAACCACTGGGCCCAGGTTATAGCTATGATCGCATGCTCCAAAATGTCTAGCCACCAGGACAGCCTCCCGTGGAAGTATATATCTTCTTACTTATTTTTTTGGAGATGAAGTTATTCTACTTCCTGAATGAAAGAAATAAAGTGAGATTATAAGAGTCTGGTCAAATTTAGGTCCTCCCATATTGACTCTTAATGAGGTAACTATGATTTCTAACTTTCCTTTCTCTTGCAATATTTTACTGCCAAGGAATTTATGAAGTAAGGGAAATGGCTACTTACAATTTTTATATAAACATAAGGACAGAAACTTCCATAAGGATAGTGATTTAATACAATGTATTATGTCATAGGGCAGACAAACAGCGGTAATTTGTCTTGTTTTACAGAAAAATTACTATGTGGAAAGTAAGGGGCACTAGTTATATTAGCCAAAGTACCATAATTTATCAACATTTTTATTGTATTAGTTTATTTCTCCTGTGACGCACACAATCATGATGTATGTCTTGGCAAAACAGCCACTTTTTTTTAATACTAGCACAATCATTAGCATTGCAGGTAAGAGAATTTTTCAAAACCTTTTTCAAATTCCCTCCCCCCATACATATGTAAAACTAATTATTCACCTACAAAAGTTAACACGGAACCAATTTCAATTCTTTACTTAAAAACAGGGTATGAATCAAAAGTTTATCCTGCCTTTCCTATATACATTGTACTAGTAGATAATAGTAAGGGAAGGAAGCATCTCTTCATACAAGTATTTTAGCTAATAATTGCAAACCATGATGGAATTAGAGTATTACCCTTTTACAACCCTCAATGAATGAAAAATTTGAGACAATGAGTGTTAATCTCTGCTAACATCAGATAAAGTAAAGAATCCAGACATATGGGTCAATGGAATAAAATCTGAGACTGGTCCATCTCCTGGATCCAGCTGCCAATGTTTAGGAGACACAAAAGATAAAAGATGCTGACCTTCACCATCAGGATGCAATAAGAAAAGTCCAGAGTGTAAGATCCTTTGTGTGAGATGGCCTTCGCTCTTCAACAGATAAGCCATAAGGCAAAGAATGTGATGAAGGATAAGCCCAGAGAATAAAAGAAACATAAAAGACACACTAAATTTTTTTAGATAGGCAAAATCAACTATAGTACCTAAAAAAGCATATTCACATGATAAATTCCAAGGAAAGAAGTGATTACCATAAAAGCCAAGATAGTGATCACCTTTGGAGAAAAGAGTGGGTGTATTTGGAACAGATCACCTGGAAGGGCTTCTGGAATAGTCAGGAAAGTTTTACATTTTGGTCTAAGTGGTAGCTAAAAGAGTGTTCAGCTTATAACAATTTGAAGCCATACAATTCTTCTGTGTGGTTTTTCTGGATCTGTATTTTATTCTACAATAAAAAAATATATATATACGAGCCTTGTGACTAAAAAAAAAAAATAAAACTAAACTAAAACAGCTTTATTTGACACCTCATCATGCACAATGTGAACAGCACCACACAGGCTTGCTGAAATATTTTCCTTGCATGATTTACAAGTATTGCCTCCCCTCAAATGAAGAGTTCTTTCCTTTAGATAGAAGTGGAGTTTTAAATTCTTTTTAGATCTCCAAAGTACACAGTTGAAACTGGCCCAGTGGTTAGTTCTCACATTCTGAGTTAAATATCAGCTTTACTAGCAATTAAAAATCATACAAATATTTTACAAAAATTCTGGATGAAACCTACACATACATTCTGGTTTTAGGCTAGTACAAAATACTGGCTTCCCAGTTTCTATTCCCTCCCCACACTATAATAAAAATGATCATATTTTAAATTCAATGAGAATGGCATGAGTAATTCAAAAAAGGTCTGCTCATTTCTTGTAAAATGAAACAGACCTATTCTATGACCCGTCAATTGCACTCCCAGAGATTTTCCCAAGAGAAATGAAAATACATGTTTATAGGAAGATTTGTACAAGAATCTCATCACAGCTTTATTCATAATTGCCAAGCACCACAGACATTGATGGACACCAAATGTCCTTCAGTAAAATGGATAAAGTGTCATATATTTATGTAATGGTCTACTATTCCACAATAAAAAGGAATAAGTTACTGTTACATGCAACAACATGGATGAATTTCAAGGAAAACATGTTGAATCAAATACATCTTACACAAAAGAGCACATACTGTATGAATATATTTATAGGAAGTTCTATAACAGGCTTCATTAATTTATGGTGGGGGAAAGTAAGCACGGTAGCTGCCTCTGGAGCAGAGGGTATGAACATTAACTGGAAAAGAGCACAAGGTTTTTGGTGTGATGATAATGATCTGTATTTCAATAGGGGTTCAGGTTGCACGGGTGGTAGTATTTGTCAAAAGTCAGCAATTTGTCACAAAAATGAACTATTGGGACTTCATCAGGATAAGAAACTTTTGCACAGCAAAGAAACAATCAACAAAACTAAAAGGCAACTGACAGAATGTGAGATGATATTTGCAAATGACATATCAGTAAAGGGCTCGTATCCAAAATCTATAAAGAACTTATCAAACTCAACACCCAAAAAACGAAAAATCTAGAGAAGAAATGGACAGAAGACATGATCAGACATTCTCCAAAATAGGCATACATATGGCCAACAGACACATGAAAAGACGCTCAACATCACTCAGCATCAGGGAAATACAAATCAAAGCCATGATAAGATATCACCTCACACCAGTCAGAATGGCTAAAATAAACTCAGAAAATAACAGACGTTGGCAAGGATGCAGAGAAAGGGGAACCCTTTTGCACTGTTCGTGGGAATACAAACTGGAACAACCACTCTGGAAAACAGTATGGAATTTCCTCAAAAAGTTAAAAATAGAACCACCCTATGATCCAGTAATCGCACTACCAAGTATTTATCCAGAGAATACAAAGATAGTGATTCAAAGGGGCGCATGTACCTCAATGTCGATAGCAGCAATGTCCATAATAGCCAAAATATGGAAGGAGCCCAGATGTCCATCAACAGATGAATGGATAAAGAATATATACATATATATGTATATATATATATATATATGAATATTACTTAGCCATCAAAAAGAATGAAATCTTGGCATTTGCAACAACATGGGTGGAGTTAGAGAGTATTAAGCTAAGTGAAATAAATCAATCAGAGAAAGACAAATACCATATGATTTCACTTATATGTGGAATTTAAGAAACAAAACAGATGAACATAGAGGAAGGGAAGGAAAAATAAAATAAGATAAAAGCAGAGAGGGAGGCAAACCATAAGAGACTCTTAACTATAGGGAACAAAGTGAGAGTTGTTAGAGGAGATGTGGGTGGGAGGATGAGGCAATTGGATGATAGACATTAATGAGGGTACTTGATGTAATGAGCACTAGGTATTCATCAACTGATGAATCCCTAAATTCTACCCCAGAACTAATACTACACTAAATGTTAACTAACTTGAATTTAAATTTTTTAAAAAGTTAGCAATCTGTGCATTTCATTTTATGTAAATTTTTCATCCAAATAAAAAGACCAAAACTCTAAGTAATGATATACACCCGAATTAATTAGAGGTGAAATATTATAAAATGTATTTAAATTATTGTAAATTATTATAAAATATATTTAAACTCTGATAGATTAAGGGATGGACAAGTAAAAAAGTATGTGATAAAACAAGTTTGGAAAAATGTTAATAGTAGAATCTATGGACATACAGGTATTCAATATAAAATTCTTTCAACTTTGTTATATGTTTAAAATTATCATAATAAAATGTTGGGCAAGGGGAGAAAATGAGACCATTTCATTCTTTATCTAGAACCTAAGGAAGATTCTCATCTCGATTGGAATAAAACACAAAATCCTGATGCATGGTTTGCACCGCCCTGTATAATCTAGGCCAAAGGGAGCTCTCTGTTTTCATCTAGTATCACTCCATCACGGTGTCATTCTGTTCCAATGACTTTGGTCTCCTGTCTCTTTTTCAAGTATACACCAAGTTTATTTGCCCTCAAAGTGTCTACATACGTGTCTACCTGGAATGCCCATGTCCTGGATCTTCTCATTCTTTCCTAGTCCACTCCCAGCTCAGCTATAACCTCAAAAAGACCTTCCCTTACCAACAAGACTGTGCTAACATACCTAACATTCCCACATCCGTTCCATCACACTGGCCTGATTTATTGTTCACATTCCACTTACCTTTACTGAAATGATATATTCATTTGGAATTGCCTGAGGTCAGAGTTCTTCTAAATACGTGTTTCCAGACAGGTAGCTGATATCTCCATGGAAATAATAGGAACTGCCTGCATAAATAATCATGTAAGGAATACTACCAGTATAAAAGAAAGAAATCAGAATGAAAAGAATCTAAGGGGCGCCTGGGTGGCTCAGTGGGTTAAAGCCTCTGCCTTCAGCTCAGGTCATGACCGCAGGGTCCTGGGATCGAGCCCCACAACCAACCAGGCTGTCTGCTCAGCAGGGAGCCTGCTTCCTCCTCTCTCTCTGCCTGCCTCTCTGCTTACTTGTAATCTCTCTCTCTGTGTGTGTCAATAAATAAAATCTAAAAAAAAAAAAAAAAAGAATCTGACTCTTGGTTTCAGCCCAGGTCATGATCTGAGGGTTGTGAGATCAAGCCCCTGCTGAGGTTGGAGCCTGCTTAAGATTCTCCCTCTCCTGACAAACCATGAGAGACTGCCTATTTGTGATCTCTCTCTCTGTCAAATAAATAAATAAAATCTTTTTTTAAAAATTGAAAAGAATCTACCACTTGAAGAAGAATTTAAAGCATAGTAATTATCTTTAATGACACACAAGAGTATAATATTAATAAGAACCAGTAAAAGAAGTCATAGGGGTTGAAGAAATATTATAATTGAGCTAAAACACAATAAATTGGATAAATAAGATAGATACTACTAATGAATAAGCCAATAAACTGGAAGATAAAATGAAGGAACTTCTCCCAGAAACTATCAGAAAAATGTAAAGGGACTAAAAATATAGAAGAAGGGGCGTCTGGCTGGCTCAGTCGGTGGAGCATGCTTGATCTCAGGGTTGTGAGTTCAAGCCCCACATTGGGTAATAGATTACTTAAAAATAAAATCTCTTAAAAATAAATTAATTAAAATATCAAAGAAAACTAAGAGATAGGGAGGACAGAAATAGAGATACCAATATTTTGAAAATAGGATCCTAGAAAGAGAGAAAATATATAATTTCTAAATATACAATATAACTTCTTAATTGTAGTGAAGAATGAAGTCATTCAACTCAAGAAGCTCAATGAGTAATTCTAACATGAAGTCATTCAACTCAAGAAGCTCAATGAGTAATTCTAACATTGATATGAAAAAATAAATGGCCACAAATCACTAAAGCAACTTTGAAAAAAAGAGCAAAGGGGAGGACCTCCTTGCCAGATATTAAAATGTATTATGATGATACTGTAACACAAGAAGAGAAAATGAAACGATGTGTCAGAATAGACAACTCAAAAATAGATTATTGTATACATGGGAATTTAACATATGTTGAAAAAGACACCATGAATCAATGGGGAAGGTAAGGACTGTTGCAATGGATGCCAGTGGAAAAGGATGTCAATGCATGGATTGAAGACCTATCATAAGCATCGCGGGATCACAGATGAATTACAGACCCAAGAATGAATGTTAAAATGATGTGCATTGGAGAAGCTGATGTAGGAGAGTATCTTTATGAACAAGAGAAAGAACTTATTACATAAAGTCCCAGTAGTACAAGCCATAGGTTAAATTTGATTCATTTGATTAGATCAAAAGTAAAGATGTATTTCCAACAAATAACCATGTAGATAAAGTAAGCAAATGAGTGGTAGATTGAAAGAAATATGTGAAATCTACTAGGATCTAATATGTAAAATAGATTAAAATTCTCTTAAAAAAACAAAAAAGAAGACAAGACTTAAGTTATGAACAGGAAACTCACAGAAGAAACCAAACTTATCAGCCATTAGAGAAATTCAAATTTAAACAGCAGTGATTTTCACTTTATATCCATTATATTGTCAAAAATTAGCTAGCAGAATAATGCCAGGTTTTGGCAGGAATATACAGCTAGAGGAATCCCCGTGCCCTACTGACAGGAATGCAAACTGGTACAGCTTCTGGAGAGAAATGTGGCAATCCCACAAATTTGTAGGGAACATATTCAAGGATGCTCATCACAGCTTTGTCATAAAAGCAAATCAAAGACAAGTTCACAGTCTTCCTTCATGGGAACTGATAAATACAATGCGACAGATGCACAGTGAAGAATATTACACAATATTTAGAAAGACTGTGCTATTTACACAGTTACACAGATAGAACTTACATCAAGAAGCCAAGTTAAAAAGAGAGAGAGAAAGAATGAGGTGAAGTCTACCACACAATAGTATTCCTATAATTTTTCTTTAAAAATTCACATAAAATAGTCATACAAATTTAGCAAAAACTAACAAACAAATGGATCAAGTCCACATACAGAATTTGCAGGGCCTGGAACAAGAATGCAAATAAAGGTCTACATATACCTAAAGATTTAAGAGTTATAACTCAAGTTGATATATTGTTAAATAAAATGTTTTAGGGCGCCTGGGTGGCTCAGTGGGTTGGGGCCTCTGCTTTCGGCTCAGGTCATGATCTCAGCGTCCTGGGATCGAGGCCCGCATCGGGCTCTCTGCTCAGCAGGGAAGCCTGCTTCCTCCTCTCCCTGTCTCTCTGCCTGCCTCTCTGCCTACTTGTAATCTCTCTGTGTCAAATAAATAAATAAATAAATAAAAAAAGAGAAAAAAAGAGTAAAATGTTTTATCCTTTTACTTTAGCAAATATACCTTCCTAATGATAAAATTCAACAGCATATGTAAAGATACCTTTACAAATATATATATGTATATATATAAAAGATATATATATATGCTGATAAAATATCAGCGATGAGATCTTACTTCACTATTATTGCACATGGCTTGGTGTTCTTTTATGGTACAACAATGTCTGGATGAGTAATTATTGAATTACAGACTATTCCTTGGCTGCCATGTGTAACTGTGACAAAAAACACACGAATTCACAAATCCTCCTTCAACCACACAACTTGAACACAAAAAGAAGCAAGAAATGTGCCCAAAGAGAAGTCAAGAAAATACTTAACACTTAAAACGATATTTCATTGATCCATAATCTGTGACATTCATACTGTTTGAGAGCAAGGATTTGACAAAGTCATTTGTCTTTTCTCTTACCTAAGTGTTTGCACTACTCAGACCCTTCCTGCACTGCTGACATTGTCTGTCCTGACACTGGCAACAGCACAATGCACAAACTTTCTGTGTATTTTCCCACAAAAGGATACAGGCAAAAGACACAGAAGTTCTCCCTGGAGTAGTAAGTGGTGTTATTCAGGGGTGTGAATGCTGAGAGAAACAGGTTATTCTGTATCTCTGAACACTGGATTCCAAATGATAGAGGCTCCTGGGTGCTCTTAGATAAATTTGTTTTTGTGGTATTCAGGTCCCTCTAACGTGGAGTCTAAAAGTCAAGAGCCAAGGGTCAAAGGATGACATTACTTGGATACACAATAAATATGTTAGAGTTCATATGGGAGGTTGCTGAACAGAATTAGGAAATGGGGTA
>LNAC01000032.1:7122518-7198471 GCA_002007465.1 Ailurus styani | reverse complement strand
GCTTCCTCCTCTCCCTGTCTCTGCCTGCCTCTCTGCCTACTTGTAATCTCTCTCTCTGTGTCAAATAAATAAATAAAATCTTTAAAAAAAATAAATAAAAAAAAAAATAAATAAAAAAANGAATTAGGAAATGGGGTAAAAACAGAATAGATGAGATAGACAAGAGATGAATAGATAGGGATAGATAGATAGATAGCTGACAGAACGAGGGAGACCTAATGGAATAATAATAATGGTATGTCATAAGCCAAAAAGTATTATTAACTGAAACTTTTCCACTTGTAATCAAACAAAAGAGGAAGAAAAACAAGTAAAAAATATGAGCCAATGGGCGCCTGGGTGGCTCAGTGGGTTAAAGCCTCTGCCTTCAGCTCAGGTCATGATCTCTGGGTCCTGGGATCCAGCCCCGCATCCGGCTCTCTGCTCAGCAGGGAGCCTGCTTCCTCCTCTCTCTCTGCCTGCCTCTCTGCCTCCTTGTGATCTCTCTCTCTGACAAATAAATAAATAAAATCTTTAAAAATATATATTAGCCAAAGTACTATTTGACTGGGTGTTTTTTGGTAACATTTTTCCTACAAAATTCCAAGAGATCATGTATTACGTCCTTCACATTTGATCGGGCAGCACGTCTCATCTTTTTTGTAGCAATACTTGAGGGCTGTACAGTAGTCTCCCCTCACCTTATCCACATGGATATGTTCCAAGGCCACCAGTGGAAATCTGAAACCATGAATGCTACCAAACCCTACATATACTGTCTTTTCCTATTCATACATACCTATAACAAAGGTTATTTATAAATTAGGCACAGTACAAAATTAACAATAACTGGTAATAAAATAGAGCCATTATACCAATACACTGTAATGAAATTTATGCAATTGTGGTCTCCTTCTCTCAAAATATCTTATTGTACTGTACTCCCCCATCTTCTTGTGATGATGTGAGAAAATAAAATGCCTACGTGATGAGACGAAGTGAGGTGAACAATGTAGGCATGGTGACAAAGCCTTAGGCTCCTATCGACCCTCCGACAACATGTCAAAAGGAGGATCATGTGCTTCTGGACCACGGTTGCTCCAGATAAGGGGGGACCTCATGTATGTTTCTTCATCCTTTGATATTCAAAATGTATTCAAATCAATCTTTTTACGTTCAGATTACTCTAGCACCTACATAGACTCTTGCTATCTTCTATTGTTAACTTATGTAATTGTGCCTGATGTTCTTTTTGCAATAAAGGGGTTGAGAAATTCCTCAACATTGTATTCAATGCTGCATGGAATCCTCCTTTTTTGGCAAGATTTGGAGTTTCAATTGAGTTTGCAATTGATTTGCATTTTATCTTGGCATCCAAAAATCTGTAAGGTGAACGTGGAGAAGGCACATGATAAGCACCAAAATCTCTAGTCGTGTTAAAGGGAAGAAAAGGGTAAGTGGGGATTAATTTTTTTGAGGAAAAGTTCATTAGTAAATATTTCCATATTAGAAGGATGTTTGCTTCCCTATGCCAATTTATAACTTTACTTTAGACAAGCTCTTAATCTCAAATTCATTTAGCGAGTGTGATTAAGGCTAACTGACCCAGATGGCAGAATGTTGAATTAGGACACTACTTGAGCAACATATGGATTAATCTCCTTCAATTCATGTATCTTTTATTATCAAACAATTGCAACTCTTCTCCAATATTTCTGGATCTGACAGTGAGAAGAGCTGTGGTGTTCTAGGATTGCCATAGGAAACTCCACAGGAAGAATTTCAAAGGACAACACAACCTAGAAGAGCAGTCATACGTGAGCACAGTGCTGTCAGGGAAAGCAACACACTGACAGTATGTTCAAAGGGAAGACTGTCATTTAACCTGCTCATAAACATGAGTCAGTTTGCTAGTAGTATATTCAAACAGCAATAAGACAAATATGTATTAGAACTACCAAAAAAATTTAATAATTAGGCAAATACAAAAGATTCTAATGAGCACAGTTGTAGATATTTTAAAAATCTTTGAACTCATAGTTTTACAAAAAATTGTCATCATAAACTCTTTGTCTTCCCTTGGCTTTAGTCACCTCCTTCTACTGTCTTATTTCATTTTGCTCAGATAGTCAGAAATGTACTGGTACTAACGTCTCAATCATTTAGCAGCTGACTAAAGAGTTGGATTTCTTGAGCACCTTTGACCCTTCTTCTCTTCCTCTGCTTAGCGGGCAAGTCTTTCCTGAGGTTCAGGAAGACACAAAGGAGCAGAAACATTAATCACTTAATTCTAGGAAGACTGGTAAGAGTTTTATGAGAAGAAAAGTGTGTGCTATGATATTAGTGTTCTTCAGAGAAAACAGAACCAATCTGATGTATATACATTTCTATTTTTAAGTTGAGTTAAATGAACCACCATTGCTCCACAGTAGGAATCATCTCTTCAGGGAGGCTACTACTAAAAACAAAGATGAAGTCCTCTCTTTGCTGAAAGGTGATGTGGTTTACCCCTAAAGAGCTATTTTGTGGGGGCACCTAAGTGGGGCTCAGTCATTAGGAATCTGCCTTCAGCTCAGGTCATGATCCCAGGGTCATGGGATAGAGCCCCACATGGGGCTCCCTGCTCAGCAGAGAGCCTGCTTCTCCCTCGCCCACTCCCCCTGCTTGTGTTCCCTCTTTTGCTGTGTCTCTCTCTCTCTGTTAAATAAATAAATAAATAAATAAATAAAATCTTTAAAAAATATATCTGTTTTGTGAAGTAATAATCTTCGCCACTTAGAAACTTCACATGGGTGAAATTGCAGTTATATGATTAAGCAAAATGGTCTGGTTTTCTTCCTGATGGACCAGGCATTCAACAAATACTTCTTATTGCCTCCCCCTATCCTGTATCAAAGTATTAAGGAGGGGCACCTGGGTGGCTCAGTCGTTAAGTACTGCCCTCAGCTCAGACCCTGGTCCCCACATCCGGGCTCCCTGCCCAGCAGGAAGCCTGCATTCCCTCTCCTACTCCCCCTGTTCGTGTTCCTGCTCTCGCTGTTTCTCTCTCTGTCAAATAAATAAATAAAATCTAAAAAAAAAAAGTATTAAGGAAGAACTCTTTGACATCAAGTTAACAGAAGATAAACCCAGCTCTGTTTTACTGTGTCCCACTTTTAGAGACAGATGTTAACTGGGAGCAGTACTCTTTAGGTTTCAAGTAACAGAAGCCCAATTCAAATTGCCTTAAGCAAACAAAAGAATTTACTGGATTATGCAACATTGAGGTTTAAGGATGTCACATGCACAAACTGCTCCAGGGATTGAGGATGATCATCAGGAAGCTCTCTTCATCTCTTGGCTACATTAAGAGACAGCCTTTTCCTAAATTGTAATCGAGTCCATCTTTGGTCTGTATTTTTCCACACAGTGCCAGATTTACCTCCTACCAATTTAACGATCCCAGTAGAGAGAACCTCCCTCATGAGGGTTCCACAAATGTGCCCAGTGACTCTTATCAGACAGGCCTGAGGCCATGCCCACTTCTGGAGCCTGAGAGTAGAGTTAGCCCCACACTTGGCGATGGCTGACAGTGAACTAATGGTGGCAATAAGACATCTCCCAAAAGGAAAAATGGTATACCAAGAAAGCAAAAACAACAAATTTCCACTGTAACACAGTAACTATATTTGAAACTTTAAATAAATAAATAAAACATTTTCCAATAGCCTTGGAATAATCTAGCAAAGACAGAACTTTCCAGGGACTCAGGTATCTTGACTTCTTGTTTAGATTAAGGCCTCTAATTATGTGAGCTTTCCAAGTAATTTATCTTCTCAGGATATCTATTTCATATGTGTTAAATGAGAGAATTTGATTAGAAACTCTTTAACTTTTCTTTTAGGCCTCAATGCAACAGTTCCTTAATAATGGCTATAAAACAACACAATCTATAACTTGAGTTTCCAAAAAGATAATGACTGTATAAATGGCTTTCCTTTATATCATTAACATTTTGGGTATTTCTTCAGATTCCTTCCTTTCTTTCTTCTTTCCTTTTTTACTTTTTTCCTTCTCTCCCTGATGGCGGCCAAGAGGTGGCCAGGGCCCATATGAGGGTCTTAGAGGACAAGAAACCAGCCCAGCAGAAATAGAAGTCCATACAAGAAGGGTGTCTGAGTGAGAAGGGTGTCTCAGGGTCCACACAAAGAGGGTTGCCACATGGGGCTGCAGCCTAGTGAAGTCAAGAGAGCGATACTCAGAGAGATTGAAGAAGTAAGTAAGTATGATGAGGATAATGGTAGCAATATTTCTCAGTGCCAGAGAAGAAAGGTACAAATACAGAAAGAAGGAAAGCTGGAATATATCCTGTGGTGCTGAGCTGGAATGGGAGACATTAAGTGTGACCTCATGTTTTGCAATATAGATAAATATAAATAATTAAGATAGAGAAGCATGTGTGTGTGTGTGTGTGTGTGTGTGTATTTTTTTCTAATGCTGTCCACTGAAAGGAAATGGGAGCAATAATATCTCAGTAGCAAGAAGCACATCTATCAGCCAGACTTGCACTTCTAAATATCACTCTCCACTAAGTAGAACAAAAGTGCTTGGAAAAAGTGGCGAATTCTAGGACTTGAACAAGGAAAGAACAAGATTATCCTAGAACATATGCAAAAAATCATAGAGGCATGTCAAACAGACTCAGAAACCATTTGAAAAGGCTGTTACAAGCCAAATCTGGAATAATTTGAACATCACAATAAACAGTAAAAGCAGTGAATTATAACACAATGACAATGAAAGGAGCCAAGATGTCCATCAACAGATGAATGGATAAAGATGTGGTGAATATATACAATGGAATATTACTCAGCCATCAAAAAGAATGAAATCTTGCCATTTGTAAAGACATGGATGGAATTAGAGGGTATTATGCCAAGTGAAATAAATCAATCAGAGAAAGACAAATACTGTATGATTTCACTTATATGTGGAATTTAAGAAACAAAACAGATGAACATAGAGGAAGGGAAGGAAAAATAAAATAAGGTAAAAACAGAGAGGGAGGCAAACCAAAAGAGACTCTTAACTATAGGGAACAAAGTGAGGGTTGTTGGAGGAGAGTTGAGTGGGGGGATTAGGTAATTGGGTGATGGGCATTAATTACAGCATTTGATGTAATGAGCACTGGGTGTTATATGCAACTGATGAATCTCTAAATTCTACCCCTGAAACTAATAATACAGTATATGTTAACTAAATTGAATTTAAATTAAAAATTAAAAAATTAAAAATTGTTAAAATTTTAAAATTTTTTAAATTAAATTTAAAAATTTAAAAATAATAAATTATAAGATAAAATGTGAGTATAATATATTAAAATGATTTATTTAAATATATTTAATATATATTAATTAATACATATTTAAAATCTATGATATAAATTATTTAAATTTAAAATAATATAAATATAATATAATAAATATAAAAATAAAATAAAATAAAATAATAAAAAATTAAAAATTTAAATTAAAAAATTTTTTAAATTAAAAAATTAAAGAAAAAAAACCAACAGGCCCACCTGGGTGGCTCAGTCAGTTAAGGATCTGACTCTTGATTTCAGCTCAGGTCGTGATCTCAGAATTGTGAGACTGAGCCCTCGCATCCAGCTCCTTATGATTTTCTCTCTTCCAGTCTCTATGCCCCACCCTCCCTGCTCACACTCTGTCTCAAATAAATAAATAAATAATAAATACAGAGAAGGAGGCAAACTATAAGAGACTCTTAAATATAGAGAACAAACTGAAGATTACTGGAGGAGAGGTGGAGGAGCGTTGGAGGGCTAGGTGGTTGACGGGCATTAAGAAAGCCACTTGGGATGAGCACTGGGTGTTGCATGTCAGAGATGAATCCGTAAATCCTACTCCTGAAACCAATACTACACTACATGTTAAGTAACTGGAATTTAAATAAAATTTTTAAAAAAGAGAAAAAAGAGTTACCAGTAAAAAAAAAAAAAAAGATTTTAGTTGATCTCAAGGTATCGCCCCACAAATATTTATTAAGTAGGTGGAAAAGCAACTTTATAATAGAAAAACAAAGCAAATACATCTTGATAGTGATTACTATTAACTCCCCTGGTAATGGGACAAAGAGCCACAGTATGTTCCTGATAGGATATAATGGGAAGAACAGAGAATTACTTCTGTCATATCCTGCAAAAATGCAAAACTTGGCTGTAATCATGAGGATACAATGGACAGATTCAGACTGATAGACATTCTGTAAAATGACTGGCTTATTGTATTAAAAAATATCAAGGTCTTGAAAGTGAAGAAAATACTAAGGAAATGTTCTAGATTGATATAGACTGAGACCTTGACAACTGGGTAGTGCAACACATTGTCCTGAATAGGATCTCTTTGCCGTAAAAATCACTGTTACAATAATGGGAAACTTAAATGCAGTCTCTGGACAAAAGATTTCTGGGACTTCTTTGTAATATTCTTGTAACTTTCCTGTACATTTAAAATTATTTCAAAATTAAAATAGGTAAAGAGATACTTCTCCAAACTGTTTTGCTTTGCTTATGCATGCAGTCTTTCTGTACATGACTGGTATTATGAATTTGTCTACCTCTTATTGAGCATTTTGGAGCTAAAAAGATAAATGAATGAGAGTGACGATTCGTATGAATTTTTCTTATTATAAAAGTAATATATGTTATTACAGAAAATAGAGATAAGCATGAAAAGGAAAATAAGAACTATTCAAATCTGCTCTCTCCCCCCAACCTTACACGCACACCCTGGAATGTTAACTTGGAAGTTGCTTCTAAAGACCAAGGTACAAAAGATATTAGATATAAAACTGAGTTATGGGTGCCTGGGTGGCTCAGTTGGTTAGGTGACTGCCTTCAGCTCAGGTCATGATCCCAGGGTCCTGGGATCAAGTTCTGTATGGGACTCCCTCCTCAGCGGGGAGTCTACTTCCCCCTCTCTCTTTGCCCCTCCCCCACTTGTACTCTGTTTCTCTCAAATAAATAAAATCTTTTTCAAAAATTTAAAAAATAAAATTGAATTACGAGACAGACTGCTAAGATGTGAATTTCAAAGGAAATCTTCAAGAATTATATATGCAACACTTGGCGCCCTTCCTGGATCCAAAAAGAGTAGAGTTTGTGAGAAAACTGTAAGGAAGATTCCTTTGGAGACAGCTCCTCAGACTAGAGGCTGCAGGTCTCGGAGTCCTGACCTGCGTCACTCTCTCTAGCGTCAGGCATGGTGAAGGCCCACACGTCATTCTGATCTATAATCAGATCCCCAATACTGAATCCCTGACTTTGTACCTTCTTTAATTAAACAGCATGTCTGGATCAGACTAAAAAAAAAAAACTGGCAATAGCCTCACTGTGACAGCTACTAGTTCCACCTCTGTAATGTTTAATCCCCGTGGAAGTAAATCACTAACAGCCTAGTATGGAATTTTGTTTTTGTTTGTTGTGTCTTACTTGTTTTTGTTCTCGTTTTCGTTTTTGTAGTGGTGATGCAATGTGAGGAAGAGAGAGAGATGTTAAACCAAACTCTGTCTTCTTGATTTTAACAGGGCTGATTTGCCAAACTCAGCTGTCCCTCTGGCCATCACTATCTGCTCCCACGCTATTTTTTCCATTCAGTAAAAATGGGAATATATGTGGTCTTCTGCAAAAAGCAAAGAAAGAAGAAAGACTGCTTACCGAGAGCCCTTCCAGGAAGGTTCAGCTTCCAATTCTCAGCCTGATATTAATTCCTGGCGTCCATCTGCAATACATTTCACTGCTCAGCAGCCAAAAACTAGGGCTTCTTACCCGAGTGGCTTCTCCTTGGCTATTGATTATTTTTTTCTTTCTAGTTTGAATTTATAGTACAAAGTTCTTTTCAAAGAGAATATCAGTCAAACAACCCCAGAATTATCAGAGCTAGACTATTAGGTAGATACGGTCAAAGGCCCTTCAGAGATTAGATACACATCACCATTACTGGATTGCTGTGACCCCACTGACCCTGAGAAATCTTGCCTCATTACTATTTTCTTAGAAAGTAGATCCTTTCTTCAAATCAAAAAACTCGTTACACCTTAAGACCCTGGCCTACGGGTTTACTTTAATCTCACACCAGCCTGCTGAGCCCTTGTTCTGCAATGCTCAGCTTATTCTGAACTCCTCAGGGAAGAGACTTTTCACTTCGGCCACTGTCTGCCTCCCCTGGGACCCCCTACAGAGGCTCTGGCCTGGCCTGTTATACACTGGACATGGTACCATAGTTTCCATTTTAAGTATGTCTCTTCCCCTAATCCTCCAATGTTTAGGCTTCCCCTCATATCTATACCCAAAGTACAGTGAAAAATAGAACTTGATCTTCCCTTACATAAATGAAAATTAAGTGACTAAGAGCTGAACATCTTTTTCGTGATTAATCACTGGGGTACCGCATCAACAGGGGCATCTTATGAACACCCCTGGATCCCACACACACACACACACACACAGGTCTATCTTGAAGAAGGAAATAATGTGGACACGGGCAGGGTTTGGGCACCTGAAGCAAAGGGTAAAGGAACCAACATGTGAAAAACGCCTGGTACATACCACCTTCACATAGGGCATGCTCACACTTCAGTCCTGACCACAGCACTCATGCTCCTGGAGGCCTGCTTTGCACCAACAGGCCGTCAGTCCCCCAATCCCACACGTCTGCCTTGAATCCTGGCTAAGGCACTCACTCATGATGACTTCAGGTATGTTATTTAACCACTTTGGACCTCATTTTCTCTTCGAGTAAATGAGAAAATCATGCTTAATTTATAAGGTTGGGGTTTTTTTTAAGATTTTATGTATTTATTTGAGATAGAGAGATAGTGAGAGAGAACATGAGTCAGGGGAGGGGCAGAGAGCGAGGGAGAAGCAGACTCCCCGATGAGCAGGGAGCCTGACGTGAGGATCCGGGGACTCCGAGATCATAACCTGAGCCGAAGACAGATGCTAAACGGACTGAGCCACCTCGGTGCCCCTGTACAGTTGTTTTATTTAAGACCAAAAATAATGAATGTGAAGCACCTGGTTGATGCTCACTAGACATAGCTATTATTATTGTCTTTATTCTTCAAAGAAGGAAACAGGCTTAAAAGAATGTAAGCCAAGGCCACTGATTCCTTAATTTAAGAGGCACTCAATGTATCAGTCACCTTTTGATATGTGCTTGATTTTCCTTCTTCGGGAAAGGTTTTCCAAGGTAAGGTGTTTCAAGGGACAAGACAGACCCTAAGGATGGAATGGAGGAGGTACTGTCTGGATTGGGAGACTGTTGCCTTTTATACCTCCCATTTCCCAGCACTTTTTCTCTCCTGGTGCCAAAACACCTTTCCCAGATGCAAATTTTATAACCAATCATTACTGCAGAACTTTGCTTTTAGATATCTGTCAACTCATTTCCCGGGAGTCTCAAACCACATGTACATTGCCTGCATTAAACACCACATGGGTAAGAGTTAACATTGTCCTTTGGGAAAAAAAAAACCACTCTAATGAAAGAATGAATCTATGCCTAACATCAGGTTAGAGCAGAGGAGATCAAGCCTCTAAGACACTAGTAAGCATTTCAGATCCTCTTGGAATAAAACAACATTTACTGGAAGTCTTAAGATAAAACCTTTCCTGTTGTTTCGTAAATTGGTTCTTCTTGTTAGGTGCTTCCTTTTTTTTTTTTTTTTTTTTTTCTTTCACTATCTCAGAATTGAGAAATGTCATAAATGTTTACTGAAAAGTCCTGGACCATAATCAGTACTTGTGCAAACCTCAAAATACTTGGTTGATTCAGTTTGTGAAGCTTCCACTATTGCTCAATTGGCACACCCTTCTCAAATTCCTTAGAGCCCTGCAAATCTGAAACCATCAGAGAAGGTTAGTTTCTTTTGTTCCATCCCATGTGAAAAAAAAAAAATCTTTCACCTTCTTGGAAAATCTAAGCTCTCCTATACTCTAGGCCAAGTAAACACAGTAACCAACACTACACACACACACACACACACACACACACACACACACACACACACATGCTTTACCCATGGCCTGCCCACCTGCTTTACTGTAAGGTCATGTCTCCTGCTTCCTCCTCCAGCTCCTGGAACTCTGTGCATAAGCTATGATATCTGTCTCCCCCAAACACAAAGAGTACTGCTTATAAATGACATTACAAGCCTGATTTTACTCAGTGGGAAATTAACATAGAAGATTCATAGATTTTAGAGATGGATTCCAATTTGGGGACACATATGGCAATCAAAACTCAAAGAATAGCACAAATGCCACTTATCCTCGTGGTTCTCAGTAGTTCTCCCTCTCACTCTCTACCACCCATCTCTTTTCTCTTGCACCCACAACCCCTGTACTTGATGCCCACGCAGAGGTAGGAACTAAATCAGAGCAGCAATTCTGTCTGAATTATCAGACTCATAGAGCACTGAGACTCATAGAGGTCAAATAACCTGCCCAAGGTCAAATAAGTGGGTAGTTGCAGAATCAAGACTTTTTTCAAAGATTTTATTTATTTATTTGAGAGAGAGAGAGAGAGAGAGAGGAGGGTTATGTAAGGGGCAGAGGGAGAAGCAGACTCCCCGCTGAGCAGGGAGCCCAATGTGGGGCCCAATCTTGGGACTCTGGGATCATGACCTGAGCCGAAGGCAGATGCTCAACCGACTGAGCCACCTAGGAGCCCCCAGAATCAAGATTTAAATCCCTGATCGATCTACCTTCAAATCTTATACTTTTTTCTGTACGATACTGATGAGAAATGGGATGAGAAGGAAGGACATAACCAGAAGTCTGCTCCATGTCTCAACTTACTTAGGACCATGTACTTTCAGAGTTAAAAAAGCAAGTGCTGGTTACATACAAGCCTTCAGCAAATTATCTATGCTCTTTTTATATTTCAGCCAAATGAGATCTGACCCCTGGCGATGTAAAAACTTCACGCATCCACCAGTCAACACGTATGAAAAACAAGAGTAATAGCTCCACTGTGGAGGTGATCTTTAATCAGAGTCTTAAAAATGAGTAAACACTTACCAGCCAGTTGGGGAAATAACATTTCAGACATAGCACCTTTAATCAGTAAAGCACTTTCTGAATATTACTGCATTTGACACTAAAGAAGAAGAAAAAGAAAAAAATTTGTGAACTATATGGGACTTTATCATTATCCCCATCTTGAAGATTAGGAAACTAAGGATGAGGGAGGCTGAGCTGCGTACTGTACGTCCTCACAAAACGACACATTCAGGCAAAGGTGTACAGAGAACACAGTGAGGAGGAGAGCTTTGTGTCTGTGTAGTGTTATTTTTTTAAGGTTTTATTTATTTATTTGAGAGAGAGTGAGAGCATGAGAGAAGAGAAGGTCAGAGGGAGAAGCAGACTCCCCATGGAGCTGGGAGCCTGATGCGGAACTCTATCTTGGGGCTCCGGGATCATGACCTAAGCCAAAGGCAGTCGCTTAACCAACTGAGCCACCCAGGTGCCCCTAGTATTAAAAATGATGAAAGAGAACAGTTTAGACACCAACAACTTCATCCAATGATCCATGAAGAGGGCAGCCTCTATTCCCAAGGATCCAGAAAACTGTAAAATGGGGTGGAAGGCAGGAAACTTTATTGGATAAAGAATAAGGAACAAAAAAGAGAAAAATAGGAAAATGAATAAGGAAAAATAAAATATGTATAGAGTCCAGTGTTGGCTTGGCTTCCTGAAACTGGCTGACTGGATATACTGTGTATCTGGTCAAGGGAGCATTCAAAGCAAAGGAAAGTTATGTAAGGACGGACTTGGCACTGGAGACAGGAGTGGATCCACCTTGGGCTAAGAAATTCACTTGAACAATGAGGTCATTAGGGTGGCACACCCTGATCTGATAGGACCAGTAGCCTTAGAAAAAGAGACAGATACCAGGCCTGTGTGGCACAGAGTAAAGGCCATATGGAAACCCAGCAAGCATGCAGACGTCTACAATCCAGGAAGCGAAGTCTCCCCAGAAGCCAACCCTGACAGCACCTTGATCTTGGACTTCCAGCCCCCAGGACTGCAAGAAAATAAATTTCTGCTGTTTACGCCCCCACCCACCCACNGTATTTTGTGATGACAACCCTAGCAGACAAATCCACTGCCCCACAGAGCAGGTGGAGCCCTAGATCAATTACAGAGACACGATCCAGAGAGCAATCAGAGCACGAGACCGTGATTGCCCTTGGCCCTGCACCTGCAGTGTGGTGCTCTTTCTGGCATTTATACCAGAACTCCGGAAGGCAAACTACTGAGGAAAACTGAGTAGCTCAGTTAATTTAACGTGTATATACTGAGCTCCCTCAATGAGCTAGAGGTGAGGAATCCAGAGCATAATTGGACCAGGTGAACATGTAAACAAATAAATGTGAGGCCTTATGAGAAGTGCTATAATAAAGGCAGGGTAGATAGAACATGGAATTGGAACCAGATTTATCTGTCTTTGCATTCCAGCTCTCTGATTTACTCTCATATTCTGAACGAGGGCAAATTATCTAGCCTTTCTCTCCAAGTCTGGATTTCTCATCTATAAAATGAGTTTAATGCACACACCCCATAAAACTATTGTGAGAACAAATGAGCTATTTTATGCAAAGCAAATCTAAAGTACATGACATACAGTAGATACTCAATAAAGTGTGTATATTGTCATTATTGTAATTAGGTACAAGGTCTATTGAGAGCAATCATAAAAGGATTCTCACTTCTACACTGAAATATTGAGGAAGACTTCCTAGAGAGAGTCATATTTAACCTGAGTTTTAAAAAATGAGTAGGCGTTTAGCTGGATAATGGAGAAAGTGTAGTTGAAAATGCAGTTCAGAAAAAAAAAAAGAAAGAAAAAGCAGTTCAGGTACAGGGAACAGCAAGATGAAGATAAAAAGATATGAACAACCTCTCCCTCCCCTTCTCTCTCCATCCCTCTCTGCTCACGCACACTCTCTTTCACTAAAATGAATAAATAAATAAAATATTTATATTAAAAAAATTGCAAGTTGAAGGAACAGTTAATTAAGATATGGTACAGACTGCATATGACAGAGACTCAAAGCAGCAGAAGCTTGAATTTGATAGTTCATTCTGCTCTCACATAAAACTGAGCAGGTATGATTTCTCTGCTCTGTAAAATCATCCAGGTCTCCGTTCCTCTTATCTTTTTGTCTTTAGCCATATAATCCAGTGTGGCTTACCATCACATGCATTGTTTCAGTAAGTGAGAAGACAGACCCGGGGAAGAGGAGAGAACCTTTCCAAGAGCAAAAGCCTGAAGTTGCACACAGATCTTCTACTCACATCCTCTTACCCAGGAATCAGTCACATGGACACACTGCACTGCAAGGGAACCTAGAAAACATGGTCTGTGTTGAGAGGCCATTTTCCCAGGCCAAAGTCTTACTTGCAGATTTTACACTTTTGTTCCGAAACTGCTAGAAGTTCACTGTAAGAACTATGTTTGATCAGGGTCTCCTGGGTGGCTCAGTGGGTTAAGTGTCCAACTCTTGATTTCAGCTCAGGTCACAATCTCAAGGTTGTGAGACTGAGCCCAACGTCAGGCTCTGTGCTGGGCATGGAACCTGCTTAAGACTCTCTCTCTCTCTCTCTCTCTCTCTCTCTCTCTCCCTCTCTCTGCCCCTCCCCCTACTCTCTCTCTCTCTCAAAAATATGACTGTATTTCCTTCTATGAGCCAGCAAAATTCTGTTTTTTCTTTGTTATAGAACTTAACATAATGTAGACCTAAGTGCCTAACTCAGTGGCTCTCAATCTGCTTCCCTCCTGGAATCACCTTGG
Source organism: Ailurus styani (assembly GCA_002007465.1). NCBI lineage: Eukaryota > Metazoa > Chordata > Mammalia > Carnivora > Ailuridae > Ailurus > Ailurus styani. Next base: position 7,184,636 of record LNAC01000032.1, on the reverse strand, counting down.
AAGTTCTAAAAAATATATTGGAGAACCCAGGTGACACTCTAGCAGCATCCAACAGACTTCCTAAAAGGGAAGCCCAGCAACCAAGTGATCATATGTGCAGCCACGGTTGAGAACCACCACCGTAACTGGACTGTGAGCTCCTCGAGGGAAAAGACTATGTCTTGGTCATTCTAAAATTCATCACAGTGTCTGACACGGAGATACTCATATTTTAGGTAAATGACTGGATGGACAGATGGGTGAAAGGCTAGTGTCTGCTGTGCTCAAGGTATTCACTATAAAGTAAGAAAAATACAGCTGGTACACAGAGAGTTGAGGGGATACGAGCCGATAGCTGTGGCGTGGTTGCCACTGTGTTTTTACAACAGAGATTCTGATCTGAAAGAAAGCCTAGTTAAATGCATTTAATGGACCACTTTCATTCCTAAGCCAAACAGGAAAGCCTCAATTACACTGCTGATTAACATCTAATTTTTAAAAAGAAGGAAGGAGTCGTCACACAGGACTGTGTCACTTACAAGGAATAAAAATGAAAATGCTATAAACAATGAGGGAGTACAAAGACGAAATCTTGGAAGTGAAACTCAGGGCTCCCATTAGCCCTGTCCCAATATCTCCTTCCCAGGGAAGACTAAGTGGTTTGACTTGGTTTGATTTGGTTTTATGGTGACTTTCCTCCACTGTTACGATTATTTCCAGGTCACCTGGCTGCTCTACTCTCTTCTACTCTACAAGCAGTGCTTTCATCCAGCTAGATAATCCAACATTTGGATATTAATCCTTCTAAGGCACTTAGCCAAGATCATTCTGCCCTAACTACACCACACCCCAGTTAAGTGTCACTTAGCATCTGAACTGAGCCCAGATCCTTTGATATCAAACACTACTCACAGCAGCTGAGCAAATTAAATGACTCATCCTAAACAAGTGGAGCATTTATAATTAATACACTTCCCAGTGCAAATTAAATGAATAAATGAGTAAACTATGGAAACAAATGACATTTGGACAAGTCTTCTCTTCAGGTCAGCTTGCGTATTTATGTTTGATGAGGAAAGAAAAAATTCTTACTACTTCCCTAGAGAGGAAGTTATTAGAATAATGTGAAATATTGTCCAGCATAAAATTTCATAACATGTACACTCAAAAACATCTCTAATATAAAAGAAAACAAAAATTTGTATTCAACCAAAAAAACAGGGCAAAAGAAATTCAGGCACAGAAAACAGGTTTAAGGCCAAACCTAAGTGTTATCATCTCCTGAGACACAACAATGATGTCTTCCAAGTTTTGGAAAATGGTGCACCAAGTTTCTTGAATCTTCTCTTTCTCTGGAGTGAGACCAATCTGGGAAGTGTTCTAACTCCGTTCTAACTCCCAGTTGGCAAGAACCAAGACGGAGGGCCAGGAAATACACAGGATATCACCTTTGGTGCAACCATCAGTGGCAACCTTCCAAGCGGTAGGGCTGACAACTGACCTTATTATAACTTTGTCATGACATGGCCAACACCTGACGCCGGCACTCACAGAACTTTGGTCAGCAAAGCAACACTACTCATCTATTTGACCTTTCCTCCCTTCTAGGAGGCTGATCTTTCCCTGGTTCTCCTCCTTATTCACTGATTCCACATCTTTGTTGACTTTTTTTCTCTTTTCCCAAATATTAGCTTAATTTTCTGTCCCTTTGCCTCACTTCTGGCCTCCAAATGTGAGTCTCTAGCCCATCTTGTCTCCCTTTTCAGATTCCTATCAAAGTCTCCAACTGCCTACTATTCATTTCATTTGAATGTCCAAGTATCCAAAACAAAACTTGATTTCATTTTACAAAATCTGCTCCTCTTCCCTTTTTTTCACCATAGGTTCATGATCTTAACCATTCATCAAGTGTTCCATACTCATGGGTGGCCAAGAGTTCTTGATTCTACCTTAAAATGCTGTCACAGAATTAATCTCTACTCTCTGTTCCCTCTTGCAATATTTTCCTCAGGCTCTCATTCCTCTTTGTTCTAATCTAAGCTAATACAATAGTCTCCTAAGTTATGTCAACTTCCTGTCACTTGTCTTTTCCCCCACTTCTTTTTTTTAATTTTTTTTTAAGATTTTATTTATTTATTTGACACACAGAGAGAGAGATCACAAGTGGGCAGAGAGGCAGGCAGAGAGAGAGGGGGAAGAAGGCTCCCTGTTGAGCAGAGAGCCCGATGTGGGGCTCCATCCCAGGACCCTGAGGTCATGACCTCAGCCAAAGGCAGAGGCTTAACCCACTGAGCCACCCAGGTGCCCCTCTTTTTCCCCCGCTTCTGAGACCATCCCCCTGACTTTATCTTCTTAACAAACAACAAATCCAATTTTGTCACAAACCTATTATAAGTTTGTGCTGACTCTCCCTTGTCTATTAGATTAAGTCCACACTTAATCAGAAGGGCCATCCACACAAGGCCCTTCCCAGTATGACCCCAACCTACTTGTCCAGCATCACTGATATGCTTCACTACACTCAAAAACGAATTTCTCTTTATCTCCCAAACTGCACCCTTGCTACTTTTTGCTTATGTTATGCCTTCTGCGTGAAATGTCTGATCTTCCCTACTCTATCCCCATTCCAACCTGGAAAACGATTTTTTCATTAAAAAAATAAATAAACAGATCAAATTTCACCTGACTAGAAAGGCTTCTATGTTTTTTCTCAGGGTCTACACCATTCCACATTTGACGAGCTGGGCATATAATTCCAAGAGTTAAGGAGGCATCATGCTAGAACTAAGCTCCTTGAAACAGACAGGAATTGTGTCTAACCACCTCACCACTGTATCTCCAGCATCTAACATTTCGCCCAGCATATAGTCACTCTTCAGTTTATATATTTTTAATGAATGAATCTCTTACCCTCAAGCTTTAGAGCACAGACGCAATAACCAGCATTGAAATAGAATATTGGGGGGAGGGAGACGGCTAGGGAAATAGATAAAAATACAGGTCAGAACTTAAAGCAAAAAACCTAGGCAGAGGGAAAAACTAGGTTTGAAGACTATCAAAGAGACATCCTAGAAGGCCAGATAAGAGATAAGGTTCAAAGGCTCAGATAGGGCAGAGAGGTAGTGGTTATAGGTGCTAATCCAGGTGAACACCCAGGCAGGAAGATTGCCTTCTGAGATCACCTGGTTCATTTACAAGTAATGCCTTGTGTTGCAGTTTATCTGTTCACATGCCTGAAACACCCACCAGCCTGTGTGTTCCTTGTAACCAACCACCCTGGCTTATTCATCTTTATATCTGAGCACCTGGTACTATGCCCACTACTTAGCCATAGTTCTCCTGTAAACTTCTTGCTGCACTGTGAACCCTTACACATAATAAATGATTGTGCAGGGCCTGAGTTCCATTGCTGGAACCACTAATGAAAGCAGATGTGGAGATAGGGAAGCCGACAGTATCACTGTGTTGGGTGAGATTATGCACGTCCAAAGCACACGTGATGCCTGAGAAGTTTGCTTTTCTCAGCTTATTTTTAGGGCAATGACTCTGAACTTTGTGGCCCAGGACTATTTCTACCTCAGCTTCAGTAAGGTTTTTACCTTTAGAAGAGGTGCTAAACAGCTCAAGCTAAATAAAATACATAATTGAGGAATTCTTGCCATGATTCAGTCAATTCTTCTCTGGCAGGCTGATTTTCACACTGAAGATCTCCATTGGCACTTACAATCTGGAAGAAGATGGTCCTGCCTGGTTAGACTCAGAATATACTCAGCCCTATATTTTCAAAGAGCAATTTTTAAAAGAGTAACCCAAAATTATCCACCCATAAGCTTTTCCATACCCCATTTTGATACAACGCAAGTATGAGCTTCTCAGATAACTATTACGCATGAGGACTCTTAAGGAGTGACCACAACTTTTGTACATACCTCTCATCCAAAGGTGGGGCGCATGTGCCCATCCTATGAATTTGGGTGGGCCTGTGACTCTTTTGACAGAGGAGGCAATACCATGTGATTTTTAGAGTGATGTCACAGAAAGCCATGCAGTTTCTCCATTGCTAAGCCTTGGAATCACCTGAGCCTCCATAGAAGAAATCTGACTACCCGGAACCGGCCATGATAGAGCTAGGTAGAGACAGAGACTCCACCGACAATCCCAGCTGAGTTGCTTCTTCAGCCTTCACAGCCCAGGAGAGATGTGTAATGGAGGAGCTGTCTTAGAAATAGATCTCCAGGGCGCCTGGGTGGCTCAGTGGGTTAAAGCCTCTGCCTTCGGCTCAGGTCATGATCTCAGGGTCCTGGGATCAAGGCCCGCATCGGGCTCTCTGCTCGGCAGGGAGCCTGCTTCCTCCTCTCTCTCTCTGCCTGCCTCTCTGCCTACTTGTAATCTCTCTGTCAAATAAATAAATAAAATCTTTAAAAAAAAAAAAAGAAAAAAAAAGAAATAGATCTCCAACCCCAATCATTCAAGTCACCTCAGCCATTTGAGTCATCCTACCTAAGACCCTAGAGCCATTTCTGCTGTGCTCTCTCCAAGTTTCTTGTCAGCCCTCATTTCATAGCCCAGGCTGCTATAGCAACTACTCAATGTCCATTAAAAAAAAAGATAGTCCAGGGGCACCTGGGTGGTTCAGTCAATTAAGCATCTGACTCTTGATTTCAGCCTAGGTCATGATCTCAGTGTCGTGAGATTGAGCCCCACATCGGGATCCACATTCAGCAGGAGGTCTGCTTGAGAGTCTCTCTTTCCCTCTCCCTCTGCCCTTCCCCCCTGCTCGTGCTTTTTATCTCTCTCTCTCTCTCTCTCTCTCTCTCTCTCTCTCTCTCAAATAAATCAACAAATCTTTTTGAAAAAGAAAAAGACAAAGACAAAGAAAAAAGATAGTCCAAATCCAGGTCCATTGAGAGAAAGGAGAAGCTGAATTCAAGACTCATGAGGTTCACATCTGTGTACATATGGATTTGGGAATGAATGAGCATGTAGAAGTGTGTGGAAGGGTGGACATCAGGTTGTGAATGCTTGTCACTTGTGAGGCCCAGGAGAAGGGGGTAGGTGAAAAAGGAGGTGGGAAAAATGATTAATCATTCATTTTTTTAATTTATCTTTATACTATTTTACTCACACTAAACTCACATAAGTTTTGCAACTTTTGAAGAGAGACTAAAGGTGAAAATGTTGTTGTGGTGCCTGGGTGGCTCAGTAGGTTGAGCGTCTGACTCTTGATCTCAGCTTAGGTCTTAATCTTGGGGTCTTGAGTTCAGGCCCCATGTTGGGCCCAACACTGGGTGTGGAGCCTACTTTAAAAAAAAAAAAAGAAAAAATTGTTGGCTTCAATTTTTTTTAAAGCCTTAGAACTTGCCGACTTCCTTTATCCTTCTCACTTCCTTCCACCCTCATATGGTGATGTTTGCTGATCTACTCCTGAAGTTCTGCATCCTATAGCACCTGAATTAAAATTAGAAATTTTAATAAAGAAGGCACGAGGTCACTCAGAGGACAGAGGCCATTTTATGTGACTGAGGTATGACTCATTATACACAAGTTCAGTCACTGAGGGTTCCTTCAACACATATAGTTTAGAAGGCTCTACAACCAACAGGAGGCTTGAACTCCCATCCCCTAAATCAAGAGTCGCATGCTCTACCCACTGAGCCAGCCAGGTGCCCCACATATGGTTTTGACCCAAATCTACTAAGTAGAAATTCAGAAGGCTTCTGAGTACTTATTCTAATATTCCACCTTTCTTGAGCTGTTGTGTGGAAAGTCCTAATATTTATAATTTGTTAATAACTTATAGACAAATACCCAGTTAACACCAATCTCATTAAGACTATCAGAAATTAAGTCACCAATCTCAAATTTATAACTCACATATAATTCCTTTGCAAAAGAAGAAACAAAACAAACAAACAAAAAAAACAGAGAAACAAAAACTGAAAAGAGAACTATTTTGTGATTATATTGGGCTCCTACCATGCAATAGTCTTCCTACCATGTAACAGTCAGAAAGAGTTCATTTGGGCGCCTGCGTGGCTCAGTGGGTTAAAGCCTCTGCTTTCGGCTCAGGTCATGATCTCAGCGTCCTGGGATCGAGGCCCGCATCGGGCTCTCTGCTCAGCAGGGAGCTTGCTTCCTCCTCTCCCTGTCTCTCTGCCTGCCTCTCTGCCTACTTGTAATCTCTCTCTCTGTGTCAAATAAATAAATAAAATCTTTAAAAAAAAAAAAAAGAAAAGAAAGAGTTCATTTAAGTCCAATTTATCTCTGACCACACAATTCACATTTCTGGCCAAAGTCCTCCAAGGTTCAGTCGGTTGAAGTCAACAACTCTAAACAGTATGTCAATACTTTTTACTAGCATGGGGTACATTCCATAAGTTTCCCCAGAAGATTCTCTGGGAAGCTCTCAAATTTACGCATTTCACAAATGGATTTCTAAAATTTTCCTATGGGCAGTTTTGCTTTGAAAATTTCCCAGGTTAAAATTGTCAAAGCCATGGTCTACATTATAGAACTTTGGAACCTTATTTATTGATTTGCCCGTATCCTGGAGCAGATCCAGAATTGTTTTCTGAGAAAAATCTTTATAGTGTCTACAGTGTTCCCCAGGCCTCTGCTCTGCAGAGGTAGGCCAATGCCTCCTCAAGACAAAGTCTACATTAGGCACCTTAATTTTCATAAGAGGACATTTACTTTTTTCTCTTTGCTCACTTGATTTTTAAAATAAATACTTTTCAAAGTATATGAGTTTTAAAAATACATGTACTTCAATCAGTAACACCAAATAATTACTCCAATAATTACTTCAATTACCTGCCTCTGGTCAACTTTTATCAAAAGTTGAAGTGCAAGAAATAATATTCGTGAAGGACTAATTAAGGGGACTAGAGTCCACTCAGCCCAATAAGTAATTTAGATCCTTAGATCAACTCAGATGTTAAGTAAACTTATTTGCTTTTTGTTTGTTTGTTTCTGTACTACCCACTTAGAGAGAATTGCATTTACTACATCATGCTTTGGCCCTATACCCTCCACTTCCATTGAAGGACACTATAGGAAAGAGTTGCACAAAACAGACTGTTTTGATTTTAAGGATGTTGTTGCTCATACTGTTCATTCCAAGGTTTTTTGTCCTATTCTTAAGCATCCAAAATACTAAACTTGTGGAGAAATTTTCTTCAAATTTTGTAACCAGAAGAATATTGACTTCTTAGGTCTATCTGCATTTATTATTATTATTATTATATAGACTGTGTTTCTCTTTACTTCATAATAGTGTCTTTTGACTTTGATGTTTGGAACTAAATATATGAGTTTGGAACTAAATATAAATGTGTAGTTCTCTTTTAAGGGTTTTGTTGAACCTTGCAGCATACATTTCTGTGTATTAATAACTTTCTAAAATTACATTTCAACATTCTAAATCTCTTTTCCTTGTAAATATATTTCTTTAATTTTTATGTTATTATACTATGTGTGATCCAGTGATCTTTTTTGAAAGGAAGTAGGTTATAATTTAATAAGTGACCATAGCCCTGCGATAAGAAAGCTTTCTAAGTATTTATACAGTGGGTAGGATTTGGTAAGAAGCAGAATAGATAATGCTGGTAAAGCCTCCACTGGGTTAATCATAATAGAAGTCCCTGAAGTTATCACATGTTTTTAAATAAATGAAAATTACTAAAAACCATGATCTGCTTTATATGAAAACAATAATATGTAGCATCTCAAACTTGAAAGGGAGCCAACTTACAGTTTTAGGAAAACATTTCTTTTTTTTTAAGATATTATTTATTTATTTGACAGAGAGAGAGAGACAGCAAGAGAGGGAACACAAGCAGGGGGAGTGGAAGAGGGAGACACAGCCTTCCCCACGGAGCAGGGAGCCCGATGCGGGGTTCAATCCCAGGACCCCCAGATCATGACCTGAGTTGAAAGCAGACACTTAACTACTGAGCCACACAGGTGCCCCTAGGAAAACATTTCTAATGAAACATTTACTCTGAATACTAATTGTAAAAAATCCTGAGAAGTCTGGAATTATCTTGCTCAGGATTGTTAAGTTTCATTAGCAGAACTGTAACAAAGAAACATTAATCCTAAATGAAATTCTAAGATGCAAAAAGTAGAAAATGGAGATGTATAGTGAAGTCGCAAATTTCATTCACACTGTAATTCAGATATGCAAAAAAAATGTATCTCAGTTATTTTGCCTCAGTTTAAAATGGTTGCCCAGTGCCAGGCACCAATTAGGAGGCAAAAACACACTTTTATCTTTATTCAGTTTAAAACATAACACTTCAGTCAGTGTCCTGCCAAGAAAACAGAAAACACACTGGTTATTTCAAACACGGAGATTTAAAATACAGAATTGGTTACACAGTTGTCAGAAGAGTGAAAACAAAAAGACACTAGAGATAATCCAGACAGCAGAGACAGAATTGGTCGACAAGAATACATGGACGGTATTTTTGAAAGAAAAGCCCACTAATATTTTCCAATCTGTTAACACACTTGCTCTTGATTCCATACAGTCTCTATGGCTGTGCTTTTTCTACCACTCTATCAAATGCTCCTTGTTAACAAATTAAACATTTTTTTAATTTAAAAACAGAAACAGTTTTTAAGATTTTATTTTTTTTTTTATTCTTTGCCCAAGGGGTACAGGTCTGTGAATCACCAGGCTTACATCTTTCACAGCATTCACCAAAGCACAAACCCTCCCCAATGTCAATAACCCATCCACCTTATCCCTACCCTCCCACCCCCCAGTAACCCTCAGTTTGTTTTGTGAGATTAGGAGTCTCTTATGGTTTGTTAAGATTTTATTTTTAAGTAATCTCTACCCCCAATGTGGGGCTCAAACTCATAACCCCCAGATCAAGAGTCACGTGTTCCACCAACTAAGCCAGTCGGGCGTTCCTGAAAACAGACCAGTTTCCACTTGTATATACAAAATTATATCACACAGTACTAGAAATATTCTTTTCTTTTGCTTGTTTGCTTAACTAGGCTCCATACCCAGCATGGGGCTTGAATTCACAACACTGAGAGCAAGGGTCACAGGCTCTGCTGACTGGGACAGCCAGGCACCTCATAATACTAGAAATATTAATGGGAGAATGAAGTCGGCTTGCTGATTCCTGGTATTACTATAGGAGACCAAAAATTTCTTACTAAATTTATTCACAGAGAACAATGATGAGCTTTTGGGGATTTATGATTAAAAACCTGGTATTTTTTCACTCTTTGTGAAAGAAAACTGTTTTTCTAATTTTTCTTAAAATCTCACAGAACTTCTACCTCTTATGTGAAATAGATTATCCCTTACGAACATGCCAGGATATTTCCTAGTTTGGACTAGGAATGGAAAAGTGTCCTAGTGTCTATGAATGCATACCTTCCAATCGAACAAGGGGCAGGACTACTTCTCTGCGAGCAGGAAATGAGAAGATGAGTCACTGCCTCCAGGATCTTTGTGGTATCTTTAAAATAGTCTCAGCACCGGATGAGAGAAAGGTGTCATTTAAGATTTATTCTGCATTGGAGCTTATCATAAAAATAAAACCTGCACTAAAAGTTCACCCAACTTTTTGTATTGGTACCTAATGTCAATTGCATAAAACCGATGGTCAAGCAACTTTTTTCTGAAATTTTGGAATAGATACTAATTCTTCTTAAATGTTTAGTAGAATTCCCCTGGGAAGCCTTCTGGCCCCGGGCTCTTGTTTGTTGGGAGATTGTTGATGACTGCTTCAATTTCCTTGCTGGTTATGGGTCTGTTTAAGTTTTCTATTTCTTCCTGTTCCAGTTTTGGTAGTTATACATTTCTAGAAATGCATCCATTTCTTCCAGATTGTCTAATTTGTTGGCATAGATTTGCTCATGATATGTTCTTATAATCGTTTGTATTTCTCCAGTGTTGGTTATGATCTCTCCCCTTTCATTTGTGATTTTATTTATTTGGGTCCTTTCTCTTTTCTTTTTGATAAGTCTGGCCAGGGGTTTATCGATCTTATTAATTCTTTCAAAGAACCAGCTCCTAGTTTTTGTTGATCTGTTCTACTATTTTTTTGGTTTCTATTTCATTGATTTCTGTTCTAATCTTTATTATTTCTCTTCTCCTGCTGGGTTTAGGCTGTGTTTGCTCTTCTCTCTCCAGCTTCTTTAGGTGTAAGGTTAGGTTGTATATTTGAGACCTTTCTTATTTCCTGAGAAAGGCTTGTATTGCTATATACTTTCCACTTAGGACTGCCTTTGCTGCATCCCAAGGATTTTGAACAGTTGTGTTTTCATTTTCATTTGTTTCCATGAGTTTTCTAATTCTTCTTTAATTTCCTAGTTGACCCATTCATTTAGTAGGTTGCTCTTTAGCCTCCATGTATTTGAGTTCTTTCCAAATTTCCTCTTGTGATTGAGTTCCAGTTACGAAGCACTGTGGTCCAAAAATATACAGGGAATGATCCCAATCTTTTGGTACTGGTGGAGACCTGATTTTGATCCAGTATGTGATCTATTCTGGAGAATATTCCTTGTGAACTAGAGAAGAATGTGTATTCTGTTGTGTTAGGATGGAATGTTCTGAATATATCTATGAAGTCTATGTGGTACAGTGTGTCATTTAAAGCCCTTATTTCTTTGTTGATCCTTTGCTTAGATGATCTGTCCATTGCAGTGAAGAGGGTGTTAAAGTCCCCTATTATTACTGTATTATTTTCTATGTTTTTCTTTAATTTTGTTATTAATTGGCTTCTATAACTGCTACTCCCATATTAGGGGCATAAATATTTACAATTGTTAGATCTTCTTGTTGGACAGACCCTTTAATTATAATATAGTGTCCTTTCCTCATCTCTTATTACAGCCTGGTTTAAAATCTAATTTGTCTGGGGGCACCTGGGTACCTCAGGGGATTAAGGCCTCTGCCTTCGGCTCAGGTCATGATCTCAGGGTCCTGGGATCGAGCCCCACATTAGGGCTAAGCCTCTCTGCTTAGCAGGGAGCCTGCTTCCTCCTCTCTCTCTTTGTCCAAGAAGCTTTCTATCTCTCCTTCTATTTTGAATGACAACCTAACTGGATAAAATATTCTTGGCTGTATAGTGTTCTTATTTAGCATCCTGAATATATCATGCCAGTCCTTTCTGGTCTGCCAGGTCTCATGGATAGGTCTGCTACCAATATAATGTTTCTATCCTGTAGGTTACCAACCTCTTGTCCTGAACTGCTTTCAGAATTTTCTCTTTGTCTTTGAGATTTGTAAGTTTCACTATTATGTCAGGGTGTTGACCTATTTTTATTGATTTTGAGGGGGGTTCTCTGTGCCTCCTGGACTTTGATGCCTCTTTCCTTCCCCAGATTCGGAAAGTCCTCCACTATAATTTGTTGCAATATACCTTCTGCCCCCTCTCCCTTTCCTCTTCTTCTGAGGCCCACAATTATTCTAATATTGTTTCACTTCATGGTATCACTTATCTCTAATTCTCCCATCTTGATCCAGTAATTATTTACCTCTCTTTTTCTCAGCTTCTTTATTCTCCATCATTTGGTCTTCTGTATCACTAATTCTCTCTTTTGCCTCACTTATCCTAGCAGTTAGAGTCTCCATTTTTTATTGCATCTCATTAGTAGCCTTTTTGATATTGACTTGATTAGATTTTAGTTCTTTTATTTCTCCAGAAAGGGATTTTCTAGTCTCTTCTGTGCTTTTTTCCAAGCCCAGCAGGTACCTTTATAATTGTTATTCTGAACTCTAGTACTAACACCTTATGTCCATACTGATTAGGTCTCTGGCAGTCAGTACTGCCTCTTGTTCTCTTTTTTGAGGTGAGTTTTTTTATCTTGTCATTCTTGCACAAAGTGGTGCTTTTCTATTTGTAGAGTTTCAGCCATTTTTTTCTCAGATCTCCAGTTGAGTTTGCAGGTGTTCAGAATGATTTGTTAGCTGATATGCAGCTGAATTCCTGGGACAAGACAAAACTAAGGTCTCCTACTCCTCCACCATCTTGGATTCTTCAATATATAATACTTTTTAAATGGGAGGAGGAATGGGATTTGCTTAAAAATAACTCAGTTAAGGCTCACAATAATATGAATAATGATAGAGAGCAGAATTCTGTACAGGGCAGAACTGCCTTAGACTTCAGTCAACAGTATTTTCTACCTGAAAAACTTGAGTGTAAATTTCACTTTTATGCTATGTCCCTAAAGACTTCAGGTTTGAATTGTGTAAACTTGTTCAAGCTATATAGTACCTCTTGTCTAATTTTTTTGCTCTCAAAGTAGCATAGTTGCATTACCTAATCTCTTTGTTTTTTAAATTATTTTATTTTTATTTAAATTTTGTTAATTAACATACAATGCAATATTGTTTTCTGGAGTAGAATTCAATGATTCATCACTTACACACAACATCCAGTATTCATCACAATGAGCACCCTCTTTAATGCCCATCACCCATTGAGCCCATCCCTCTACCCACCTCCTTCCCTCAACCCTCAGTTTGTTCTCTGTTGTTAAAAGTCTCTTATGGCTTATTTCCTTCTGTCTTCCCTCCATTCCCATATATTTATTTGTTTTCCTTCTTAAATCCCACATCTGAATGAGATCATATGGTATTCATCTTTCTCTGATTGACTGACTTCACTCAGCATAATACACTCAAGCTCTATCAATGTTGTTGCAAATGGCAAGATTTCATTCTTTTTGGTGGCTGAGTAATATCCCTGTGTGTGTGTGTGTGTGTGTGTGTGTGTGTGTGCGCGCACCACATTTTTATCCATTCATCAGTTGATGGATATTTAGCTCTTATTGATAATACTGCTGTAAACATGGGGGTGCATGTACCCCCTCGAATCTGAATTTTGGTATCCTTTGGGTAAATACCTAGGAGTGCAATTGCTGGATCATATGGTAGTTCTATTTTTAACTTTTTGAGGCACCTTCATACTTTTTCCAGAGTGGCTGTACCAGTTTGCTTTCCCACCAACAGTGCAAGAGGGTTCTCCTTTCCTCACATCCTTGCTAACGTGTTGCCTAATTTCCAAAGTACTTTATGTGATGTAATATCCTATTCACTGAGATAAATATTTTAAGTTTTCCATTAACAAAACATCCCATATTACACTATTTATGTATTCCTTGATTCCAAAGTTTAGTAAGAATTTAAAATTGAGAGGGAAAAAACATTTAAGTGTCAGGGAAAAGAACCCATTATATGATATCAAACTAGCTAAGATCATTAAGCTTAGCCAGCTATTTATGTCTTAAAAACACATTACAGCTGCTTTCTATTTAAGTCTTTCAAATCACTTAAATATAGAATACCTCTTTTGATTTTCATAATAACCCATTAGATAATTAAGGCAAAGGTTATTATTTCCATTTTTCAGATGGGAAAACTGGTTCATGTGGTAATTAAAACTCTGGAATCCAAATAGTGATTTAAGAGATCAAGTGAAAGGAGAAGAATATTTACTGAGCAGCTTTCATGGTTACATTTTTTCCACATCTCTGTTGAAGCTAAAAGGCAGCCTAAATGTTGGGCAAAAGGGTAAAGAGTAATTTGCTGACTGTTAAGGTTATTACCCTATCTAATAATAGATAATAGATGGGGCGCCTGGGTGGCACAGTCAGCTAAGTATCCAACTCCTGGTTTCAGCTGGGGTCGTGATCATGGTGTGATGGGATGGAGCTCTGCATTGGGACTATCTCTTAACTCTCCCTTTACCCCTCCCCCCACCATGTGTGCTGATACGTACTCTCTCTCCCTCTCTAGAATAAATAAATCTCAAAAAAAAATAGATGAAAGAAAAGCCTGTTTTTCTCCATCTATAAAATGATTTTGAACTACTTAATCAAAGGGTGTGACCTGGCAGGATAATGAACAGATTCAAGGGCAAATTTCATTTGACCTACAGAATCTTGGCTCACAGAAAATTTTACATTAAAACAATCAGAGATCTCCACCTTCTCTTGAAATCTGAACAATTGACTACACTTGACCCAAGTTTGTACATGGTAGCAATCGAATGGAGGTGAGCTATGGCTTCTCCCTTTTTCCAGGGCATGTACTTCTCCAATTCCCATGATCCATACCCCTTATTACTTACACTTGAGCTCCTTTATTTTCTTGCAAAATTGCTTGAGTCCTGTAGATACTGGACTTAGTGACGTCTGTTTAATATCACCCATTTTGGCTCATCCATCCATTCACTCATTCGACATCCATTCAACAAGCATTTATCAAGCAAAGCTTATGCACACAGTATTCCACAAATGTACTTAAAAGGAAGGGGTGACTGAAACTCGTTCTCATCACTTGATGAAGATACAGATACATCAATAGATGACTATGACATTGGTGCCTCAGTCTTTGGACCTTCATTCATTCCCTTATTACTTTCACTCAGTCTCATATCTTTAAACACTATCTATATGGTGATGTCTGTCTACGATCTGGGCCTCTCCCCTGAATTCCAGTCTCTTCTAGCCAAATGCCTAATCAATAACTTCATTTGGATATCTAATATTGATTCAAACTCCATACATATGCCCAAAGCCAGATCATGATCTTATCCCCTAAAACCTCACTTTTTCTCATCTCAGAGAATGACAATCCCATTCTTCTAGGTGCTGAAGTCATCATCAGTTCTTCCCATTCTCATCTGTCCTATCAGCAAGTCATGTAGCACAGGGAATGACCCTGCAAGTCTTCACAGTGTGACATCTGCGAATGAATAGGAAAAGTGAAAAAAGGAAGTGAAGTGTATTCCAGACAGAGGGGACTGCATGACCACATGCATTAAAGTGAGAAATGCCAGGGTACTTGGGAGGAACACCTCATAATTCAGCATAAATCGAGGGTAACTCATGGGAAGAAAGAAGCTGGAGATAGTTGGAAAGAAGTAGATCGGGTTCGTTTGGATCAGGGAAGGCATATCTCATCCATCCTGTCACCACACAGTGCTGTGTCTTCCAGGGATTTTAGGTGAGTAAGACGTTGTTACATAACGCCAGGTGGGGGACACCTGGGTGGCTCAGTCTGTTTAGCGTCTGTGTTTAGATCCCGGGGTCCTGGGATCGAGCACCACGTCAGGCTCCCTGCTCAGTGGGGAGTCTGCCTCTCCCTCTCCATCTGCCCTTCCCAAGGCTCACGCTCTCTTTTGCTCTCTCTCATTCTCAAATAAACAAATAAAATTTTAAAAAAATAATAAATAAAATAAATAAAAATTAAAACCTGGTGAAAGATGCTTAGGGTCTGAACTGAAGCAGCAATAATTTGGATTTAAATTTGGTAGGAGTAAAGACTGGTCAAATATAGAAGAGGAAAGAAAACCATGAAGATGACTCCCATAGCATGGGCCCTGAATGGAAAATATAAGAGAAACAGGTTGGGGAAAGAAGACAATTTGATGTTAGAAATATTGAGCTTTTTTTCCACAGGACATCCACGGGAATGATTTACTGAGTTATCCATGAATTTGAAGCTGCAGCTTCAGTGCCTCAGTTTCCTACTTCATAAAGTGTTTATCATACCCACTTCATACAGTTGTTTTAAAGGTTACTTAATGGACGCCTGGGTGGCTCAGTGGGTTAAAGCCTCTGCCTTCGGCTCAGGTCATGATCTCAGGGTCCTGGGATCGAGGCCCGCATCGGGCTCTCTGCTCTGCGGAGAGCCTGCTTCCTCCTCTCTCTCTGCCTGCTTGTGATCTCTCTCTCTGTCAAATAAATAAATAAAATCTTTAAAAAAAAAAATAATAAATAAAGGTTACTTAATAAAATTATGATACCTTCACTTAGTTAGCCCTTGATACATGTTAGTTGTTTAAAAACTAAATTAATTGCACTGGATGTCTCAGTCATGAAGCATCTGCCTTTGGCTCAGGTCATGATCCCAGGGTGCTGGGATGGAGCCCCATCGGGCTCCCTGCTCAGCAGGAAGCCTGCTTCTCCCTCTCCCACACCCCCTGCTTGTGTTCCCTCTCTCTGTCTCTCTCTGTCAAATAAATAAATAAAATATTTTTTTAAATAATTAAAAAATAAAATAAAAAATCAAAAACAATTTAATTAGCTAAGATCACCTTGGAAGACCACACAGAACAGTGATTGTTAACTTTTTAAGGGATATGAATGCCTTTTAAAATCAATTGTAAACTATGGACTTTCTCACTAGAAAATTACACATAACCAAACACTCAAAATTCTGCACACAGTTTCAAGAAGTCTGTGGACCCCTGAAGAATCTGTATTTTTTTAATTTCAAATTTATTTATCTATTTACATGAGAGAGAGAGAGAGAGCATGCATGTGTGCACAGACTCAAGTGGGGGAGGGCGAGGGGCAGGCGGAAAGAGAGAATCTCAAGCCGACTCTGAACTGAGCACAGAGCCCAACACAGGGCTTGATCCCACGACCCTGAGATCATGACCTGAGCCAAAATCAAGAGTCAGATGCTTAACCAACAGCCACACAAGGGGCCCCACCTGTGTTTAAAAATTCATCATGCCAAATGAGAGGAGGGAAAATTTGAGAATCAAACAAGGAGAAATCAGCATTTAAGGAGTGAACAGAGTAAGAGAAGACCAAACAGAGATTACGAGAAAACTACAAAGAGAACACTGATGGTTTCAAGGAGGGCATTGTGATAAGTTCTGTCAAATTTGGCAAAGCTGTCTGATAAAATAAAGAGCTAAAAATGGTCATTGGCCACTTCACAAATTCTGTCCATCTAGTGGTGGGAGAAGAAGCTAGAGTTTAGTAAATTGAGGAGCGAACAGCATGTGAAAAAATGGAGACAACTCATGGACAAAAAAGGAAGGAAAAGATGAAATGCAAGTCAAAGGGGAAATTCAGGTCAAAAAACAGCTGATTTTTTGTATGTGATATCTGCTTTATAAATTTATTGGTCATGAGAATTTTTAAAAATTGTTTTGGAGGATATTTTGTTTGTCTGGTTTTCAGAGATGCAAAAGACTTTGTGTGTGTGGACCTAGGATCGAGCCAACAGAAAGATTAAGGTGGGAAATACAGAACCAAGTGAGAGTGATTGATGAGTGGGAGGGAGGGCTGGAACCAACCGAGGGCTCCAAGTGTGGCTTTTTTTTTTTTTTTTAAGATTTTATTTATTTATTTGACACAGAGAGAGATCAGATCACAAGTAGGCAGAGAGAGAGGGGGAAGCAAGCTCCCCGCTGAGCAGGGAGCCCGATGCGGGCCTAAATCCCAGGACTCTGAGATCATGACCTGGGCTGAAGGCAGAGGCTTTAACCCACTGAGCCACCCAGGCGCCCTCCAAGTGTGGCTTTGAGCAGAAACAGGAATGTGTCATTCTCTGATGATGAGGAAAGGAGGCAGAGAAATGCTTCTACACTAGTAAGGGTGCGGCAGGCTGACAACTGACAGGTGGCCACAACTCTGTCAGTTAAGGGACAAGGCTATCTACTGAAAGCACTGGGAGTCAAAAGTGGAAAAGAATGGTGGTGATTTGGCATAGAGGCTAATGGGGATGACAAAGAGAGCTAATCAAACAAGTAACTTTTTTATTTTGAGTATATTTAATACACAATATTATGTTAGTTTCAGGTGAAAAACAGTGATTCGACAAGTTTATACAGTATGCTCTGTTTACCTCAAGTGTAGCTATCCTCTGTCCCCATACAATGCTATTACAATATCATTGATTCTTTTCCTTATGCTGTGCCTTTTATCCCGGTGATTTATTCATTCCACAACTGGAAGCCTCTATCTCCGTCTCCCCTTCACCCATTTTGCCCATCCCCCCACCTTCTTCCCCTCTGGCATTCGTCAGTTTGTTCTCTATATTTACTGGGCTGATCCTGCTTTTCAAACAAGTAATTTTCTGTTGTTCTGTGACAAGCTATGGGAACTCATTTTTTATAAGCCCTAAAAATCTTGATAATCATTGCCAGGACATACACCAAAGAACCATTTTGCCAATTCGTCTTCCTGCTTCACTATCAACGGTATTTAGACAGAGTTGCTATATTTTTACCATTAACATATTAGACTTACAAAATTGCAAAATCTGAACAAGACAATATGAATGTATATGTTACATCCATATGATGGCTAGGTGGGTGGATGGATAGATAGATAAACAGATGATAGATGGATTAGATAGGTTATAATAAAGACCAAAACTGTACTTGATGTTTTAATGTTTTTAGGGTACAGTGTTTATTTTAACCAGCTGTTATGTTTTCAAACATTGATTTGTTTTATCCCTCTCTTGCTTGCATAACCAGAAGGGAAGTCAGCTTATTAGAGCAATTTCCTCAAGAATTTTTTTGCCAATTAGAGGAAATGGAATTAATTTCATTTCCCATTGTCACTACTACCAAAATTGATGGTATCAAAAACAAAATAAAACCTGAACTATGCTCACATAATAAAGTACAAAAATTTCCATACTAACATTCTTGATTTCTCTGGACCCCAGCGATGTGTCACTTTATAATGAATTATCATCTCAGGCAGATGCTCTTGTTAGGACGCACATTTTTCCCACCAGATTTAATCCTTCAAACAAGTTATCCCCTCTGCCAACACACTTTTAAATGCAAACATCACCGGTTCCGGTCTCATCTGAGGTGTTTTTCTTTCTTCTTTTGGATTATGTGGGAAATGTGTTGCATATTTTCACTTGGTGTTTGTGCAAATGTTTTAAACCTTTGTCCTCGTGTTGAAATTGGTTTAGATTACATTTTTATGGATAAAGGGGAGAAAGGAATGAAAGGACAATCTAGTTTGAATTATTGAAAGCCATAAAACGTCAAGAATCAAGAATTAAATCTGAAGGTGTTCAGTCTTCTCATGACTAAGGAGGTTAAACCTAAACAGCAGTTCCAAAAATATGTCAGATTGTCTTAGAAGATATAGCACTGTTCATCTGAAAAGGAAAACAATGTATTTGTCATATTTAACAAGCTCTTATGCGCAAAGATAAACCAAGTAGTACAGAAATGGGGAGTTGTGCCTCGAACGTACTTGTCCATAGCGCCACCACGCGGCACCAAGCGCCACCAGTTTGCAAATATTGCTAAATACAGTAATTCAGTCATTTTAGGAGTTAGACGCTAGGTGGCAGTAGATTTCTTTTTAAAACGACCTTGAAACCAAGAGTTGGAAGTTAGTCACATTCAAGCGTACTTGTTCGTCTTTTTAATTGAAATATCTATAAATCTAGTTCAAAAGTAAAGAAAATATACCACAGTTTTTCATGTTTTTAAAATATTTGCAACAGTTTGGTCGTATTTTTTAAAATGACCTATTTCTCATAGCTTTAGTCATCATTTCGTTCTCAAATAGAAGCAAAATATTAAAATAACTACTAATTTCATTTATTAAAATATCCAACCTAGAAAACAGAACCTCACAAATTTTCTGTTTCTATCAAAGTCCTGTGATTAGCACCAAAAAAAAAAAAAAATCCAGCTGTAGTGACTCTTTAAACATAGTTACTAATTAACAAAACTTGACTAAGTCATGACTTAGAGGCAGAAATGAAAAATTCATGCAACTAGTTAGCTTGGATTCACTCGTATACTGTTTTAACAAGTAAAGAAAGAAATACGGAGGTGGGGGGAGGAAACCTGTGACTAACAGCCCGCTTCCTTTTTATCTGAGGCTCTGAGGCAAAGGATTCTTCTTAATTTCTCCTGCCAGAAAGAAATGCCATGTCACCTTGAAACACAAATACAGGGTCATCTGGGTGGCTCAGTCGGTTAAGCTTCTGAGTCTTGGTTTTGGGTCAGGGCGTGATCTCAGAGTCCTGAGATGAAGCCCCAGGTCAGGCTCCTCTTGAGATTCTCTCCTGTCCCTCTCCCTCCCCCTCTGCCCCTCTCCCCACTCACTTGCTCTCTCTCTCGCTAAGATAAATAAATAAAACCTAAAAAAAAAAAAAAGAAGAAGAGGAAAGAAAGAAAGGAAGGAAGGAAGGAAGGAAGGAAGGAAGGAAGGAAGGAAGGAAGGAAGGAAGAAAAAGAAACACAAATATAGGATGCATGATTTAGGAAGTTTTCCTAGTTGTAACAGCAAGTGCCACATAATACATGGGAATCCAGCACAGCCATGGCTTTTTGTAAAAAAAAAAAAAAATGTGTCTCTTCCTTAATATAAATAAAATCTGATCTTCCCAAATGGTCAAAAGATTGCCACATGAAAAAAGAATAGCAGAGGCATGAAGCCCCATCTCAAGTTGACAGATTAATTTCTCCTGAGGGAACTCACTTCTGACACCTCCCACTCCTAGGTGGGTTTAAGATGAGGAAAATGAGAATGACCTTTCACCTTTAACATGCTCACCCAATTTTGGTCAAAGACCCTTCCTTTAATACCAACAAGAAAAACTGCAACAGGGCCAGCATATTTAAAGGAGATTTGACTAAGTAAAAAGGAATAACCATAGGAGATGTGATGGAAACAGAATCATACTAGCTCCATCAGGGGGAATATGTGAAAAGATTTAACTCATCCCTTGGTTTTTGAGTAGTCCCTAGGAGAAAATTAAATCATGTCCCTCCCTCCCCACCCCATTCTAATTTCCTCCCAAATCCTGGTGGAATCCTAGTTGATTCCCTTGGAGATAGCATTGTAGGGTAGAAGGTGGCAGCGAACTGTACTTTTTTTCTGTTCAGAAGCTAAACAGTGGAAAAGTAGAAGTAATCCTCACTAATAATCCCTTCCTCAAAAAAAAAAAAAAGTTGTACTTTTGTTTAGAAGTGATTAGGTGATTAGGGTAAATTGCCCTAAAAGGGGCAGCCACACTGGGTAGAGAGGTAAACATCTGAGCCCAGGCAGGGGAGCAGCCCCGCCCCCCGACCCCCAGGATGAGAGAGAGGACCAAGACTGCATGTTTCCACAGACCACCCCCCCAGAGATGGAGACCAAGACCCTGCCCAGATTCCATCCCCCAACATGACAGTTTCTCGGGTACACTATGGGTGTCTAGGCCCTTGGGTTTAGCCTTAGAAACCTCAGCAGACGTCCCTGTCGCCGAGTTTAGGCCAGAGCAGAAATCACGAAGTCTTCCCACTCTGAATGCTCCACAGGACCAACCTGGGAAATGACAAGGTATACAGAACAACGCAGCCTGCACACTGCAAACCTCCCCCAGATTTCCTGGACTGAATAAGACCTAGGTTTCTTAAGCAATGCAAAGCATGTCTTGACAATGTATTCATATTGAACTTCTTGTCTAACTTCTTGCACTAAGGAATAGAGGGAGGAACCAGGCAGAAAACAGGAAAAAGCGGCATTCTTAAATTCTGGGGTAGGCAGGGCAAAGTGATTCTTTCCGTAGATGACATAGCTTGTCCATTATGACGTGTACTCCTTGAAGCCTGGCTGGGTCAGGTTCCAGCACTTAAGTGATGAGTGTTGTCTGGTACAGTTAGACTAAGTGACCCAGAAGAGGAAGGGAATTCCTTCCTCCAACCTATGTCAGTCCAGTTTCAGTCTGAGAACCTCCTCTTCCCAGAGCACCTAACATCAGGGATTCCCACCTCGGACAGGAGATCATATTCACCCACAGAAGTATGGCTTTCCGGCCTCCTCAAAGCCTCCGATGAAAACTGACTAATCACCTTTACTCACACAGAAAACATATAAAAACAGTACACAGATATGTGTTTTGTTCTATTACAAAATCACGTTGATACTGAGTGACACGGAGTAAGGACTATAAATTGCCTTCCTTGTCAGATGCACACTTCTCGTCCTAATCTTTAGTCATCTTGCAGTGATATTAGGGGAACAGCTGTGGAAAGAGGAAACAGAGCTTCCCTTCCTCACTTCAGCACTACTGGAAACACATTATTCTCAGGTTTGTGAATTTCTGGATGTGTTGTCCTCAAGGCAGTTTCACGGGGTGGCTCTTTTCTCTGGTCTTGGAATTAAGACCTCTTGAATTTAACACACAAACATACGTAAGTATCCTGGAAATACAACAGACCCCAGACGACTGATTAAACCTTGGAAGCTCCATGGGGCACCTGGGTGGCTCAGTTATTAAGGGTCTGTCTTAGGCTCAGGTCATGATCCCAGGGAGTGAGCCGGCAGTCAGGCTCCCCTTGGAGCCTGCTTCTCTCTCTCTACCCTCCCCCGCTTGTGTTCCCTCTCCTGCTGTCTATCTCTCTCTGTCGAATAAATAAAATAAAATCTTTTAAAAATAAATACATAAATAAACCTTGGAAGCTCTGTATGACAAGCTCCCCAGACATGCCAGAACATTCCCCCGGAGAATGGCCTTCCTATACTCACAGAGTTTAATGTTTCCTTTGGGTGATGAGAGCACTGCCCCCTAAAGATGGTCCTGCTCTCTTCCACACTCAGGTCCTCAGGCTTTGGTATACTTAAGGAGTGGCTTATTGGTTCTGTGAGTTCTGGCTTATTAATTATAATAATTATTTTTTTCACCTCTACAAAATGTCAAATGTCATCTGTCTGCTTAATCGGCATTTGAAGAACTAAAAAGCCACTGCCTGTGTAAGAAAGACCGGCTTGATGAAATGCCTCGGAGGCAGTCCTCAGTACTAATTAAAATCATAGACATTGTCACATGGTGCAATTATTTTCCAGAAAACAGCTGACGTGTACACCCTATGCTTGGCAAAATTCCTGGCCAGTTTCGCAAGAATGTTTATTCCAGACTGAGATCATCCCTTTAAAAAAGAAAAAGAAAGACAGACAGACAGGGTGGGACGGAGAAGGAGAAGGGAGGGAGGGTGGGAAGAAAGGAAGAAGGAAGGAAGGGAGAGGAGATATTTCTTTAAAAATTGAGAGGATTTTAGATTTTAAAGCTGCCTTCCTGCATTCTGACCAGATACCTATCTAACCCTAAAACAAAATTTTGTTAATTACAGGAAGGACATTTTAGTTCCGCTCAACTTTTTTTAATGGTTTTTAAAAGTCTGGAAAATAGTTCAAAGAGTTAGTAATATATCATTTACATAAAATTGTAAATATAATGTTTGCTATCTATATTTAAACAAAAAAATTAAGCCTTAACAGTTTCAAGAAAAATAATATGAAATCATGAAAATATTTATATATAGAACAAAAGTTCTGGGAGGCAAAATATTTCATTTTTACCAGAACGGTTCATTCATTTAAAACACTATAAGCTCAAATTCACCCTGAAGAATCACAGCATTGGTTTTTTTTTTCAATTTTAATAATCTCTCTAACATAAATGACCTTAAGCAAAACTAATCAAGATGAAACTATTTTCAAAAGGATCCTGGAAGGGAAAATATAAAGTGAATATTCGCAAATAAAGACAAGCATTACAGAAATGCAGAGTCATGATTTACTCATTCCAATTCTCTAGACATCTAGAAAACATCTGGGAAGAGTCTGCTGAGCCTCCATAATAGACTAAACTCATACACTAACACAGCCACTCGCAAACCCAGAGCAAGCCCGGCATTGTCAGACTTGAAGGAAGCCAGCCTTGACATGTTGGTCCCTTATCTGGGAAGAAGGAATCATAAAGTCCTCTTTCTATGAGACTTAATTTGCTCCCAATTTCTGAAGGCAAGGAAGATATTTTTGTTTTGCTCCTCTTTAGGGTCAGTCTGGAATTTTGACTAGAAAATTTTTTTTTAATTTTTGCCAATAGTCTAAAAGAGGTTAATTTAGGGACTGAAATTTAATAGCTGCCAATATTTTGGCTTAATGAAAACTGGAATTTGGGTTCTGAAAGGAAAATAGAGTTTGTAGCTTGCTATTGTGGTCCTCAATGTATTAGTATTAAAATATATCCTCTTTTTTGTTTATCTGCATTCTGTTTTTCTAAATGTTAGGTTCCGGAGAAATAGATTTGGATAGTGCTCACAACTTCCCGTTTCTTGTCAAAAGCAAAGCTATATAGTGAGCATTCTAGATAATGGCTTCATGATTCAATCTGGATGATCATATACAGCTTTAAGGTTTCACATAAAGATTGCTTTAAATTTTCATTCAGCAAGCTATGTGCAAAAATGCAGAAAGAATAATGAATGGTTGGGTGAATAGTTGTGGGTTTTCTGAACTTCACACTTTATAGATTCTGGTCCAGAAAGCTTTTCAATTAATAGAGAAGAGGGGGTATAGTCTTAATATAAAGGAATGAAGTAGGTTATGGAATAAGCTTTCTTTTTTTTAATTAAGATATAAATTGACATATAATTTATATTAGTTTCAGGTGTAGAACATGATTATTTGGTATTTGCATATATTACAAAATGAGCACTACAATAGTTTTAGTTAATATCCATCATCATATGTAATTATAATATTTTTCTTGTGATGAGAACATTTAAGATATCTTCTAGCAACTTTCAAATATGCAATAAGCTTATCTTTTATGAGTTTCTAATCTATAAGATCATAATTGTTCATGATAACTTTTTTTTTAAGATTTTATTCACTTATTTGTTTGAGAGCTAGAGAGTGCATGTGCGCGAGAGTGGGGAGAGAAGGAGAGGAGCAGAGGGAGAGGGAGCAAGAGAATCCCAAGCGCACTCGGCACCAACCGCAGAGCCTGACGTGGGGCTCCACCCCACGACCCTGAGGCCGGGACCTGAGCTGAAATCAAGAGTCAGATGCTCAATCAACTGAGCCACTCAGCTGCCCCCGATAACTCTCTTTTAGGACTAAGCAAAATAAAATATTATCAACATCATGGCATTGTCTCTTTGTCATAATTTTGTCCATGCAAATAAAAAACAGAAAAAGAATCTTTCTATTACATTAGTTACAGTTTAAAATCAATCATTTATTATAACTATACCTTTATTAGCCTCTTAACTCTATTATAGTCAGAAAGAAAAAAAAATGGCCTAAAGAGATGTACTTTTGATAGGACATCTTTAAATAAAGTTAACTCTAATCATCTTTTTTTTTTCCAGAGTCAATGTATTTCACCAAATTTTCTTATAAATTTTCACCCGTTTTTCTTCTCTGCGTGAATAAAAGATTAACCCATGTATATTGTTTAAGAAAGCATTAGTAAGAGGGCCTCCACTGGGTCAGTCAGTGGAGCATACGACTCTTGATCTCAGAGTTGTAAGTTCAAGCCCCATATTAGGCATGGAGTCTACTTATAAAATAAAATAAAATAAAATAAAATAAAATAAAATAAAATAAAATAAAATAAAAGCATTAATAGACTTAAAAGAATCAATACTGAAGATGCCAAATTACTATTATAGATGTTTTCTTTCAGCCCAACATGTACTGAACTTCTACCATGTGCCAGGTGCCCCGTTAGGTGTGGGGGTACAAGGTGAATGAGATGCATGAGCCCTCACCTCAAGGAGGCAACAACTTCCTCGAGAAGACACCAACAGGCAACTAGAACTAGATGGGATCTTTGTTATGGTGGAAGTCTAACAGCTGAAACTCTTTAGCTGTAAGTGACAGAAAACACATCTCCCACCAGCTTAAGCAAAAAGAAAGGTTGTGTTGGGTCACACAACTGAAACAGAAGGAGGGAGAGTAGTCCAAAGAGCTGACACATGGTACATGTGAATCCAGGAATTCAAGTGACATCAAATGATGTCACCAGGATTGGTTCGTGCTCCTCTCTCGGCTTCCCCCTCATCTGCACTGGATTGGTTCTCAAGCCCCACTGATGGCCTGGGGCAACTCCCAGCTCATTTCTCTCCATGTATTATTATTTGGGGAGATTGCCCTTTTGTTACTCAATATTAGCAGAAGGGTTAGCTTTGTAAAGTTTGTGATATATCTTCAACTTTCTCTCTTTCCCTATTGGCTCTGTATTTCGGCTTTACAGGGTCCCAGTTCTAAGATAAACTTAGATGTACTAAGAATATCTAAGTACTGAAAGTAAGCCTTTGTTGCAGGTTCTGCTTTGGAGAGACCCAAACTCAGAGTGGGAAATTATCCCAGCGCACACGGATTCCCAGGTGCCTCTCTGACCCATTGCAGCAGACTTCCAAAAACCATGCTTCCTTCTACTATGTAGCCATGATCTCTTAGTCACAGTGGATAAAACCAGGGACAGAAGGCTGATAGACAAGCTGGGCCACTAAGAATTTTCCCCAGAAGGTGGGAAACAGAGTGTGAAAATGTTGTTTCCTCACTGTGGTAAATCACGTGGGATGAAACTTCATGGCTCCCCTCCTTCCGGAGGTATGCCAGAACGCATTCACAAAGACTGATGGTTCAACACTCAGAAACTGTGTCCACCGGCCTGTTAGGAGCTGGAAACATACCGTGATAGGGCACTTACACGGCAAACGTCGGCAACTGCTACGGATCCAGCCCTTCCCTCTCTCCTCCCCCCACCAAGAGCCAGTTTACCAGCAAACCACTGCCTTTTTACCTCTGTTTCCTAAAATCTGACAAATGTTCATAAGGATCCAATTAGAGAACAAAGTACTGCCCAGATTTTATAAGGTCGGGTAAAACCAAATAATGCCCAAACAAAGAGTTTGGTAACACATTGGGCCACACAATTTTCAGCTGAGGCCTTTCCTGAAATAAGACCTCTGGGCCCCAGAGTAGCTCCACTTGACCTACTCACCCATTAGCAGGCTTAGAACCAAACTGGGCTGCCAGACACAAACCTTTGTCTTGCCTGTTACTTCCAGAATACAAAGGACAAGGGCCAGCACAGATCCACAAGAGATGAGAGACCCCCATTCTGAAGCCATGACTTCACCTCTGGTTAAAAAAACTCAGCGTATACCAGTCGTGGCTCCATGTCACCAGGAAGATAAACCAGTCCTCCTCCTATGAGCAGGGACACACCACAGGAATAGAAAGAAGGATAGAAGCGTTTCCTCTGATATCTGCTCCCTTCTGGAAGGAAAGGGAGAAGGGCCTGCTCTTTACTGACAATGCGAGGAGCTGGGCAGCCGCCAAGTTTTCTGTTATGCAGTCTGAGGAGCAGAGGAAGTGACTGCAGAAGACAATGATGAAGAGAGGGATGCAAGACGAAGAGCAGCTCTGTTGCCTTAGGCTTCTGGCGACGTTCAGGTTCTCCCGGAGGCCGGCAGATAAAGCACTTAATTGAGTATGGACAATGGCGTTCTAGGAGCATTGCCATTATTTATTTATTAATGCCTGCATGCTATTTCAAAGATTTTGGTTTTGAATTGACTTAGTCACCCCCTTACTATTAAATATTAAGGTCGTTTCCAGTTCTCTAACAAAATAGAGAGATGATAGATAGATAGATAGATAGATAGATAGATAGATAGATAGAAAGAATTTATTCAAGACTATAGTAATAAGAGTATTGCAATAAAAGGAAAGATCATGCTCAATTCCAAATCCAGCAAGGACAAATGAGAATGTATAACCACGAAGCAGAGTGAGGGGGTCAGTGGATGGGAAAAACAAAGAGGGTGGGGCATTCTTACTAAACTGACCTCACATGAATCGTGCTAAAGCAAGTCAAGGACTTATACAGCAAAGGTAGGGATGAGGAACTTGATCATATACCATGGGTGATCAGATATCAAGGGTGGGAGAATTCTTGCTAACGTAATCTATGCAAGCCCAGCTAGGGCAAGATAGACAGACAAGGAAGGCCAAGATTAAGGCCTTAGTTGAGAACAGTGCTCGGAGGAGTCTGACTAAACTTTGGTCAAAGAGAGAGTCTTTGTCAAAAGAGAGAAAGACAATTATTTGATTAAAACAAATTCCCAGTATGGACTGCAGTGGAAATACATGAAATTTTTTATGGTGCTTGTTACAAAGTATCATTGACTCTTCGAAAAAAATTGTACCTACTTACAATACAAATGCATGAATGTAAAAGTTTCTCTAATTTTTTAACATTTTCTTTTGACTAATTCTTAATGCATGTATATATCTAAAATTCTTTAGCCATCCTGAAAAAGAATAATATCTAAACACAATCATCTAACTTCATGTTTTACTAACAAAATTGAATGTTTTCCTCATTAAACTGGCAGGGCTATTGAAGTTTTATTTGGAATTGTGGCCAGCGTGTGTATAAGGGGTCCCACACTTATTTTGTAAGTACACACAGGAAGTTATTTCAGATGAGATGGTTTCTACTTTCTAACCACTGTTCCATTAAAACCTAGACACACAGAAGAGTTGGCTTCCTAGTATTAATATTCTGCAGGCCTTTTTCTATCTGACTCAATCAGGAACAAGGTAACACCTTAGCCAGAGTTCATTCTTCATGGGAGTTTTCTGCCGGGTCGCTGAACCATTCACAAGGTATTTACCCATTTTCTTCATTCAGCAACCTTCCTGCATGCCTAATATATAGTCACATTGAAGGAACACAGAGGATGCAGGTTTAATAAGAAAGCTCTTCGTATCTTTGTCAGATCTAACATCTTCATATCTCTGATAAAAAATGTATATGGGGTGGCTGGGTGGCTCAGTCAGTTAAGCATCTGCCTTCAACTCAGGTGATTATCTTGGGGTCCTGGGATTGAGCCCCACATCAGGCTCCTCTCATAGCCGGGAAGCTACTTGTCCCTCTGCCCCTCCCCTCTACTCATTCCCTCTCTCTCTCTCTCTCTCTCTCTCTCTCTCTCAAAGAAATAAATAAAATCTTAAAAAAAAAAAGAAAGAAAGAAAGAAAATGCAAACTGTTGGTAACAGTTATGACACGGGTTTTATCCAACACAGACAAACCTAGCATATCACTAGAGGGTTGCACATAAAAGTTCTATAGTATGGGAGAACAATAGATCTTGTTTTTTACTGAAATACTTCTGCATTATCTTCCTAAAACCGAGACCAGTTTGACTGGGGCAAAGGACAAGTAGTAGTTCATACTATCTTGGGCATTCACAATGACTAATAACATTAGTTAACAATTACTGAACCCTGTCAATGTACGAATCTCGGTTTTTTACACTTTTTATGAATTTAAATTCAATGAGTTTCATTCAATTCAAAATTAATTCAAAATGAGGATCATTAGTATCCCATTATACAGATGAGAAAACTGAGGAACTAAGAAGTTAAGAATTTTGTCCAAGGTCATATAACAAGAGGCACAACTAAGGTTCAAACCTAGACCTGTCTGATTCCTGCCACCAAGCTCTTGGATGTCTATCTCTAAGAAACAAATAATAATGCCAAATTTTCCTCAATTACACATTAGGGATATGTGTCCCTTACTGAACCTTTAAAACCACATTCATGTATTTATCCCAGTTGGTCTGGATACTTCCATTAGTTTTAGATTATCCAACGTTTAAAACTTTTTATTTAGACTAAACTCTAAAGACTTAAATCAGTCAAGTTTCAACAGTAATTTGGGATTTGTTTTGAAAGTTGATCATACATTTTGTAATTCTTAGATGTTAGGCAAATTCATTGTCAGGTTTGTTCTCCTGGACTGAAGCAGCCTCGTTTGCAAATATGCCCTCACACAGCAACTCCGCCAACCTTTTTCCATGTAGTTCTTAGGCTTTCTACAACATCTTTCTTTATATTTCTTAAGATGTGTTGACTGGAGCCACAAAGAATATCACAGGTTGATACATAAAGGGGTTTTGTTGAAATGCAGGAAAGCTTTACTTTGCTTTTACTGTGCTTCATATGATGAATCTTCTTGACCTTTTTGGCAATGGAGATTCAAATAGGCTCTTCTTGGAAACCTCTGTCTCTAGGGTCATAATGAAATGTCTAGAAATGTGCTGTAATGGAACGTAGGTGGGCAACTCACACCCTATAGGTGGGCAACTCATACCCAATTCCCTGCTTGGGCAACTCATAGATGTGTGACTCTAATGAAACCCATACTCAACTTCCTCACTCACAAGATGGGAAAACTGGTGAACAACTTTATCATGTTAGTTAAGAGCACAGATATTGGGCGCCTGGGTGGCTCAGTGGATTAAAGCCGCTGCCTTCGGCTCAGGTCATGATCTCAGCGTCCTGGGATCGAGGCCGGCATCGGGCTCTCTGCTCCGCAGGGAGCCTGCTTCCTCCTCTCCCTGTCTCTCTGCCTGCCTCTCTGCCTACTTGTAATCTCTCTCTCTGTGTCAAATAAATAAATAAAATCTTTAAAAAAAAAAAAGAGCACAGATATTGGAGCCAAACTTCCTGGTTCAAAATCAATCAGTAGAGACTGATTCTCTGTGAACATAACTTTGGGCAACTTATCTCACCCTTTTGTGCCTTAATTTCCTCCTGTGTGAATGAAAACTATAACAGCAATACCCACTTTCAAGAATCAAACAATTGTTACAAGCATCAGATGAGTTAATACATGTAAAAAGCCTAGAACATTGTCTGGGGCAATCGTGTTAGTTACTGTTATGTCATAAAAGTATTGCAAGGATTAAGGGAGAAAACATGAGTGGGTGGTGCCTGAACTGTGAGCAAGCATCTAGACACTTTCATTCATGCCCTCACCTACATTGAGCACCTCCAAGACAGTCCTGTCCTCTGCTAGGAACTTTATTGCCACACTCCCCATTAAAAACCTTCCATTTTGTACGACTCCTTGGAGATCCCCTCTACTTACTAGAAGGGATGCTGCCCGATTCACGTATCATTTAATAAAGCCAAGCTTACTCGGCTGAATTTTGTTTTTTAACACCATCCAACCACAGCTCAAACCTATCACTGTTAACTTAAAAAAAAAAAATGGTCTGGCACTCTCTGAGAAGACCCATGATGTCACCCGGGATTTGGGGGGTCTGTCTGACTCCAAAGTCCCAGGCTTTTTCCAGGATCCTTCACAACCTGCTAGTAAAGAGATCATTTCTACAAAGAGTGATTAAGTATCAGGACAAGACCTGCACATGGGTTGGCAGTTTAATTTTTCCAAATGGGTTTTCTTTCTCTTGCCACAGGTCCCCAGACTTGCAGATGGACCTCTCCTCAGGCAAAGGATGGCCCAGCCCCAGGCATACTGCTGCTGGTCTTGGCCTGGCTGCTTTGTACGCTGGAGCTGACTTTAAGTAAAACAAGCCTCTCCTTAAATTGAAAAGTAAAATAACAACTACTATAAGTGCTTTTCTATGCCAAAAATCTTAGTAACTTTAGGCAGGTTAAAATCAGCCAAAGATGTCTTTCTAATAAAAACTAAGTTGTTGAATTAATTAAGTGAAAAGGAAAGAATTAAATGAACAAATTAGTGATCTGATCCCCTTCGTGAATTTTATACCTGGGCAATCTCAGAAGGACAAAAAAAAAAGCCTAAAAAAAAAAAAAGGTAAAGACCTAACTTCTGATTATTACTTTCTCTTTCAAGAGCCTTGAAAATAATTTTTGACAGGAAGTCTTCCCTTAAATTTGTGCGGGGTCTATACCACACGAAACAAACACCCTTTTACGGAAGAAAACTACATAAGCAGCAATATCTTGATAGCCATCCATTGGTTCAATCATTTAAAATTTTAATCAGATGATCCTAGAAGGGAGTTTCCCTTATAGAAAGCCCCCCTGACTCACAGCTCAGCAGTAGGAATTCACAGCTTCTAAGCTTGAGCACCCTTAGAAAAGAAAGAGGGAAACAAAGATGTGAAAGCTTATTTTGCATAGACTCAATTAGAAAGTAGCGCAGAGCCTAGTCATAAAATAATTTTATGTAGGAAAACAGCAATCTATGGAAGAATGAATTCTATAGTCACACAGAAATGGTAATGACAACGAAGATGCTTCCAAGCCGTGCTTCTCAGACTCAAACGTGCACCGGAATCGCTTGGGGGAATCTTGCTAAAATGCAGATTCTGATTCTGGAGGTCTGGGCTGGAGTCTGACATTCAGTCTTTCTCAAAAGCACCTGAGCCAGTACGACTGATCTCCGAAACACACTCTGACCAGCAACGAGTGAAAAGTATGTACCTGCTTATTGCAATGGCCATACCCCTTAAGTTTAAAGAGAATTTCATAAATTAATCTAAAGAATTCAGGCCCCTCAACAAATGAAAAGGCTGAGAGTTCATCATTCATTCAATTAGCATTACAGAGCTTAGGATATGCTAGGCTTTGTGGTAGCTACAAGGCATTAGAAAATAACTAAACCAAAGAGTGCCTTCGAAACAACATACTTCAACAGAATGAATGTAAAAGTAGATATGAAAATTCAGTCATATTCAGTAAGCCAGACATTAAAGAGATGTGCAAAAATGTAAAAGAAGGTCATTCAGTTCATTAAACGTTGTTTTGGAAAAATTAGTTTGGAAGATATAGTTATTTTATATAAATACGTTATTTATGTTACGTTTAATCAGCTCATTTTTAACAAACAAATATTTTTTAAAAGTTTAAATGCCTTTGATAAAGCTCCTTTTTGACTGTTCCCTGAAAAGAGCTAAAGGAACATGGATTAAAAGACTTTTCATCAATCAACAAATGATCTTTCTTAATTCACAAATCAAAATGAATCAATGTGTTCCTTGTGTTAACTTTTTCCTGACATTTTTAGGAATTTGGCCAGATTGTTTACATGTTGAAAATCATTGGCAATTTAATCCAATGAACTAACATTGTTATATTTTGAGTCAACTAGTGACGCAATTTAAAAATGTTTCATATGCATGACATAATTTACTGGCAACTATATTATTGCAAGGGTTGGTGAATAGTATCAATTAAAATTAAAGCAAAATAAAAAAAATAAATAAATAAAATTAAAGCAAATATGGGGATGCCTGGGTGGCCCTGTTGATTAAGTGTCTGCCTTTGGCTCAGGTCACCATTCCAGGGTCCTGGGATCAAATCCCACATTGAGCTCCTTGCTCAGTGGGAAGCTTGCTTCTCCTCCTGCCTGCCACTTCCCTGCTTGTATTCTCTCTCTCTCTCTCTCTCTCTCTCTCTCTCTCTCTCTGACAAACAGATAAATAAAATCTTTAAAAGAAAATAAAATTAATACAATTAAGGCAAATATGTATAGTAACGTGGCAAAAAAATTTTCACCGAATTTTGGCTTTGTTTGGCCAAGTGCTCCAAGTTAAAGTCATAGCTTCTGCCTCAAACTACTACGAAGAGTATAAACAATGGAAGGCTTGTACTCATCAAAGATTTCCCCTTTTTTCGGGAGCATCAAGTATTATCCCTCCTGTGTATTAAATGGCAAAGTAGAGTCACCAACTAGGTTTTCAAATTCCATCAGGTTGACCATAGTGGGAGAACAGATGTCCCAATCCAAGATTTTTTTTGTTTTCCCATAAACACCCTGACTGAGATGACTCTAAGCAAGCAGAGAATAAATACATGAAAGACCATGTCTAAGAAGTGTAGTTAGTGGCAAACAGCATCTGAACCAAACGCAGGTCTTTACTTAGCAGAGTTCACCTCTTCAACAGATGCCAGGAGGTGGCAGCAGTCATTGCAGCTCGTGTGACTGGAATTAAACCAGAGGTTCCCAGAGAAAAGGGTCTGGTGCTTTCCATTGGGTAGTGTGATGAGGGTAAGGTGGCAGCAGTCTGTTTAGATTGAAAAGTCACTGGGACAATATTATAACTTAATTTTGTACTCGAAAGTGAAATAAACCTGCGGACATAGGACGAAAATCTTGGCTAGTGAGAAAAAGAAGTTACTGTAATTTTCAAAGGACAGAAAGGGGGAAACGAGAATGCAGATTTTAGCCGAGAGACAATGACTAAAGTGTAATTCCACAACTGTCTTCATGAACAACTTGCTTCACATGTTACAGTTGTGCAGGATTTGGCATGGAGCCAAGTACACATTAAGAAAACTCAATAAATGTTCATTTCCTTTTTTTTTTTTTTTTAACCCAACCCCACTATTGCAGAAGATTTGCCCTGGGGATACTGGCTACTTCGTCACCCCCTGGGAGTGGTATTTTTGCTTCTCTTAACATAGAGAAGTCATTAAAAATATAATAGTCACAGATGTCTGGGAAATAGTAGCAGACAAACCTGGCAGAGAGGAAATCAGGAATGAAGTTGTTCTTTCTGAGCATGGTTACAGACTAACAGTAAGACTCAAAATGATTCTAGTTGCCACAGCCCAGACCGATGTTCAATTTTAAAGTCTTCCCTTCTTATCATTAACTGGTCTCCTAATCTATGCTCCTATGCAGAAAGATATGCACCATACATCTCATCGCTTTAAATCATGAATAGAGTGACTGAAAAAAAAAAGAAAGAAATTCTTTCCTAACTTAAAAAGGTGGCCGTATTTATCTCATTGAGATACACTGTGAAGAGTTCAAAATATGTTGATTAAAAGCTCTGCTGTTCTTTTCCTACAAAATTCAACCTCATCATTAATGTGTAATACTTATTATTAGAAACAGACCTCAAAACTTTAAAGACTAAAATATATTCTAGGATAATGTGTCCCCCTTTTTTGCACCTTGTGAATTTTTCATCTAGAGTGAACTAAAAATGAAGAAGCAATGAATCATGCGCAGTTTGGAATGACTAAAAATTCTAAAGAATAGACATGCTAATTGTTATATATCATTTCCCAGAAAAAAATGTGCAAGTTGGTGACCCAAACTGCTTTTTAAAAAATCCACCAAATTCTACTTCACTAAGGTTCAAAAGGGAAATTTAGAGCTAGAAGAGAAACATACAGATAATACAATCTAACACTTTTACCTGACAGATGAGAAAATTTGAAGAATTCAGTGAGGAAGATGTATATGTAAAAATGTTAAAAATGTTTTTTGAACCATACGATTTCACTCATATGTGGAGTTTAAGAAAAAAAAACAGATGAACATAGGGGAAGGGAAGGAAAAATAAAATAAGATGAAAACAGAGAGGGGGCAAAGCATATGAGACTCTCAACTCTAGGAAACAAACTGAGGGGTGTTGGAGGGGAGGGGGGTGGGGGATGGGGTAACTGGGTGATGGGCATTAAGGAGGGCACGTGATGGAATGAGCACTGGGTGTTCTATGCAACTGATGAATCACTAAAGTTCACCCCTGAAAGTAATAATACAGTATATGTTAACTAATTTGAATTGAAAGAAACAATTTTAAGACATGTTATTTTGAAATATTCATGGCTCTATCTATATACACATATATGTACATATACATGTATATACAATTTAAAGTATTTGGTTTTGAAGTCTTCCTTCTTTTTAGGGAGAAAGGTTACATTGCTAATCATGTGAACGTGAATTGCATGCAGCCATTCATGCAATTCAGTCATATGTCTTCTTACTTGAAATGGCTGTTCCATGAGATTCTATCTGGCTGAGCCTGACACACACTTAACCGTAGCAAGCTTATAAAGACACAGCACCAAATCTATGTACCTGTGTCGCTTGAAAAGAGGAAAAAATGCTGAGAGTGGCACAGTATCTGTGGAAGAGAGGAAAAGAGATGAAATGGACTGATGCATTTTTGCGGCGACCTGAAGGACAAGGAAAACCCTCCCATGTCACTTAGAAATTACAGGGAGGAAAGTACTTCTGTGTTTTGTGGGTAACCACAAGGAAATTAAAGAGAAAAATTTTTAGGACTTTAGGAGGCAGGTTCAATTTTCCCTAATATATGTCTTTCCAACTTTTCATTAACATACCGGTGAATACAGTTGGTTTTGTTTTTAAACTTGAAAAAGTTCAGTAAACTTAGAAGACCCTAAGCCAAATTTGGGGTAAAATGTTCACTGAAATGGTGTGAAGGGAGATGCAGGCACTATATAGCAAATGCTCTCACCCTCAAACTAAAAACACACAGTTTGGAAGGAGAAGGGAGCACACCAACTCACCTGGCATCTCGCACTTTAACCGTCTCCAAGATGTAGCTGCACATGCGCACGTTCCCCAGACCCGCGGACACAGAGTTGTCTCGTGCCCCCCACCACAGCCTGGACCACAAGTGAAGGAGCGGACCCTAAAGTGAGATGTAAACATGCATATTTTTTTAAATTCTTTTTTTTTTAAAGATTTTATTTATTTATTTCACAGAGGGAGAGAGAGCACAAGTAGGCAGAGAGGCAGGCAGAGAGAGAGGAGAAAGCAGGCTCCCTGCTGAGCAGAGAGCCCAATGCAGGCCTCGATCCCAGGACCCTGAGATCGTGACCTGAGCCGGAGGCAGAGGCTTTAACCCACGGAGCCACCCAGGCGCCCTAAACATGCATATATTCAAGACAAAGTGTGTTTGTACATTTCAATGTGTAATTTCTGTCAAAGGGCAATTTGCGTTTCTGAATTATCAAATGTGCTTTTCTCTCTACCTTCTGAGATACAGGACTTTCACTTTAGTCTTCCCTAAGTTACTGTTTTCCTGGGTTACAAGAAACCCAAACACAAAAACCTGGATAATATCAACTGTTTCACCCAAACATGGAATTTTGTAGCAAGATGATAATAAATACCGTTGCAAGTCAGTCACATCATGAGGCTTTACATCAGAACAATGAGAGTTCTTCTGGGTCCTGGGGGGCTGGGGAGGGGGGAGAAAGAAAGACAGAAGGAGCCAGATTATATTAGAAATATTATTGTAATATGGCCACTAAATTGAATGCAAAGGCCAAAAAATTGAAGTTGAAATTGGCATATTTCTAAAAATAAAGTGTTAAACTAGCTCTCTGAACCTCAGTTACATGAACAAAGTCTGCATTTGAGGTAAGAGGATTGGTAAGTAAGGTTCTGCTTTCCCAAGCTCCTTTGACCACATTAATAGGAAGTGTGATAACTTTACATTTTAGTCACAAACTCAAAAGCATCAGAAATAAAACTTACTTTATTTTTCTGCAAATCGACTCAATATCTATTTCAAGTTCCCATTCCACCAGGAGTTGGTCAAGGTAGGGCTGGCTCGCTTCGCACCTTTACAGTTCTGCTCCTCAGTGTTGAACATCCACATAGACGTCAGCTGAGATATTCGTCATCAAGTCTGGTCCTCAGGGCTTGAACATCATCACTCCAAACAAGGTGGCAAGGAAACGTGACGGCCACCCTAAGTCACGGGCACTCTGGACACTTTCTGTACCTGTGGGCCTGGACCCATTCTCCAGTCTTCCCTTCTCTAGGCAGATGCCATTTCCCAGAGCTCTGCTAATGAGACAGGCTACAAGGACCCTATGCAGAACTTCCAGTGAGGATGTCCTCTCTGTCCAACTTTAGAAATATTTTTCTCTTGAGTGGAGCAGCAAATATCTTACCACCAGTGCTCAAACATTTTCTCTGTATCTCAGCATTTCCCTAAAGACCCTAAGCTTTTCAAAGACAGATTCCATAACTATGAGAAATAAATTATTATTTTTTTTACCTTACCACATCCCTTTCC
Organism: Ailurus styani; assembly: GCA_002007465.1. Lineage (NCBI taxonomy): Eukaryota > Metazoa > Chordata > Mammalia > Carnivora > Ailuridae > Ailurus > Ailurus styani. The sequence continues at coordinate 7,147,467 of LNAC01000032.1, read as the reverse complement.
CGAGCCAAGGAGTACAGACTGGCCTAGATGTTTGCATGTTGAAACAATGAAGGGGCATAAAAGGAAATATGGGTCAGATGGAGAATTGTCTCTAAAATGATATCCCATGGTACTGACATTTTCATTTTTTGTTAACTTTAGATTCTCTTTTTTATCTTAATCTTATGGGAGAAAGATTTTTTAGTTTCCATATGAGTCTTTGTATTTCTTTGACCTTTTACAATTCATTTCTAGGATTGTTACATTTTAGAAAACATGTTCTCTAAATGTTACTTTTTGAGAAATAAAGTGAGGTTGTTTTGTAGTTAGTATATTTTATTTTCTTTTTTTAAGTGGCGTCCTCACTAGGAGCTTGGGATCACAACACTGAGATCAAAACCTGAGCTGAGATTAAGAGTTGGAAACTTAACCAACTGAGCCACCCAGGCAGCCCATACACTATCTATTTTAAAAAGAAGTGCAGTCCATCTCATTTCCAAAGACTATCTACTATTAATCCATTATTAATTATATTATTCAAACTCTCTGAAAACGTATTCTTTCCTGCTTGAACTGCTGTGCTGTTAGGGATCTTTTCATTGCAAATAACATACCCAATTCAAAGTAGCATGATTCATTAAAAGAACTAGTGAACTAGTATAACTTGAATTTCCAAAATACAAACTTCTTCAGCAAAGCTGGATCTCAGGGTTCAAGTGATTTGTACTGTCGTTCTTACTCTCTTAGCTTTGCTTGCCAGAATTCATTCCTCACTCAGGCTCTGTCTATTCGGCAACAAAATAGCCCGTAGGAAATCCAGATGTGATCCTTGCATGTTGTAATCAGAGAGATTTCTAGAAACACTTTCTTTCTCCTAACACCATGCCAAGTCCAGATAAAGGATTCTGATTGACCCAGTTTAGGTAAATTGCCCAACTCTGGCCAATCCTTGGGTTAGGAAAACAAACCACTCTGATCCGTCCAGGTCACCTGCTATCCCTGGTCAGGTTTCACACGCACAGACCTTGAGTCAGGAATTCCACTGAGAGTGATTTATTAGGGACCAGCATCCAGGAGAAAACAGTAAGGGAGTGGGGAAAGCCGAACAGGGAGGGAAAGAAGCCTACAATTACCAAAGCTGGGGCGCCTGGGTGGCTCAGTGGGTTAAAGCCGCTGCCTTCGGCTCAGGTCATGATCCCAGGGTCCTGGGATCGAGGCCCGCATCGGGATCTCTGCTCAGCGGGGATCCTGCTTCCTCCTCTCTCTTCTCTCTCTGCCTGCCTCTCTGCCTACTTGTAGTCTCACTCTCTGTGTCAAATGAATAAATAAAATCTTTAAAAAAAAAAAAAATTACCAAAGCTGGATAATAAGGGAGCTTTGGAGCCTAAATTACACCTCCAAGTTTGTCCTCCTCAGGCGAAGGGACCGGGCCAAGGCAGACCCAAGGCCCAAAGGCCAGCCTCTAAAGGGCTCAGGAGCAGAGTCTTAGCAGCTAAGCACACAAAAGCCAGGGATGGACTCACAAAACTGGTCAAAGGGATCCAAAGAAATCTGAATGGGGCATCAGGTGTCTGCTAAACTTGCCCAGTCCTGTATGGCCAAGATGCGGCCACCAGAACAGTCTGATGAGCTGGGGGAGGAGCAGTTCCCAAATGAAGTGATGTGGGGCAGAAAAAATAGATGCCCATTCTATTTTTCAAAGCCTGAGATGTGAATGTTACATTCACAACAAAATACATGCACCTATGGTATTTTGTACATTTCTTTTTTCCTCCTAATAATTTTTTATTCTATATGTTGACACTATTTTAGTCAATGCATAAGAATTTATGGCGTTATAACTTGATTGTGCAATGTAATGCACATGATATAAATTACCTTTCTAAATTTTAATATTTTACTTAACCTTTGATATGTACATTGTTTGAAATCATTAATGGCATTCCTTTTTTCAACTTACCTTAAGAATCTTTGTCCAATCTCTTATATTTAAAATTTGTGGGTATTTTTAGAAGTGCCCTTGAAAACAGCACAGAGATACTGTTTTTTAACCTCCTCATTTGACAAAACTTCATTTTAATTGGGAAGTATAACCCATTTAAATTTATTATCAGAACTGACATATTTCATCTTATTTTACTATCTTTGGTTGTGCTTTTTTTTTTTTTTCTTCCTTTTGGCAGGCTTTTATGTCACTTCCTCTGTTTTCAGTCATTGCTATTTGGGCTGATTTTATCTTCTGCCGATTTGGACGAATTCAGTCTGGTTTTAAGTTATATTGCTACCCTGTTTAAAAATCATTCTTTTCCATTCTTTGCTGACTTTCACATAGGATTTTTTTAAAACACAATTAGCTTTTTACTTTCTCCCATTTAACGTTCTTCTCACTGATTCATAGTCTTCATATTATCTGAACATTAGGCCCACTTTACTGTGACTTCGTTTTATTTTTTTTTTATTTTTTTTTTTTTTAAAGATTTTATTTATTTATTTGACACAGAGAGAGAGATTACAAGTAGGCAGAGAGGCAAGCTGAGAGACAGGGAGAGGAGGAAGCAGGCTCCCTGCTGAGCAGAGAGCCCGATGCGGGCCTCGATCCCAGGACGCTGAGATCATGACCTGAGCCGAAAGCAGAGGCTTTAACCCACTGAGCCACCCAGGCGCCCGTGACTTCGTTTTATATATAATTTTAACATTATTCTTTTTAAAGAACTATGTCTGACATCTGCATTCATTTTTTATAACCAAACACACAACAAATTATTTCAACCCAGTGTGATGATTAATTTTACGTGTTAAGTTGCCTAGATGACAAAGTGCTCACATAATGGCATGTTCGATGAACACTGTTTTAGGTGGGTTTGGAATGGTGTCTCTGGATGAAATTAACATTTGATTCAGCAGCGTGAATTAACCAGAGTGCCCTCACCAACACAGGGCACCTCATCCAATCTACTGAAGACCTAAATAGAAGAAAAAGATTGATTAAGGGAGAGTTCGTTCTCATCGCCTGGCTGCCTTCAAGTTGGGATATCGGTCCTCTTCTGCCTTAGGACTTGGACTTGGACTTGGACTAGAACATACAGCATCAACTCTCCCCGCTCTCAGGTCTAAAGACTCAGAATGACACTGTGCCTGGATCTTCTGTTTCCTGACTGCAGATCTTGGCACTTCTCTGCCTTCATAATTACACAAGCCAATTTTTCAAATATATGTATTATTATATATATAATCTTCAATTGGTTTTGTTTCTCTGAAGAACCCTAATGCACCTACTTTTATATTTAAATTATTTCAATGTACATTGTAAGCCTATATATATAATATACATGCCTATAATAATATATAAGCATATATAAAATATATAAACACATAATATATGTAAATACTTAAATCTGTTTAAATTTTTATTAACTTCACAGTCATCTGAAATGTGTCTTCAGGTAATTTTTTTTTTAATATAAAGCATGAAGATAGTGTGTTTTCTGAGCCATTATATATATTTTTAAGTGTCCTTGTGTTGCCTTTGCAGATAAACAAAAAAATTGAGTGAAAATACTTGGGCAACAGTTTTATCCATTTAAAATTCTGTAGAAAAGATTACCTTATAAACTGATATTTACCACTGTGAAAGAAAATTCTCAAGTCTGCTGATATTTGTTTCATAGAAAACATGTTTTATTTCAAACTTATTGTATTTCGAATTTTTTAAATTCTTTTGCTTTATCCTTAAATGGAAATTTTTGCTAAGATATGCTTCTCTCTCCATTAATTTTCTTTGTAACCTGGTAAGTCTTTCTATTTATTTATTTATTTATTTATTTATTTATTTATTTATTTTAGACACAGAGAGAGCAAGCAGGGAGGAGCAGAAAGAAAGGGAGAGTGAGAATTTTGAGCAGGCTCCACACCCAGCATGGAGCCCCACACAGGGTTCAGTCTCACAACCTGAGATCATGACCTGAGCCAAAGTCGAGCGTTGGACACTTAACTCACTGGGCCACCCAGGCACCCACATGGTAAGTTTTTTAAACCAATATAGTGTTAGAGTGTCTGTTTTCCTGCTCAGAAAAGCACTGGTTGGCTGACTGGTTGGTTGCTTTTCTCCAATTTTTAATCTTTGATTTTTACTTCTGATTTCCTATTCTGAAAACCTATAATTTCTTTTTCTTTTTTCTTATTTATAGAGAAAGGCAGACTGTGACACACAGGACCTCATTTGGCTATTTCTGGGGTCTTGGAATCTTGACTATCTCACATTCTCCTACAGATGGACCTAGAAAGCTTATTTTGAGGTTCTCCGGGGGAAGGGGGGGATACAGCTATACCCTTGATCAGAAAACAGTCCTCCTCTATCACGGAAGGTCTTAGTGTTAGACTGAGCGTGCAGCTTCCAGAAGGATGCACATATGGAGCAGTAAGGGAGGACAGGGACACCTGCCTAGCCAACCAGATCAGCCAAATCAAACTTGGTGATCAGTGAGGTGACAGATGTTGCAGCCAGATGGCCCTCACATCCTGAAAACCTGTAACTTTTAGTATGGATCATTGCTCTCTACCATCTTTTCTTCTATATATTTTTTTCTTACCTTTACATTCTAGAAAAATTTTTTCAAGCCGTTCTGCCATATCATTGATTAAATCTCCTATTAAAGCAAGTTTGGTTTTATTGACTACCTTCTTGATTTTAATTCTACTGGATTTCTCATTTTCTTGACAATTTCCTCATCTCAGGCAGCTGACTTTTTATTACCTTTTTCCCGCACATTTCACACTGCTATCTCTTTAGACTAATTTGTATTCTCTTCTTCAGTTTTATGTTGCAACTTCATAAAGACTATCTTTTCTGGCATTTTAATGATTTTACCAAAATTTTTCTAAAACATTCTCCTGGTTCTAGTAGTAGATCATCTCAAAATATGCAATCCTTCTGAAATTTCAGGAGGGAAAAAAATGGCTTCTTCTTGTATTCATTTTTCTTTTAAGAGCACACATCAAGGAGCATGTGGGTGGCTCAGTAAGTTAAACGTCTGCCTTCAGCTCAGGCCATGATCCTAGGGTCCTGGGATAGAACCCTGTGTCAGGCTCCCTGCTCAGTGGGGAGTCTGCTTCTCCCTTTCTCTTTGCCCCTCCCCCCACTTGTGCTCTGTCTCTCCATCTCTCTCTCTCAAATAAATAAATAAATATTTTTTTTAAAGCACACGTTAATTTTTTTTCTTTTCCCTCTTTAATTCCATTGAGGAAGGAAGATTTTTATCCAGGCCTTATGAGTGCCAACAGTCAGAGTCTTACTTACCCATAATCATACCTCAGTCTTTAGAGTTAATAAAATTCTCTTTTTAGGCTATTTCTGGGAGGCAATTTGCTATGAAAATGTACTGGTTTAATCTTCTTATGTTATAGGCCTGAGTTGGGGGTCTTCTGAGACCCAGACTGCCAATTTCTTTGATCCTCTCATCCCACAGAATATACAAAATCACAACCAATGCTCTCCCAATGTTTACCCCAAATAAGTTTATTTTCTTTCCGGATTATAATTCTTTGTACACAATGAGCCACTCTTGTTCTCACTAGTCCTAACACGATCACCAAAACTCCATATACTCTGTCTTATTTCTAAATGGTTACATAAAGATTGCAGTTTCAAAATGGATCTATGAAGATGGGTACCAATGAAACAAGGAGATTAGAATCAGAGTAGGAATCCTCCTCTTGGTGCTTCAAAAATAATTCCGGGGTTATAGAGAGACAGTCATCCCCACTTTTTATCCATTGCCACAGAGCTTTTTTTTTTTCTTTCCTTTTGAAAGTAAAGCAGATAATAGTTTTCTCTACCTACTTTCAAGGAAATAAGTTAATTCAATTTCAGGGAGAAAAAGAATAAAGAACAAACAAAACAAAACCACCCACCCTGGCCATAAATTGTGGGCATGGCCATTAAATGTGATTACCCTTTAAATAACCTTAAAAAAAAGCTGTCAGCCTTAGTTTTTATTGATATGAGTTTTAATTTTTTACTGTGTCTTCATAAGTATTTTTGTGAAAAATTCAGAGAGTTACTGTAACAGAACCTCCTACCCAGATGTCATTTAAATTTAAAACTCCAGTTCATGGGAGGTCCTGGGTGGCTCAGTCATTAAGCATCTGCCTTTGGCTCAGGTCATGATCCCAGAGTCTTGGGATCCAAACCCCGGGAAGCCTGCTTCCCCCTCTCCCACTCCCCTTGCTCGTTATGTTCCATCTCGCTGTCTCTCTCTGTCAAATAAATAAATAAAATCTTAAAACAAACAAACAAACAAACTCCAGTTTAGGATTTAAAGTAATACGGAAAAACTAATGTATTTTATTTCTTTTTCTTCTTGTAGAACAATGATAATAGCCACCACTTGCTGGATGTTTATTATCAGGAGGGCACTGTGGTAGGCTCTTTATGGAAACTTTTTCTAATTCTCATGACCCTAAAAGGTAATTGCTACTAATTTCACTTTTCATCAAGAAATTAAAGTTCAATGAGTTTGAGTAACTTGCCCAAATCATAGGGCTAATAAGTTGTAATACAAAGGTTCATAATCAGCCATCATCAGATGGCTTTGACTCCAAGCTCCATACTCTTGCTTCCATGGTGATGTGCCATCTAGCAAAGTGTCCTATAGTCATTTCTTTAATAAAGATTTTATTTATTTATTTACTTGATGTGGCGAGAGAGACAGCGAGAGACAGAACACAAGTAGAAGGAGTGGGAGAGGGAGAAGCAGGCTTCCCACTGAGCAGGGAGTCAATTCGGGGCTGGATCCCAAGACCCTGGGGTCATGACCTGAGCTGAAGGCAGACGCTTCAGGAGGGGTGGAGCCCCCACAGAGAATCTTAAAAGAACACAACCACCACTGCTGCCACTACAACTAAACTTTTTCTTGCATGTAAATTTTATTATATCAAACATTTTTAGAGAAGGCCCACACAAATTGCCAACGAATCTCACTAGTAATATGGGAGAAAATGAGAAAGCAATTGATAGTACGCAAAATTTCTGATCCGTCATTAATGGCTGCGTAGAGATAGGTTTGATCTAAGTCTGTGATGCTGGTGCTGATGGTAGAGATAGTATTTTTTTCAATGCATCACGTCATTAAATGAGTTATTTCCTGTATTCAACTTCCTTCCTTCAGCAGGATTTAAGCCTGTTGATAAAAAGATGTGAACTGTTTGAGGGAGTACAGTTTACTATCCACATCCTTTCAGTTAAAACCCAAATTTAGAGTTATTGGGAATGAATGACTGAGTGCTCTCTATGAAACTGTAAAATAGATTATTTTGTAAAATAACGGATTTTAGAAGAGCAGCTCTTTAACTCTTTACCACTTCTTTGTTACTAGTTTTTAAAAATCTGAACTCTAAACAACTTCCACTGTATTGTTGTAAGAGTTTGAATTCCGATCTTAAGTATGTCATCAGTGCTTTATAAGAGGGAGGCTGGAAATAAATATTCCACTTAAAATGAGGATAAGCATGTGTTGTTCTGAATCACAGTTCCATACAGTGTGGTAGGTCTTTAGGGATAGAAGGGATCTTAACTGGCTAAAGCCTTTAATTTCTCCTATGACTAGACTATAATCCAAAGGGGTCAAAGAGACATATCAAGAATAAAATAGGGATATCATTATAAACCCTGAAGACATCAGAAGGTAATAAGGAAACAACCCTACGTGCATAAATTTGACAATTTAGGTGAAATAGATCAATTCCTGAAAAAATGTAGATTACACAACTCACCCAGTATAAAATAGTTTAAATGGCCCTGCAAAAATTAACAAAATTGAATTCATAATTTTAAAACTTCAAGACAAGAAATATCCAAGCTCAGAGGATTTCTCCAGAGAATTCTACCAAAAATTGAAAGAAGAATTAACATCAATTCTACCCAATTTTTCCAGCAAATGGTAAAGAAGTCTTCTTAATCTATTTTATGAAGTTAGTATTACCCTGATATCAAAACTAGACAAAAACAGTACAAAAAAGAAAACTATAGATGAATATCTTTAATGAATATAGATGTGAAATTTTTAACAAGTAAATTCAGCAATACCTAAAAAGAATTATATACCATTACAAAATGGGATTTATTTCTGGGATCTAAGTCTGCTTTAATATTTAAAAATCAATGAACAGGGCGCCTGGGTGGCTCAGTGGGTTAAAGCCTCTGCTTTCGGCTCAGGTCATGATCTCAGCGTCCTGGGATTGAGGCCCGCATCGGGCTCTCTGCTCAGTGGGGAGCCTGCTTCCTCCTCTCCTTGTCTCTCTACCTGCCTCTCTGCCTACTTGTAATCTCTCTCTCTGTGTCAAATAAATAAATAAAATCTTTAAAAAAAAAATCAATGAACATAATCTACCATATAAAAACCTAAAGAAAAAAAATCACTTGATCTTATCAAATGATGCAACAAAAACTCCTGGCAAAATTCAAGACCCATTCATGATAAAAATGAAAAAATAAGAAAAGTGGAATGGAGAACTTCCTCCACTTCATAAACAGCATCCATAAAAGCCTACAACTACTGTCATACTTTATGGTTGCAGACTGAATGCTTTCTTTCTCAGATGAGGAGCAAAAATCCCACTCTCACCACTTTTATTCAACGAAATGCTGTAAGTTCTAGCTATTGCAGTAAAGCTAGAAAACAAATAAAAGGCATACACTCCCAAAAGGAAGAAATAAAACTTTCTTTATTTGCAGATAAGATTTTTTACATAGAAAATCACAAGGGCCCAACAAAAGAACTCCTGTAGCTTTTAAGAAAGTTCAACAAGGGGCGCCTGGGTGGCTCAGTCGGTTAAAGCCTCTGCCTTCGGCTCAGGTCATGATCTCAGGGTCCTGGGATCGAGGCCTGCATCGGGCTCCCTGCTCGGCGGGGAGCCTGCTTCCTCCTCTCTCTCTGCCTTCCTCTCTGCGTACTTGTAATCTGATCTCTCTCTGTGTGTCAAATAAATAAAATAAAAATCTTAAAAAAAAAAAGACTGGAAGAAACTATTTGGAAATTATGTATTTGATAAAAGAGTTCTATTCAGAATATAAAACTCTCAAATTCAATAATAAGAAAACAAACAACCCACTGAAAATGGACAAAATATTTGAACATACATTCCATCAAATGGCAAATAAGCACATGAAAGATGCTTGTCATCATTAGACATTAGGGTAATGCTAAGTAAATCACAGTGAGATACTACCATACATACAAGTTAGAGTGATTAAATTAAAAAGACCATCCATACCAACTGTGTCAATGGTATGATAGATCTAGAATTCGCATAAGCTGCTGGTGGGATTGTGAAGTAGAATCTTTCTTGGGAGAACAGATTGCTGTTTCTTGAAAAGTTATACATATGCTGACCATATGTGCCAGCCATTTCACTCCTGGGCATTTACCCATGAGAAAAGAAAGTATATGTCTACACAAACATTTATATACAAATATTTTAGCAACTTTATTCATATAGGCCCAAACTGTAAACAACCCAAATGTTTATCAACAAAGGAATGAATCAACAAGTTGTGGTATATCTATGTAATCAAATCCTACCCAAGAAAGGAATGAACTGTTGATACACAGAACAACATAGACAAATTTCAAGATGATCATGCTGAATGAAAGAAGCCCAGTAAAAAAGAGTATACACCGAATGATTCCATTTATATATAACACTAGGAAATAGCAACTAATCTATAGTGACAGAAGCAGATCAGTTAGGGATGGGGGTGTGTGAAAATGAGGGAGTACAGAAAGCCATGAAGAAACTTTCAGGGGTGATATATATCTTGATTATCTTGATTGTAGTGATGATTTCATGGTGTATACACATATAAAAACTTATCAAATTGTATACTTCAAATACGTGTGGATAATTGTATGTCAACTGTAACTCAATAAAGCCATTCAAAAAGAACTTGTGTATGACTCAGTTCTGTCCGGTGAGAATCAAAGAAAAGGCCACTGCAAATTTTGGGGAAAGTTCTCTTTGATCTTAAAAAAAACATAAGAATGGGCCACCTGGGTGGCTCAGTCTTTAAGCATCTGCCTGCGGCTCAGGTCATGATCCTGGGATCCTGGGATCGATCCCCGAATCCGGCTCCCTGCTCTGCGGGAAAGCCTGTTTCTCCCTCCCCCACTCCCCCTACTGGTTTCCCCCCTCTCGCTCTATCTCTGTCAAATAAATGAATAACATCTTTAAAAAAAAATTTAAAAACCATAAGAACTCTCCCTCTCTTTCTCTTTCTCTCTCTCTCTCTCTCTCTCTCTCTCTCTCTCTCTCTCTCTCGCTCTCAATGTCTCAGTGTGAAAAAAAGAATGTATGTTTTCCATGGTATAGGTGGAAGCCATCTTTTGACCAAGAAGTAAGCCAGCAGGAGAAAACTGCTAACACGGAGACAGGAAAACAGAAAAAAATGCCTCTGAAGGGAAGGGAGCCAAAATTCCGATTGCATTGGATCTGACTGAAGTCCTCTTTATCTAAGGATTTCAACTACACAATCTAATAATATTCCATAATTGTTAAATCATTTTGAGTCAGGATTCTCTACCTTGCAGTGAAAAAACATCCTAACCAAGATAAACATTCTCATTTGAGAACCACATTAACAATTTACAATATACAATCAGGATGGAATTCTATTCCTGGCATTTCACTAAATTACGTTTTTAGAAAACTGTAGTCTATGTATATCTACTATGTGCCAGGTTTATAGGTGCTACAGTATAGGGAATATCAGATATTTGTACCCTCCCAACATCTCTTTTTCCATCTTTTCATTATAGCACTCCAATTTTCCCTTAGCAAATAGCCTCTCTGGCACTCTTAGGTAATGACTTTCAGTTGAGAATTTCTTTGTCAGTAAGAGTGGACATACGATTTCAAGGGCATTGTAGGAAGATGGGCAACTGAGCCCAGATCCCTGAAGCCCCCTCCCAACCCCCTCAAATACTTCCCCAAACAAGAAAAACATTGGAGCAGGTAAGCAGGGGCACCTGTATGGGGCACTTGAGGTCATATATTCCATGGTCTTCTAAAGGAAAGATATACCCTCAATCTCCTTTGTTTAGGGCATGCATAAAGCAAAGGTCTGAATTTCATGGTCCCACTGAAAGCTAGTCCTGGGAAACATATTAACACCTTCAGGAGAGAGCTACACAAGCTTATTTATGTATTTGCTTATCTGTTTGTTTGTTGTGGAGCTGACCTAATCCAGACAGATAATAAGGAGGAGATTTGTACCCATGAGATGATTTGCTCCTGGCCTCTGATGCTGGGAAAGAGTCTTCCCTTTTACCCCGGGGAGATCTGGAAGAAGAAAAACTTTCTTCTAAAGCCTCAGCTGGATGTTAATAATTGCTGGTTGCTTCACCACCAGCCCACAAAAGCAGAAACTTTCCCCCTTGCAAATTTGCCACTGCACAAAAGACCCTAACTACTTGACCCTTACTTATAGGTCAGTGTATACTAAGTCTGAGGTCTGAACAGGAAATGGAAAATAACTACTTGCCCTAGTAGTACCAACAAGCCATAGAGGAAAACCAAGATAAACACTTCAAACAGGTGTTTCCCTGAAATAGAACTGTTGGCAGAGTCGGATGAAACCTTTTTTAAAAAGTAGTAAAATCACTCAAGAAGATATAACTAAGATTTAAGAGATTAACAGTTCAATCTATGACAGATGTTATTACTAGAGGGAAAAAACTATCATTTAAAAATATATAATAGCTCCATGTGTTTCTCACAGTATGCACTTCTTGACTGAAGTAACTAAAATGAAATAACTAATAGAAATAACTGATTGAAATGCCACATAGCATGTTTTAAAAATTAATGCATTGCTGAAGTTGCATGAAAGTCAGAAATTCATATTCTCAAAGCTGAAAGCAGGAATGAACAGCTGAGAAATTGCCTGTCTAGGCCTTGTCACAGTGTAAAAAGAAAAAAAAATTCTCTCCTGGGAATTCATAACCACTCACTTTATATGTGGCAGTCAAAACCACTTGAGTAGGGGGGCACCTGGGTGGCTCAGTGGTTTAAGCCTCTGCCTTCGACACAGATCATGATCTCAGGGTCCTGGGATCGAGCCCCGCATTGGGCTCCCTACTCAGTGGGGAGCCTGCTTCTCCCTCTCCCACTGCCCCTGCTTGTGTTCCCTCTCTTGCTGTGTCTCTCTCTGTCAAATAAATAAATCTTAAAAAAAAAAAAAACACACACTTGAGTAGGGAATTTAATTTGAAGTGTTCCCAAACTAGGAGTGCCTGAGAGACTCAATAGGTTAAGCATCTGTCTTCAGCTCAGGTCTGATCCCAGGGTCTTGGGCTCAATCCCCAAGTCATTGTCAGGCTCCCTACTCAGTGGGGAGTCTGCTTCTCCAACTCCCTCTGCCTTTCTCCCCAATCGTGCACACTCTCTCATGAATGCATTATCTCTCTTTCTCTCTCTCTCAAATAAATAAAATAAAATCTTTTAAAAATATAAAACACTTTTTAAAAAGTATTACCAAGCTAATAATATACCCAAAGTATAGGCAAAAAGAAACGTATATATTCCTTGGAGTATTCAATTTCAATCTAACCTTCAAAAAATTTCTAAAGATACAATTTCAAGAAATGTAGACAGTTTGTTATTTTAAACCTAGTTGCTATACTAAATAGCAAATAAGATGTAGTTAAAGAGAGAATTGGTGAATTGAAAGATAAATCTGAAAAGAGAATTAGTAAACTGGAAGATAACTGTAAAGAAATTATTCAGAATGCAGTACTAGAAAGAGACAAAGAGATGTTAAGGGATATTGAGACAAAAATTACAGTAATAACTTTATAATGGTATTTATAATATTATTATTAATAATAGTCAATATTGGAAAACATAATCAGGATTTTTCCAGAATTGTACAAGGATAATAAATTCCAAGACCCAAAAAACCCTATTAAGAAAAAATAAAATCCAAGTAGGGCATTTAAGGTAGACTACATCTGCATTCATCACAAGGAAATCAGAAAAACGGAAAAGAAAAGAAAAAAATCAGAAAAGCAGCAGTTGGGCTGATCCAGGCTGACTTTTCTATAAGCATCAATGAAAATTAAGACTTGAAAAAGCATCAATGAAAATTAGACTACGATGAAATCTTTAATGTGTGAAAAGAAAGTAACTCCTAATCTAGATTACATATTCAACGAAACAATTTCTTAAGTACAATGACAACCAAATGACATTAAAATAAATTCCGAAATATAAGATTTGCTACTTGAATATAGCCAGATGACACTTTGAAAAGAAAAAAGTGACTCGAATTGACAGCCAATTATTCCTAACTTTATTTCCTAACTTTTAATTTTTCCATAATTCCTAACTTTGATATGACTGTACCTCTATTTCAGAGGCTGAAGGGCTGGTGTTGCTATTTAACAAAGTGACATCTGAGCAGAGACCTGCAGGAAGTGAGGCAGTGTGCCATGTGGTGTATTGCCAAGTGTTTCAAGCATGGAAGATGGCATATACGTAAGGTCCTGAGGGTAGGGTGGGGAGTATGCTTGGTGTGTTCAAGAAGCAGCAATGGCATCTTTTCTGGGACAGTGAGAGTAACTAGTGGAGCAGTAGGAGATGAAATCAGAGAACCAGCAAACAACCAGATTATGAAGGATCTTTTCAGATCATTGTAAAGATTTTGGTATTTGTGCTGAGTGATTGAGGAAGCCATTGGAAGATTTTGTTTTTGTTTTTGTTTTTAAAGATTTTATTTATTTATTTGACAGAGAGAGGGAGAGAGATCACAAGTAGGCTGAGAGGCAGGCAGAGAGAGAGGAGGGAGCAGACTCCCCGCCGAGCAGGGAGCCTGATGTGGGACTCAATCCCAGGACCCTGAGATCGTGACCGGAGCTGAAGGAAGAGGCTTTAACCCACTGAGCCACCCAGGCACCCCATTGGAAGATTTTGAACTGAGAAGTGACTTGATCTGATCAGGTGGATGAAATGCTTTAGAAATAATTTAGGTTCAAATCACCAAAAATTATTTTTCCATGGACCAATGTAATCTGGTACTTAGGAGGCTTTTGGTTGCTCTAGTCTATTGTAAGAATAGAGAGATTCCCTTCTCTATTTATAATCTCTGTCTAACAGGCTTGTAAAAGGAACTGGATTGCTGAGTATTTAAGGTCACGCTTGTATAATGATATTTCCAGGCATTGTACCATTCTATGCCTCACAACCCACTCTTTATCCCTGTCAGGATGAATTTACTGTGAGAGTCTGCGTGCACCACTATAAACTGACCGTTAAATTCTTTTTTATAACAGTGACTTTTGATTTGCATTATGTTCTGGTTATCTGCTTTTGTTCCTCCAGATCCACTCCCTCTCCACTTCCCTCCATCCTGCTTTGTGCCTCTGGCTTCTACTTAAGTCATCTTATTGGGAAACACTGGAGATGTGTTGGGTAATATATTCACTCCCTGCCATGGAGTGAGCTGTCCATGGCCAGTTCCTCAGTGAAGTGCCCAACTCTTTTCTTAAATTTCTCTTAAACTCTTTTAACTCTTTAAACTTTTCTAAAACTCTTCTCTTACAGCAACAAGCTCTATCTTGGTTCTGAGCAACCATTCTCTCTCCTTGTCTTTAAAAGCCTAGGAGAGGTAAAGGCTCCTTGTTCTTGTTATCCCTGGGATGCTTTGCCATCGCTTATTGGTTTCCCTTAAATTTGCCCCACCCCTGTCCATAATTCCTTCATTAAATTCTCCTTCATGACTCTGTTAAGGTACCATCTGTTTTCTGTCCACACTCAGATTGTTACACAGAGCAAGTTCAACTGGTTAGATTTATCAACTTGGATTTTGTTTTACATTCTGTACTTTTTTATTTTATGACATTACATTTGAAAGTTTTGCATTTTTATATTAAAAATAATAAGTATGGATTCAAGGATACATATGATACATATAGTATATATACCATACAATTCAATGCAGTGAGCTAAATGTAATGGCTCAGGTACTACAGAAGCAAATAGGAGGATCTTAGGCAACTTTGGCAGTTGGAAAAGACCCCAGTGAGGTCAGTAGGACTTGACCATCTGACTTTCCCTTTCAACTCAGGATCTGTAGGTCTCACTGCATGACAACCTCAGGACCACCAGGATTAGCTGCTCCTGTGTCACTCCAAACTTTCTTCAAGGCTCCCCTGCTTCCACAGATCTAATGGCATCTGCCTGCAAATGTGTGGGCACGGGCACACACACACACAACTTTCACACATTCAGAAAAGTTTGGCTGGAAGGACTATGCAAGTGCTGTTAAAACAATTTACATACGTGAAATGACTGTACTTTCAAAGTGTACTGAATTGAAAGTTTTTAAAAATTGCTGAAACAGTGAAATATTCAATAGATAAATAGCATTTGCTTGAATTTGCACTTTAACAAGTCCTGTTGATGTTTTCTATGGAAGTCTTGCTGCCAATATGATGAAGAGAGATCTATTATAATGGATATTACTATTACAATGAGTTCTTCCAGATTTCTATAAAAGTTTGTCAGGAGAAATACATAGGCAAGGACATAATAATCTTATTAAAGATATATACATAGAGAGATTATTAGATATATTAAAGATACATATACAGGCATCAGACCATTACTTATGAATAGCTTTGACAGCTAGATATGGAATCTTGATTCAGGAAATAGGAACCTCCTTCATAAAAACAAGTAATTGCAGCTGTCTCAATGGGATGCCCATTAGCCAGTCTGACTTCACTCAAACCAGTTTTGTTGGCTTCATGTAGCCTGACCAACCACCCTAGGTTGCTGGGGATTGAGGAGTCCTAGACAAAGTCTTTCTGTGCTAGAGCCAGAATTGTCCTAGGCAAACTGGGATGAGTTGGTTTTCTAGCTCCATGTCTTTATGCAAATCAATAGAGGATATCTCTGTTATGATTCTATCCTGACAAAATTCATATGTTGAATTCTTAATCCTCAGTAATTCAGAATGTGACTGTATTTGGAGATAGAGTCTTTAAAGAGCTAATTAAGTTAAAATCCGGTTATTGGAGTAGTCCCTAATCCAATATGACTGGTGTCCTTATAAGAAAGGGAGATTGGGACTCAGACACACTGAGGGACCCATGTGAAGACACAGGGAGAAGACAGTTATCAAAAAACTAAGGAGAGAAAATTCAGAAAGAACAAACATAGCCAACACAGCCAAAATAAGATCCTTGTTCTTGGACTTGTAGCTTCCAGAATCATGAGAAAAATTAATTTCTATTGTTTAAGCCACCCAACCTGTGGTAAGTTGTTATGGCAGCCCTAACAAACTAATATACTCCTGATAGCTGTTCTTGCTTTCCGTTTAGTGCGTTTCTGCTGGTGATTAGAGTCTAATCTCCTCCTAAGCTTCTCTTCTTGTCCTTCCTCCTCCTCGCTTCTGAGAGAGGAAGACTTGTCTTCCCTAATCCCTTCACCTAGATTGTGACCTCCACACACCTCACTTCTCTTTTTTTATGGCATCTTGTCCCTTCATTAATCTTCTCTCTCTTATGAACTCTACAAACTCATTAAACTGTCTTTCAACCCTTCCAAACTTCCTTTAACCCTGGCATTTCATAAATGTTAGTTAAATAAATGAAGAATCGGGGGCACCTGGGTGGTTCAGTTGGTTAAGCGACTGCCTTCAGCTCAGGTCATGATCCCAGAGTGCTGGGATCAAGTCCCACATGGGGCTCCCAGCTCCACGGGGAGCCTACCTCTCCCTCTGACCTTCTCCTCTCTCATGCTCTCTCTCTCTTTCTCTCTCAAATAAATAAATAAAATCTTAAGAAAGAAAGAAAGAGTGAAAGAAAGAAAGAAAAAGAAAGAAAGGAAGAAAGGAAGAAAGGAAGAAAGGAAGAAAGAAAGAAAGAAAGAAAGAAAGAAAGAAAGAAAGAAAGAAAGAATCACACTAACTTCTCCTTCCTTCCCTCTTCTTCCTCCAAACTCTGAGATTCTTTCGCATTTACTGCCTTCCCTTCTCCATTTCCCACTCATTTTCACCCCCCTAGATTCTGGTTCTTGGCTCTCATCATTATTCTGAAACAATCTCATAAAGTAACGTAGGACCACAGCCACTGTTATCATAGCCATTTTGAGAATTAAAAAAATTCCTTTTTCTTCCAGAATGAAAGGCTGAGCAGAGTGCAGACTGGTTTTTCTCCTTAGCTGTACAACCATCCCTTATAGCCATGCTCGGAATTTCTTGATGTCCAAATTCAACTGTCTTTTCTCATCCTCACTGTTTAGGAACTGACTTCAGTATTTGACACTGTTGAGAACTCTGATCCTGGAAACTCTCTCTTATCTGGTTTTCTAGGCCTTCTTCCTGCCTTTGATGGCACCTCAGGAGTCTTTAAGCATCTCCTGTCCCTACCCCCTCCCCCAGCTTGCTTTTATGCTCCCTGTGCTCTCTCTCTCTCTCTCTGTCTNCAGGAGTCTTTAAGCATCTCCTGTCCCTACCCCCTCCCCCAGCTTGCTTTTATGCTCCCTGTGCTCTCTCTCTGTCTCTCTCTGTCTCTCTCTGTCTCTCTTACACACACACACACACACACACACACACACACACACACACACACACCAGCAATAATTATTCCTCAAATTTCTGTCTTTCATCCTCTTCTCTTCCAACTTTCTTTGGTCACTCATATTGGGTCATGACAACTCTAACATCTTTGCAGTTTTTTCTTGATTTAGAGCTCCAACCCTATGTCTTCTGAGCATCAGGCTGAATTTCCATTTGAGCATTAGTTATTTTCACATGGAGACTTCATTGAGTTTATCATACTTAGCATGTCTAAAACTGTAATGTTACCATTCCAACACCCAGACTAAAAATCTCAGAGCTGCCTCTCACTCTTCCTCTTATTCATACGGCACATATAATCTGTAAACCTGTCCTATTGGCCCTATCTTCTAAAAATCTCTTAAATTCTTCTCCTTTTCATTTCATTGGAAAAATAGTTTAGCATAGTGGTTAAGAGCATGGGCGCTGGAGGCAAATCAACTGGGGTCAAATCGGGGTTCCTCTTCTACATACTGATTATGAAACCTTAGGACAATCATTTGACTTCTCATCTGTAAAAATGGGAGTAAAAGCAACTTATCTTATACAATAGTTGGAGAATTAAATAAGTTAATATGTGTGTAGCAATTATTAACCATATGCTCACTCAACATGTTTCCTCTTCCTAAATACCCAAACTGTAGTTCCTGGATCCCTTGTATCGAAGTGGGGCCATGGAATGTGAACAGACAAGTATTGTGTCACTGTCAATTAAACACAGTTAAAAGAAGACTTATATTTCCTATGTTCTCTCTTCTTTTTCTGAGGCAACATTGGAAACAACATATAACAATGGTGAAGTTAGATGATGGAAAGATTCTGAATCCCTGGAGAAGAGCTGTCCAGGTGAGCCACCCAACCACAAGCTTCTGCAGTGAATTTTGTGTGAAAGAGAAGTAATTTTTAAAACTTTTACTGTGTTAAATCACCGAGATTTTTAAAAAATAGACGCTAGTATTATTTACTCCAAACATCATATAAATGCACTGGAAACAATGTCACAAATAGTAAGTACTCAATAAATGATAGAGATTACTATTTCTACTACCACTATAGTAGCTTGACTCCAAATCATCTTTCACTTAGATTTTGAAAGATCACATAAAATATCAACTCTTTCTGGCCTGAGCAGTTCATTTATTTAGGATATATTTTGCTATAAAAGTCTTTGTAAAAGAAATTGTTTTGCTCACCTATATTGTTGGTAAATTCCAGAAGACTATTGTCTAGAAGCAGCAAAAGACTGTTACTTTGTGATCTCCATAAAGAGGAAAACGACAGATATTCCATTCCTTCTTTACTGCCTCAAAGAAAAGTGTAAATGATCCCAGGACTTCTATATGTTCACAAATTGCAACTTCTTTCCCTCCACCTGCCTCTCAGCCTCCTGCCTGTAGATGTCAAGTTGACTTAGATTCAAAATCCTGGTTCTCCCACATCCTCTCCTTCTTCCTGAGTCTCTTCATGTATAGGATATGCTTTTATGGCCAATTCTTTGGTGAAACAATATGTACTTCCCCTGTTTCCATCAAGCCCTTAGTTTACATTTTTTAAGAGAATAGTCCTTTTGAACATTTCATTATTATTTATGGGACATATTTTAAGTACTATGAGTGTGCTTTAGAGAGGTGACAGACAAAAAAATGTTAGCAGGTGGGTGTCTGGGAATAAGTCTAGATTTTTTTTTTTTTTAGGATTTCATTTATTCACTTGAGAGCGAGATAGAGAGCACAAGGCAGGGTGAGGAGAGGAAGAAACAGGCTCTCCGCTAAACAGAGAACTTGACATGGTCCCAATTCCAGGACCCTGGGATCATTACCTAAACCAAAGGCAGACACTTAACTGACTGAACCACCCAGACACCCTCCAGTTCACCATCATATCTTATCCACTATTCTAATATCCATTAAATGCTATCTTCATCATTAGTTTTTTCCTCTGAGAAACAACAGTACTGATAATAATAACCAACATAAATGTGAGTTTCCTGAGCATTGGACATGTATCTCATTTGACCCTTACCATACCAAGATGAGGTGGGTATAATTATCACCCTGTCTTACACATAAGGAAAAGAAGACTTAGAAGAATGCTGTTCCTTTTCCAGGGTCACACAGCGACTCAGGGCAGAACAAGAGTGAATTATTTTCTGTGAAGAGCACAATCAGGTACAGCTTCAGATGTGAAATTAGCACCTGACTTCACAGCCCAGGAGCGTAAGCACGCCGCCATACCGCAAGCATCGTGGGATCTCTCCCTACCTATGACCAAGTGTTTGATATACTTCCATGAAAACATTTACTGTACTCTGCCTTACTTTATCATTTCAAGCACTCCTTTGTATTTTGTGAACTCTTGGAAGGCAGTGAGGGCATTATGTAAATATCCATTTGAACTGATAGAAAAGATGTTAGTATCTATAAGATCAGGGACATTCTTCTTTTAATATTTTAATTTTTTATTATTGTTTTTAGAATTATGGCACTGTTTTTTTTTTTCTTTTTTAAGTAAACTTTGTACCTGACATGGGCTCCAACTCACTAGTCAGTGATCAGGAGTCATATGTTCTACGAAATGAACCAGCCAGGCATCCTAGTGACATTCTTCTTTTAAATGTATTGCTGTCTCTATTTCAGTGTGTCTTCATTGCCAAGGGAGTAAAATTCTGGATTCTTCATATAATCTAAAGAGGAAGATGATTTCTTTGCCTTCTCAGATTGGTTTTACCCTTAGTGAAAATGATCCATTGTACAAATTTCTCTTGTCCTGAAGAAGGGTCATTCTTCTTGTAGAGATTGTATCTTCTTTCTCTTTTGTAACTACTTATATAGGCTAATTGAGTGTCCCTTCAAGAAGACTTGCTAACTATGCAAGCACAACACAGAATATGGCAAGCACTTTAATGGTGGTGAAATGAAATACTCCACTATCAGTAGGGGGAGATGTTGCAAGGATGAGTGTGTCACTCAGTGTAGGTCAACAGTGCAAGTACATATACCCTGTATTTTTTCTTAGGATAAATATTTACATTGCATAGGCCTTACATTCTCTCTCTCTCCCCTTTTGCTCTAGAACTTCGTGAGGTTGGGCTGTTGTAAGGTAATACCTATGTTATTGTTGCATATAGATAGATAGATAGATAGATAGATAGATAGATAGATAGATAGATAGATATCTTAGTCTGCTATCTTGGGCTGCTGTAGCAAAATACCACAAACCTGGTGGCTTATAAACAACAAAAATCTATGTCTCTGGCTTCTGGAGGCCGAAAGTCCAGCATGGTCTGAGGCCTTTTTTCCAGGTTGCGGACATTTCATTGTATCTTCACACAGCAGAAGGGAGGTGGGGGGTCTCTGGATTTTTGCTGTCTCTCTCTCTCTTTATCAACCACATACACAAGAATTTCATAATTTCTTCAGTTGTTTGCATGTGATATTTTCTTTTAATGTCCCTGAGAGAATCGAAGGATAGGAAGTGGGGAATCTAGCCTTTCTGGTGCTAAAGTTATATATTTGTAGCAGCTGGCCCATTCTTCAGGAATTGGTTTATGTATTCTGAAAGTTAGGCTTGTGGCACAAATTGTTCCACAAATCATCCTAATAGCTTCCAAATAATTGGTTGATTTTTTTGACTGGGGTGTGTGTGTGTTGTCTGACACAGCTGTCATAGTCAAATGATACCCTTTTCGGGCCTCCGTTGACATGGAGGAGAAGGGGTACTCCTCAATGACTTCCCCCATCAAACTGATAGTCATTGATAGTCAATGGATATCAACTGATATCAAATTGTTAGTCAGTTGGATGATGTAGACTCCCAATAGATGGAAAAACGGTCCATGGTGTTCAATTATTTCTGTGTCCTTTGCCAGTGTATTGAAGGGTATGATAAAGGATACGAATCAACAGCCAGATGAAGAGATCCTTAAGGCAAGGCGTGGGGAAGGGGCACAGAGCTTCCATGCTCTCTCCGGGCCTGCAATTCTTCCCCTACCTCCACGTGTGCACCGACCTGTGAGCTCATGGAGTCTAAGGGCACTAATCCAATCATGAGACCTACTCATGCCTCAAAATATCTTCACTTTGGGGGTGAGTATTTCAACATACGAACTTTCAAACATTCAGATCATAGCAATATAACACCTAAATGTAAAACATCATAGATTGCTATTATACAGCAAAATGTATAAGCCTTAAGGTTATGCTTATTGTACAAGTGAAGAAACTGAAGTTAATACAAACTATTACTTAGCAAATGTTACACAGATAATTCAAGGCAAAGCCAGGCTTCCACCTCAAGTCTGATTTCAAGCCTAATGAAACCTTACCATTTCATCTTGACTCCCATAGCCAAGACCTGTGATCAGGCACGTTGAGGTAGCTTCATGACCTAAAGCAAGTTGTACCCTTTACAGAAATACAGTTCAGGCCTGTCGTATCACCAAGATGAGTCTTAGAGTCTGCAACACTCAGACATATGGATCTGCATTTGTGAATCCCCTTCACACACTAAATCATTTCTCATTGTCAATGTAATGCACTATACAGATCTCGACCTCAAAATTCTCTGGACAGGGGCACCTGGGTGGCTCAGTCGGTTAAGCATCTGTCTTTAGCTCAGGCCATGATCCCAGGGTCTTGGGATTGAGTCCCATGTTGGGCTCCTTGCTCAGCAGGGAGCCTGCTTCTCCCTTTGCTGCTCCCTGTGCTTGTGTTCTTTCTCTCTCTCTCTGACAAAGAAATAAAATCTTTAAAAATATAAATATATATAAAGAAGAAAATTTCTCTGGACACCAACATTTCCAATAAGCAGCTTCAGGAGAAGGGAAATTTATGTGAGTTCAAAGACTGGTGACAAACACAACACAACTTGTCCTTTCCACTGTCTTGATGTGTGAAATTCCACATTTGGGCATTTTTTCCTTTGTAGCCTGTTAATGACAAATTCCCTTTGACACCTTAGGGAAGATGAATTTATAAGAAACATTCCTTAAAGCAGGTACATACAGGGTGTAGAGAAAGTGTTAGGAAACAAAGCAGGGATATAGGAAAGTTAAATGGTAAACCAAAAAGAGCAGATCAGGAACTTTTACAGTTTTGGTTACTGTAACATACTGAATTGCATCCCCCAAAAGAGAATGTTTAAGTCCTAACCCTAGGTCCTTATGAACATGACTTTATTTGGAAATAGGGTCTTTACAGATGCAAGCAAGTTAGATGAAGGCAGATTGGATTGGAGTGGGCTCTAAATACAATGACTAGTGTCTTGATAAGAGAAAGGAGAGGGAGATGTGGATATAAAGATACAGAGGAGACACAGAAAAGAAGGCCATGTGAAGACAGAGGGAGATATGTGAGTGATGCAGCGAAAAGCCAAGGAATACTAAGGATTGTGGGAGCCCCGGAAGCTAGGAAAAGGCAAAGAAAGATTCTTCCCTAGAGCCTTCAAAGAGAACATGCCAATAACTTAATCTCTGACCTCTGGCCTCTAGAACTGTGAGAGAATAACTTTCCGTCATTTCAAACCACCTCGTTTTGGTAATTGTTATGGCAGACTCAGGAAACTAATTTACCTGCTTAACAACCCATCCACAATTTTAAGTTTATTCTGTGGGATAATTTTGAATTTGAACTTTGATTTAATCTTTTTTACTAAATAACACTCTTTGATTTTTGTTCCCAAAATACGTCACGCTGGCTCCACTCTTCTAACAATCCTCTCTCTCCATTCTTTCATCAATGGGCTACCCTACCCCCACTTCCCTACACCCCACACCCCTCCATGAAGTCTGTGAACGTTCACATCTGCCTCCTAAAGGAGACTACTCCCCTAACTCTTTTTTGTTTCAAGGAAGTTTGCCCGCTTTATACCCTTGCGAGTGGCAAAAATCATTTCACGTATACTTTATGTTCATCTATTAAAATATAACATCGAAAATATTTCTAATAATGTCTTTTTTTAATAATGTCTTTTTTAATAGAAGTATTTTTAAAAATATTTTATTTATTTGAGAGAGAGAGCGCGCAGGGGCTGGGCAGAGAGAAAGGGAGAAGCAGACTCCCCACTGAGCAGGGAGATCAATCTGGGGCTCAATTCCAGGACCCTGGGATCATGACCTGAGCTGAAGGCAAAGTCTTGACAGACTGGGCCACCTAGGCAGGCCTCTATTAATGTCTTATAAATAAGGACATGGGGTTTTTAAAGTCATTGTCTTCTGTCTTTATAAAATTCCCTGGGTTCCAGTTGTACAAACAACCTCTGGGAGTTAAATGAAATCGCTTCAAGGTAGAGTGTTGCTTGATCCCCAAACCATTGCAGAGACTCACCCCAAACCCAGTCAAATTGATCTCTACTCTCCTGCCAAACACTTCTTTGAGAACCCTGTCTTGGCCTCGGGGAGGGGAGGGAGGGAGGAAAGAGGGCTGGGAGAGGGCCTGAAAACAATGGCCAACTTGCAAGGGCAATCAGATGCCATAGCAACACCGCGCGGGGATCCCGTGATTATTAGGTTTTTAAAGTTAAATTTACACAGTTGTCGCGGAACCCACTGGTGAGATAATGAGCTTGACAATATCTATTTCAGCTCCAGGTTTCTTATTCTGGGAGCTATTCTATCCTAAAGTATTCCCAGCCCTTGCCTAGGACGGTGCCTGGCACGTAAAGCCCATAAGCGATCGAATGGTGGTCACTGGGAGACCTGTCTGCGGTTCTGCTAGTGCTCTCTCCAGAAAAAAAAAAGAGAGAGAGAGAGAGAGAAACTCCCATCCGCTGGATCACTATTCCCTTTATCAGCTGTAGACCAAAACTATGACTCCAACCATTGCTATAATTCCATCCACGGTAATTATCATAAAGGCCTGACAACACCCTATAGATGAAAGTTCTGAGTAACTGTCTTAACCAGGAGATTTAAGACCTCTCCCCAAACCAGCAGATGTTCAGAATCCACTGGACAGAAGTCAGTTATGATACAGCAATCCCACTTTAATCTGTGGAGAGATTTCAGTGTAAACGAGCCAACCTAAAAGGAATATACAGATGAGATTTCTTTGTACGCACAGCACGCTTGGCTCCAGGCCGCCCCATGATCCCCTCCAGATGCCTGGGCCTGTCCTTGGGGCTCTGGACCGCCAGACTCCCACTGCCGCGCCGCCGCCGCTTCCGCGCCGCCCGCCGCCCGGGACAATTCGGCCCCGCAGGCGCTTCCAGCGGGGGGCGTCCCCGTCCGCTCCAGCCCCTGGGGCTCCGGGAGCGCCGGCTGGGGAGCGGGAGCTCCGCACGGCACCCGGGAGTCCCGGCCGCCCGAGCGCACCCCTTGTCCTGCGTCCCATAGCGGCCCCGAGGGGCGGGAGCCGAGCC